>OZ018387.1:88241782-88685307 GCA_963969525.1 Ontholestes murinus
ACAAAAAACGTCATCAAACCACAAGGGTTTTAATATATCCGAAAATAGCTAATTCAAATACATCGTTCATTCCACTCACATACTTTGGAAAAACCAGCGAACAGATTGCTAATATTTTTCGAAAAGAGAATCATCAAGTAGCGTTTAAACCTCCTGGGAAAATTATCAAACATGCTATTCAATGCCAAAGATAAAGTCGATCCTCTTAAAAAATCTGGGGTGTATGAGATCCGTTGTTCAGAATGCAATAGTGTGTATGTAGGTCAAACAGGACGAAGTGTATCAACTCGTTTTTTCCGAACATCATCGTGCTTTTCGTCTTAATCAAGACACTAGCTCTTTTTCAAATCATTGTTTAGAATGCAAACACCAATTCCCGGATATAAATAATCTAAAAATCTTGCATAATTGCAACAAGGGCGCTAAGCTTAATCTCCTGGAGTCATTGGAAATTTTCAAACAGAGCCGTAATCCGTCAGTAAATCTTCTTAATGAGCAGACCGAACTAATATTTTCGCCACTTTTTAATCTGGTACTACCCTCCCGAGATAATCCGCAAACAATTAGCGGCAGGTATATTCCCTCACCCCAAAATAGTTAGTATAAAATAACAATTTCATCAATTTATAATTCACTTGATAATGACGATAAAACGTCGAAACTCGAGTCGTGCTGTGTTGTTTAGATTTATATAATTGTGTCTACACGTTATATAATATTTTTACAATAATTATTTGTGGTTAAAACATAGTGAATTTTTCAATTCAGTGTAAGTTACTAACTAAATTACATTAAATGAATAATCCTTCTGAAATCATGTAGCGGGACAACGTATGACTCCCATCTACCAAATTCACTCATCGCAGATTGCTTATTGAATCAGCCTAAAAGCATAGGTCTTTTCTAGTTTGAGCATTTGAAAAATTTTTCTCTTAGTCTTTGACTCCGGCTGTTCATTGAATTAATGAATTAGCCTGCGTTACTAAGCAGATAACGTACAATATAGTATTCTATAATATAATCTTGTTTTGGAAAGAAAACCTTTGAAGGAAAAACAATATCCTGAAAAGTTCTTTGTCATTGTCTTAATTTTTGAAATGGAACTATATTAATTTCAAATTTATGATATTGCATAATACTTATTTAACATTATTTGAGTTTCTCTACAATAAACTATACGCCAGCGCTACCAATATGAATGCAGTTTGTTGTAGGCTTGTTTGGACTTTGTCTTAATATAAGGCAAAAAAAATTACAGCTCTAAGCTGGTCTAATAATATTACAGATAAATCCTAGATTTGTAAATTATTTTAGATATGATCAAAGTCCACAGTTTCAACACAGTAGCGTTTTGTTCCTGTTTATCGACTCAGTTATTATTTAATTATATAGCCTAAAAGTTGGCCGACAATCTAACATTCCAATGGAGAGACTTTTTTAATGAAAACCTTTTGACAAAAAAAAAACAAATTAATTTTATTTTTCGGATGTAACATGTGTGGAAGTTGCAAAACAAATAGAAAATCTAAATATAAAACACTCCTATGGGCATGGTAATCTAACCTCAAATATTTTAAAAATCTCTAAGGATGTTATTGCTCATATCCTAACATTTTTATTTAATTGGGCTTTAGAAAACGAAACTTATCCGGATATACTAAAATTATCAATCATAACGCCAATTCTAAAATCAGGCGACGCGGAAAACTTAGAAAACTATAGGCCTGTTTCTATACTTTCCATCATCTCAAAACTATTTGAGAAGCTTATATTTAAGAGAATGATGACATTTATTAACAAATTTAATATTCTTACAAAACATCAGTATGGTGTTAGATCAAAAAAAAAAAAAACAACAGAGACAGTAGGCTAACAATTATTTCAATATATAATCTCTGAATTAGACTCGGGAAAATACGTTGTTGGACTTTTTCTCGATCTATCAAGAGCTTTTGACACAGTGTCGCATCGATTTATTTTAGAAAAGTTAGAAAGATACGGGTTCAGGGGTAAATTTAAAATATTTTTGAAATCGTACTTATAAAATAGAAAGTTTGAAGTAATAATTGAGAACAGTGTATCAAAAGAAAATATCTTAAATGTGGGAATACCTCAAGGGTCTGTTCTTGGCCCTTTGTTATTCATACTATTCTTAAACGATTTACCAGAATCACTAACTCTTGGTGAACTAATTATGTCTGCAACTATTTTAGTGTCATCGTCGGACTTATCAGAACTAAAACAGAGCATTTAAACTATAATAAATGGTTTTAATTTATGGTGTGATCGGAATGTTTTAATAACAAACATTACAAAAACATTGTGGTAAGTCGTTCTAAGTTGGGTTATATTATAATATGAGAAGTGTACTTCCTTAGAAAATATTTTATTATTTACTTCGCTACCGGTTTGACCTTAGCTTTTTAAAAATTGGTGTCTAGGTAAATTTGTTCATTGAGAGAAGTTGTAAGGGGATCGTGTATGTTTTTTTCTATTTCGTAGTTCTCTAATAAACTGAGTTTAAAAGATGTTTGCATTCATGTAACAGCCTAATGTTGTTAGGGTTATCGCAGTAATGGTTATTGAATTTTAAATATTTTCCGAAGTTCGACGTTGTTGGATTCCTTTTATGTTCTTTCACCCTTTTCTCAATGTTACGTCCTGTTTTTCCAATGTATGTAGCATAGCAATCGTCGCAGGATAATTTGTATACACCACTCTTATGTAGTGAGTTTGGATGTTCTTTGAGAGTGGGTAACATGTTATACAAAGTGTGTTTTGTTTTGAATGCGGTTTTTATATTATTGTTTTCTAACAACCTTGCAACTTTTAAACTTAAGGTACCATTGTATTATAACTTTCTATATATGTATTGTTTGCTGTCTTTATTATTGATTGTTTTGAGCGCTATATTGGTTTTTCTCGTTTTGTTAAGTATTTTGTTAATTATGTTTATTGGGTAGTTACGTATTCTGGCTAATTCTTTGATCGTTTCTTCTTCTTTTCTGTAGTTTTTCTCTGTCAGTGGAATGTTATTTAGTCTGTATGTCAGGCTGGGAAAACATGCTAGTTTTTGTTTAGGATGGTGGTATGATTTATAAGAAATTATTGAAGCATTATATGTTGATTTGCGGAAATTTTTTTATAGTATATTTGTGTCTTGTTTCACTATAGTGATGTCTAAGTAGTTAAACTCGTTGTTTGTTTCTATTTCTGAGGTGAAAGTAATATTTGTGTGTAGGTTATTAATATATGTCATCAACATATCGTTTCCATAATGTTATGTATTCTAGATAGGGATAGTCTTTAGACATTATTTTGGTGTCGATGATTTTGTTGATAAAATAGTCTGCGAGAAAACCGAATAGAGGAGATAACATTGGTAGACCATCCTCCATCTTATAAATTTTATTATTGAATATGCAAAAGTTCTGTTCTAATATGTGTTTTATGATATTTATTATGTGTTCAGTTTCCATAACGTCTATGGTTTGTATTAGATCTTTTGTGAGCAAGCTTAGGGTTTCATTTATTGGGATATTAGTGTTGTATGAGTTCATATGTGTTTTTTATTGTGTATGTAGGTTTTAGTTCTGGAAATTTATGTAATATTTTAAGTGCGGTTTAAGTGCAAGTGTTTCCGAAGGTGTATTAGTATTGTTAGTTATGGGTCTGATAGGGTTGTCTATTTTGTGTATTTTTAATATACCACGCAATGTTGAAAGTTGTGGATTCATAGGGAGCGATCTTAATTGAAAAACAAAAATACATACAGAAAGTTTACCAATTTCTAGAAGAAAATAATTACACAGAACTAGCTAGGAACCCCCTAACAAAATACACATAGAAAACAAAACACTTAATTAATCTTACGAAAACAACCATTCAAAAATATAACGATAACTACTTACCAAAGATCCCTTACAAGTAATATTTTAAGTATTGGTTAAAAGTGTCTAGTGTCTAGTATTTGGCCGTCTTCTTGAGAAGAAAGTAAAACTCTATGGAATATACAGAATAAATGATAGTTTAATTTAGATGCGAAAAGTATGGAAGCTGTGTCTCTTTAGATTAAATAAAATAATTATGTTTTAATAAGTCATCCTTAACAGACAAATAAATAATTATAATTTTCAACCACAATATCCAAGTTAACGAGTGATTTTTTCAAAATCCGCCGCCTCAGCAATACTCTATATAATCTTGTAATGATGATTTAGTATACAGATAATATTGCAAAAAAAGAGCTGTCTATTATTAGAAAGAATGTTCTAAAAAATAAAGACTTAGTATACTATTTTTTTACTAAATTATCTTCGTAGATACTTGGTGGAAATGGCTATTCTGATCACGTATGAGATTAAATACTTTAAAATCTTACTCGTTGACGGATAGAAATCAATAGTTTTATTAACTAAAAAAGACCAAAACTTTATTAGTGAAGTTATAAGCACTTATCAGTTAAAAAGTACGAGCATTGTAATTAGGAGATAATTTAAGCAAAGTATGGAGATTTTCCAAGTTTACATACTAGTATTAAATAATTAAGTGAAACAAAATTATAAAGAATACCAACATTTACTATATTTAACTAAACTGATATAAGTTTTGCAAGCTATCTCTATTTAATAATAATTTTGTGTCAAAAGCTCAGCTGATGTGACCTAATAATTATTCTATACAAATTCCTATTTTTTAAGGTTTTTAATATAGAGACTAAAGCATCTATATTAAAAACCTACTATTCTCTCTGATTTTATGTCTAAACACTAAAACCATATACCGGGTGACCCATTTTAATAAATCCACTGGAATATCTATAGAATATCAGTCATTTTCAAGGCTAAATGATGTTCGAAATAGGGTAGATGTACCAGTGAATGGCCATCGCATTAGAGTGACAAGGATAGACAATACATTTTAAATGAGTGGCCATTTACTGATACATGATCTTAACCGGCCATTCACTGGTGCATTGACCCTACGCGATAAGATGACGCACTCTATTTCAATGGCGAACAATTAAAAGTGACGATTTTATCGTCATTTTATCGTTTTTTGACTTGATTAATGTCATTTTTGCGATTGCAGCGCCATCTATCACGAATTCGAAAAACAAGTTCAAGTGAAATCTTCATATTTTTTATGTAGAATCCGAACCTGCAATAAAAAATAAGGGTTCCCATTTAAGATATAAAAGTTGACCCCTTGCTCCGCCCCCTGAAGGGTGGGGGTGAAAAAATTTGTATAGGATCAGATGGCCCTTTCGAAACCATCAAACTTTTATTTGGAACATTTTTTTGTAGGATGCATATGTGTCGAGATATTCCAGTGGATTTATTAAAATGGGTCACCCGGTATAACTATTATATAAAAATCAACCTTCATACGCTATTTTAGACTTTGTATTGACGAAAGGCTAAGTTTCTGCCAAACAGGTTTATATCCTTGTTTATCTAATCAGGTTTTGTCAGTCTCAGCATGTCAAATTCAGTAACTTCCAAGGTCATAATTGCGTACTTCAGTCGCTTCAGATTAAGAGAACTTCTAATCTTGTATCAGCCAGTAAAGGAAGGAACGAGGATTAGCGCAAACCACTATTTTTCCAATACAAAAGCATGTTATCATCTCAACTTAATGTTATCGTGGATTATAAATTTGTAACGGGCTAATTAAAATTCAAAATTAAGCACTGACGTAATAATAATAGTTTAGTAGTCTTTACCTATGAAGTTTTTGCCTAGTAAGAGATAATTTTTACTCAACTTTTAAAGTATTTAAACGGGTTAATTATTTTGTTTTGTATAGGAGACGCATTATAAATTTAATAAAATGTACTATGGAAAAATACTTTTCCATTTAGAATATTTTAAGTAATTGGTTCTTACATATTTGATGTTTTTACCTACTTGTACATATCAGCAACAAATAATTATTATGTATGCAAAAATAATCTATATTCGGAAATAATTTATTTTCACCGAAATGTTTTTCGCAATAAAAATTGAATTCATCAACTTATATTTCCTTTAAATTCCAAGGCCATACTAATAAAATATATTGTTGCGAACATTAATACTTCACACCAGTTGCTAAGTTGCGTCGCGATAATGAAGTCTTTTATATTTATACTTCTTCTAGTTTTAAAAACTTCTTCCGCCTACAATATTCTGGGCGTTTTCGGCTTTACTAGTATAAGCCATTTCCTCGTTTTCAAACCTATAATGGAAACGTTGGCAAAGAACGGACATAATGTGACGGTCGTTAGTTATTTTCCACGGATGACACCCTTAGAGAATTACCGTGATGTTCCTCTACGTCCGCCTAGGAAGCTAAAATACGATAACACGTTTACTTTCACAAAACCTGTAAGGCAAAATGTAATCAGTAAAGGGTTAGAATTTTATTCGATACATGATTACGTTTATGATTCTTGTGGATATGGACTTACTTCTATTGAAGTACAGAGATTTTTAAACGACACAACCCAGCACTTCGACCTTATCATCATCGAAGCTTTCGTCACTGACTGTTTTCTAGGTTTTGTACACAGATTCAAAGCACCTTTCATTCATATCAGCTCATCGATGATGTTGACTTTTTACGCGGATCGCTTCGGCCAACCAGATAATCCGGCGTATATTCCGAAATGCACTCTTGAAATTTCAGATCGTATAAACTTCATGCAGAGAGTTGAGAATACAATTATGGATTTTCTGCATAAGTTCATGTTTAATTATCTGTTTAATGCTGATCATGAGGTCGCGAAGAAAGTGTTCGGTGAAGATCTGCCTAGTTTTCATGTTATTGCTGCAGAGGCGAGTTTGATGTTAGTGAATAGTCATTATACGTTAAATAGACCTAAACCGTTAGTGCCTGGGATGATTGAGATTGGTGGTGTTCACATTGGGGAAGTTCAAGAATTACCTATGGTAAGTCTTAATTTGAGTTTTATCATTTTATTTGTGTTTTGATTTTATTGCACAACAGTTTTAGTTTTAGCATAATATTATTTTTTATTCATTTATTATAAAGTATCAGGATTAATTAAGGTATTATTATTAAATAATTGCCTATCCACATATTTGATTTAGAATTTTAAGATGATGTGGACTTGTGGAAATTCTTATTGCAGAGATTTTAGACACTTTTCTCAGGTAATAATATTAGTTTCTTGATATGTGAGAGAATAGTATAATATAATTTTTATGAGGGTTTGGAAGACTAGTACCTCCCTAGACTCTTAGATAAATCGCTAAACATACGAAAGAAACAAATGAAACTATACCAATATTTCTCCCTCAGAAAAAAATGTGTTCAAAGGGATATATTGTCCGGTTGATATAACTGATGACAATATTAATCGAATTATTTATTTATTTATTGTCTTTTTTGAACTTCTTTCTTATATAAAAACAAATAAATTGAACCAAAACATACATAAAACTTTGGGCAAAATAATCACGGGCGGAGTTATATTTAAATATTTCTACTCAAACCTTTATTACAAGTTTACTATTACTTTTATAATTAAAGGTTTACAATTTAAAAATTTTTTAATCTTACGTCATAACTAGACATCATATTAAATCCACAAAATAAACTGAAGTGAATATCAAAATCAAAAAGATTCGTTGCTATTAGTGATTAATTAAAATATGTAACAGATGAATGATATAGAAAGCATCAAATTATTTTCGAGGAACTAAAATTATTAAAAAGCTACAGGTGTATATTAGAGGAAACGTCACAAATATTTTTAAAATTCACAACGTTTATAAGATAGTTCAACAAAAACGTTTTTAAAGATTTTCTTTCCAGACGAAAATAAGGAATATTGGGTATTTCAATATAATAACACTTAGTTACATTCGTAACAATTTCTATTGGAATTCTCTATAAAATGAGCAAATGGAGCCGATTAGCTTAAAATTTCCAAAAATTAAAATTTTAATCAATGAACATATATAAAAATTCAAATGAAATATTTTTTCAGAAGCAACTAAAACTTGAAACAAATTAATTATTAAAATATTTAACAGTATTTCTTATAATAAATCTAAAATGCTATGCATAATTGAGCCATAGTATTTATATCCGATAAGAATGTCCAATTGTGATCAAAAATTATACCCAAATCCGTTGCTTAAGTTTTTCTATCAATACGGATATTGTTAAAAGAGTAATTCGTGAGGTGACACTGCAACTCCTGACAATTCTTATTTGAATAATTGGATTTGTACAAGTTGATATCATACGCATACGTAAGAGAGTCATATTTTTATTTCGTTAACACCAAATTATGATAAATATTTTAGAAATATGGTCCCTAAGTTAGATCCTCGAAGAACCCAACTCTGTAGTAATGTATAGCATTGACTTTTGACCCCCAATTTTTACAAATTATCGACGTTTAAATAAACTATAACAGTTTCATCTTTAATGTCGTAAATATTAAGATATTTATTAATAATATTTATCCATATATTCCATGTATTCCATGTATGTATAAATAACAGTAAATTTATTTAAATAGAATGTAATCTTATAGTGTAATTTTAATTAAGTTTACTAATGAAGTTTTATCTTTAATAAATCCATTTTAATGTACGAATAATGTTGTTAAAATCTATTGAAAAAATTTTCAGTTGATAATTATTACGGTATTAAAGAAATTTCTTAAAAGTGAAATAGGTTTATAGTTCTTAATATTATATTTATCACAAGATTTATACACAAGCACACTTACTAAACTCCAAGAATATATTTTTTAAATTTTTTAAATTGTTAAATATTTGTTGAATAATTTCTATACAATCTTTAGAACAAATATTAAAATTGATCTAATCTGAATCCATACTCAAATCAATATTATTTCAATCATTTCCATAGTTTCTGAAACTACAAAATCTCTTATAAACGAATGCAAAATAGACATGAACATAATTATATTTTTCAGGAAAATACTTAGTAAATGATATCACCAGAATTTTAGTAGATCATATCATCATGAATGCTTTCATCAAAAGTTTTAGCACAGATTTCCGGATTACTCTTCGATTTGTGAATTTCTAAGGACTCGAGAAAATCCATTTTGAATCCTTTTTCGGAGAAATGGATTACCTTCAGCACATCTTCATGAGAAATATGTCGGTTTTCAATTAAGTGATTAGAACGGTTCGAACCAGTTTGACCTACGTAAATTCCTTTACAATTTTTGCAAGATAACTTATAAATGATCTATCTAATTTATCTATCGGGAGTTTGGAATTAAAAATGGAATTACAAATTATGTTCGTTGGCGTAAATACCACATTATTATCATTTTTTTAATATATTACAAATTTTTAGGCTATCTTGACAAAAAATGTTTTAATTTCTACTCTCGGACATACAAATAAAATTTTCTTAAGATTATTTTTTGTTTTGTTTTATAATTAGATTATCTATTGTTTTGTTTGTATAGCCATTATTGATTGGTACTATGTGAATCATTTTAACTTCGTTCTTGTATCCAATTTATGACACGAATAACTGGAGTACTCAATCATTGAATTAAATGCGGCTAATTTGTGTTTAAGGAGGTCTCTTGATTTAGATGGTATTAATAAATCAGAAAACCTTGACTTTCTAATAATTTACAAATTAAATTGGTTAAATCTACATTTGTAATTGAAAGGTCCAGGAATTTAATATTTTTGTTTTGTTCTGTCTCTACTGTGAAATAAATAATAAAATAAATGTGAAGATGAATGGAGTTTATGTAATTAAAGAAGTTATTTAATTGTCTGCCAGTTCCAGTGAAGCTGGCTAAAATGTCGTCTACATACCTAAACCAAAAACGTATGTGTTTCTTACCCATTTCGGAGTTTAAAATAATATTAGTTAAATTATTATTTCTGCCAACAATGAATTTAGAGGTGATCCCATTTCTAAAACTCTTTTCTGTTAATAATATTTATTATTAAAAGTAAAATAATTGTGTTTTAAAATAATTTCTAGTAAATTGAGAAATTCTTTTTGAATAATTGAAAAGAAACTTTAACAGTCTACCTATGAATCCAATTTGCCTTAGATATACAGTTTTATTAAAATTTATAAACCCTACTAACGAATTAGACTAGTCGTCACATGTATTAACACACCAGTCCATAATATTTCTGCTGAACTGAACTAATTCTATAAAAAAAACTACTAACAACTTTCGTATAGAGTAAAGGTTATATTCGAAAAAAAAATGAAGTCAACACAGTTCGATTTATTTCAGACTTTAACACAAATTGATCTCTATCGTCAACAAATGAATAAAAATTATCCCTTATCGGTTCGAGTTCTTCAAAGTGAGCGTTTCTTCCTTTTTCTTGCTCTCCTAGCGAAATTTTTGGTTGGTGTTTATCCCATATTCGGATGGGTAGGAGTTGGTCAAGCTGTCAATTCATTGGTCATCCTTATTTGGGGAAACAAAGAATAATTTGCCCTGTAGCCCAATGCCCCTAAAGCACTTTAACTGCTCTTTTGTACGCCTAAAACGTGCCAACGCACAATTTTAGCTAAGGACTTCTTTGTGGATAAAAGAAGATGGACTACTCATAGGATCACTAGTATCACCACTATTGTTGGTTTGAGTTTACGTGAACTGTTTTGCAAATAAAAATAACACAGAGTTTATTCCTTTCTCTTCACTTGTTTATTAAGTGTTAAATGTAAATTTTGTTCACATTATCAATAACAAACAAACAAAAAGTTTGTTATTGATAATGTTCTTGTGAACGAAATTAACATTTAACAATTTAAAAAAAAAGTAAGGAATAAACTGTGTGTTATTTTTATTAGCATCACCACTGTTTGCAGAAATATATATGAAAACATTTGAAGAGGAATTGTTAAAACAAAAATACAAATAAAATATTATTTTGGTGCAGATATGTGGACGATGTGTTTTGTGTATGGGATGGAACACAACGACAATTAAGTGTATTTTTAGACAAATTGAATAAAAAAAAACTTACACAGTAAGAGTTCCAATAAGAACTTTCAATAATTTACTACATAGCTATAAATAATGGATTAAAAAGGAAAAACGGAAAACACAATTACTCTATAAAGGAGATCTCGAAAAAGCCGAAAAAACATATGCAGTAATCCCATATGTTAGAAACATGAGTACAAAAATCAAAAAAGCAGTTAGGAACAAATAACATTCAAGCAATAATAATACAAAAATAACCTCGCTAAACGACTAGTGAAAATAATCAGGTATATACAAAATCAAATGCAACATCTGTGGCGGATATTACGTACGGCACAAGAACATAACAAATCGATACAAAACTGCAAAATAACAACAAGTTTCTCGAAACATTGTTTAACAACAGGACATCACCTAGGAGAGAATACTCTGATACATTTATGATTTAGACTCAACCTCTGGAGATTAAACGAACAATCATCAAAGGCGATTATTTTTTGAATAACCAACAGTAATAAAAAAAAAAACCAACTCAATATTAGTTTAGCTTTTAAAATACCGTTGATAATGATTGTAAAATCGAAACACGTGTTAGGTAACTCAAAAATAAAAAATGGAGCAGAACAGGTGTTTCAATTTAATTAATGTCAAGTCTATTTATTTAGTAAGTAGAATAAAAGGAAACATATTTGATGTCTAAATTCGACATATAACTATTATACAGTTTATAGTACCTGAGATATTATTCAAGGTCTCATAAAACGAATTTTCATATTTTTCTAATTATTATATTTCAAAATTTTAATTTCGAAGCAATCCAGTGAATAGAATGCATTAGTTGTATAGGTTATCCATCACCTAGATGCAATGTTGTTAGTAGCCTTAGCTAAATTTTTTGCTGAAAAGGCAAACAAGTTTTGTCTATCATAAATCTCCTGTCATTATTAACACATTGCTGGCCGATGACGGAATATTACGTCTTTTAAATTCAAAATTTAGTAGCCGTTTACGTAATAATACGTCTTCTATTTTGATTGTCGAGAATCCATTGAAGTAATTATACGTTATTTCATTTTTGTTTTCAAGTAGTCGTTAACGTATTAGTACGGTTTTTTCATTATTTCGCAGGTTTGTTGTCTAACGTCTAATAGTTTTCGTAAGATGTCTTAAATTAATTTACTTTTAACCCTTAACTTCATTATGAATGCAGAAAATGAGTCCATTAATGGTGAAATATGTCCCGATGAATCGTCCGAAGTCGAAAGTTATTTTATAATTGTTAGTATAAAAATGATTTATAAAATATTTACTTACACGTCGAAATGTTTCATGGTAATGGATGATAAATTAAATAACATTAACCAATTCGTCAAAAATATTGGTACTAGACCATTATTTGGGGTAAAAGTATGATCTTGAAGTTTGTAATATATATGTTGGTGATAAGATGTTGTAAAAATTGATGGAATATTATTTTAAAGAAAGCACTTGTTCGAATGGTCAAAATTGATTTAAAAAAATATTTTTTTTAGAGTAAAATTATAGATGAAGTTAGTGAATAATAGAAAGTACATGTATTAATGTCATAGAAATTTATTAATAGATTATTGATTATTGATAGAAGTATGCAACCGAATGTATAGATATGAATTTTGTCTTTAATAGAAAAAATTTAATTTTTGTATTGAATATAAGGGGATATATGTTTAAAGTTTTTATAAGGTAAATAATATGAATAATAGTTTTATGTTAAAAGACAGTAATTGTTATATGGGTTATTTAGGTATCTATAAAGCGGAGTGGAATTCTGTTGAGTGTGGTCATTTAAGGAATTGAGTTCTGGATGTTTGTTTTCAACTTTTTTCTATTTCGTAGAGTTCAAAAATCGAAAGTAGTGTTTCTTTTTTTAATTTATGCAGAATCTTAATATTTGTATTTTTTTAAGGGAATGATTATGTATGTAAAGGTGTCTTCCAACATTTGACTTATTAATTTGATTGATTTGTTCTTTTAGCCTAACTGTTAATGATCGTCCAGTTTCTCCGGTATAAGTAGCACCGCAGTCATCGCAAGATAATTTATAAACTCCGTTTTTTTCCATTGGGTTAATATCATCTTTAGGTTTCCAAAATATAGTTTAAGAATTAAATGTAGTTTTAAAAATTGGAATGATCTATTTTTTAAATATATTTTTAATTTTGTGTGCCATGAGATATTGTTATTGTTATTTTGGATCTGATTGTCTTGTGATGAGTGTGGTAAGTTGTGACGAGTTTCATAATTATTGACTAATTTATTTATAATTGAAGGATCTAACCCATTGTTGAAAGCTATTTGTTTTATTATATTTATTTATTTAATGTAATTTTCGTTATTAAGTCGAGTAGTTTTTAAGCGGTTTATATAACAATGGAATGTTGAATATTTGTAAGTATGGTAGTGATGTAAATTATATGGAATAAGAGAGTCAGTTTTAGTTGGTTTATGGAATATTGAAAATTAAATATTATTTTTGTTTTTGTTAAATGAAGATCAAGGAAATTAATGTTACTGTTTCGTTCAATTTCTACTGTGAATTTTATATTTTGATGTAGGTTGTTAATTTGATTATGAAAATTATTTATATTTATGAGTTCGTTTCCTTCCTAGATGCAAAATATATCGTTAACATAGCGTTTCCATGTTATGATATGTTTTGCAAGTGGTAATGTGTGAGTAATATGTTCTAGATGATTCGTAAAGGAATTTACAAATAAACAACTAACTGAAGATCCCATGGGAAGTCCATCGGACATTTTGTAAAAAAACATTATTAAATTGACAAAAGTTTTGTTCCGTAATAGGTTCGATTATATTGTATATGTTTATTTTATCTACGTCGTTATCTAAATTAGTTTCAATAAAGTTTTTAATTATTTTTAAAGTTTCTTGGCGTTGGTAAAGAGGTTTATTACATCGAAGGAAATTATGGTGTATATTTTAGGTAATTTTAGAGTGTTAATGTGTTCAATTAATTCTTTTCTATTAATGATGGCGAATAATGGTTTGAAGTTTAATTGTTTAGTAATTATGTCGTTTATTATATCAGCTAAATATTGGGTATATATGGGGTATTACAAAGGGTAACAATGGGTCTAATGGGGATGTTATTTTCTAATAGAAAATTTTGTGTCTTTAAAATATATTCATTTGTATTTATTATAACTATACCTGCATTTTTCTCAGCGGTGATTATTATTAAATTATGTTTATTTATTTTTTCTTTAATTGATTTGATGAGTTTTTCAACATGTATATTATGTTTTGATACCTTCTTTTGATTGTTAGTAAGTCTTCTTTCTTCTGTTTTGAGTAGTTGGATGCATTCTCCTCTTAAGGCGTCTTCCTGAGGGTGGCCTTGTATTGCTGCTTGAAGTTCACATGCTGTGTAGCTTCTGTTGGCCTTTTGGATGTTAGGTGCATATTTATGTCCATAATTTAGAAAGTTGGTTTCTTCTTCGTTGAAAGAAATGTTGGTGAGGTTCGTAAACCGAGGATGAAATTTATGATCGCTGTATGTTGTTCTATTGTTGATTGCTTGGTTGATATGATTTTCTTTTGAATGTTGGAGATTTTTATTTTCTTTTGAATGTTGGAGATTTTTAATTTTTAAATTATGTTTATATTTTAATCTATTTGATTGTATTCTTGCATAATTGTGTGCTTTCGTGATAAATGGGCCAAATTCTATGTAGTGAAGTCGTGAAGTAATTTGTTTGTAGGTTTCGTAGATTTTAAGATTGTTGACGTTAACTATGGAGTAATACTTGAAATCTTTTGTCATAATTTTATTTCTAATTTGTTGAATAGTGTTATGGTCTAATTTGTATTTATTTTTAATATTCGCGAACTTCGGTGTTAATCATTCTTTTATGCATGTTTTAATAAATCGGATGTGTTGTAAGGTTTTGTACTTTTTAGTTGTCAACATTTTGTAGTTATGGACTAAGTCCGCCATACTTGCGTAATTCATATTAAGTATTTGTTAGTCCGTTTTATCAAGTCGAATATAATAGGTTATATTACCCTATTATATTCGACTTGATATTTTATTTTCTGGGCCGGTTTCGAGCTTACATGCTCATCTTCAGCAGAAAACTATACGTTTACAAAACAATATAAATTAATCTAGTTTTACAAATCAAACTAAAGTTAAGAAATAAAATTATTTTATAATTGTTTAATTATGGAGGCGTTTACTTTGTGGTACATCTTGAATGTACTGGAGAAAGAAAACAGGATCACTTTGTTTTACCACTTTTATTTAACAAAAATACACGTGACTATAGTTTCGGCTATCAACTTTTTGATAATGAGTAGTTGATAGTCGAAACTATAGTCACGTGTATTTTTGTTAAATAAAAGTAGTAAAACAAAGTGATCCTGTTACTCTTTCTCCAGTATATTTTATAATTGTTAGTATAAAAATGATATAAAAATATTTACTTATACGTAGAAATGTTTGATGGTAATGGATGATAAATTAAATAACATTAACCAATTCGTTGAAAATATTGGTAGTAGACCATTATTTGGGGTAAGAATATAAACTTGAAGTTTGTAATATATATGTTGCTGATAAAATGTTGTAAAAATTAATGGAATATTATTTTTAAGAAAGCACTTGTTCGAATGGTTAAAATTTGATTTAAAAAAAAAATTTAATATAGTAAAATTATTATTAAATTACTTGGCATTTTGCTTGTTAGGTAGTTAAGATGTTGTACTTACAATTGTAAATACTTCAATTGCAATAACCGAGAATAAGAAGACAATACAGATTCATGTCTAATTAGATTTATTAATTATCATCATAATAGCTATTACAAGAGCGTGTTCGAGATTAAATCACAATTTTTATTTAATAAATGCAAATAAAAGCCCTTTTTGTTTTCATCATAAAAAAAAACTTGTATGTAATTGATATGTGGTGAAGGAATGAAGGAAGGTAATTTTTCAGACTCTCATGGTGATCTTGATACTCTATAAAAAGATTAAAAAGAAGTTACTGGAAGCAATTTTAAAGTTTTTATTTACGTCAAATGCACTCTTAGTATGTAAATTATGATAATGTTGGAACCAACACGGATTTTTTAATATGTGATTAATTAAGGGAAACTAAATTTTATTCATGATATATCAGTCAATGTTATCTAATGAGTTATTCAACTTACTTTAAACCTCCTTGCTTTGTCTACCATATAATTAAAGTTGATATTAGTAATTTAATTGTTACGCTCTTCATTATATTGTGCGCCCATCTAAATATTCAGCCAATACAATTATCATTTCTATAAATTTTAGTTTAGAATAGGTTATAAATATTTTATAAGCTAGATTTATGCGTAAGCCCGTCTAATATATTCTTAAAGCTCAGCTACATATGGAAAACTATAAATTTCGAACACTTAGCAAACCATTTTTAACACATGATAACCACTAATATCCTGTGAAATAAAACCACCCAGTATTCTTAAATTTGATTTTGAAATATCTAGAATAAGATATAATTGAGCAGGTAAATGTCTTATTTATAAATTCAGCTTAACGAATCATACCGATAGATTAGGAAATATTTAAGTCTATTGCAAATTTCTTATATATGTTGTGGCGTAATACATTTGATCGCTTCATCTTTTTTACTAAAAATTAATTAGTTTCAAATGAAGACTACAAAAACAGTCCCTTAAATTATTCATTATATTCTATAACAACAAAGAATAATTTTATATCATCACAAAATTATGTCTACAATTAACTGAATATTTACATAAAAAATAATGGTTGCTACAGTTACTACGCGTTAAACCATTCTTATACTGAGTTCAAGAATTCACTATTTTTCAGTGCTAATATTAACATTTTCAAATTTTTAATATCGTCATGAACTTGTACAAAATTGAAACATTATCTATACAGTGCAGTAAAATTGTCATTGTCCAGTATAAACATTCTGTAAATTAAAGCCGCCTCGGAATCTAGTTACCGGTACAAGACGAAATTGGGCCGTACACATTTCACACCCCAAGAAACTTGCCGAGAACTGGGGTTTTAATTTGTAATTATAAATTTTGCACGGGGACTGCTTAAATAATCCCTTAGTAATTTCGCGCTGAATGTACGTGCCGCGCGTTATTACTTAATCGTCCCTTAATCCATTTGTCTTCCGGGTCGCTCTTCCAGGTGATGCTGATGTGACGACTGAATTGGGGGAGACTGTCTCGCACCGTTATCGCCGCCACCCCGCGCCGCCTCATCATCACCATCCAATAAATCCTTTCGGCGCTGAAAAGTTACCCGAACTGAACAATATGAACTGGAATAAAAACTTGCGCTAAGGACATTGTCTGCATGAATATGGAATTAGTAATATTACGTTTAACATATACATGTGCCGTTTAATTAGTTAGTCCATTGTGTATTCACTGCTTAACAGTATTGATAATTAGGTTGCATACAGTGCAGGCCAATTAAATTAATTCAATGCATACAATTGCTAAGTATTATTACTAATTTGCGGTAATGCACAAACGTTCATTAATTTCGCTTATATACTATCGTAAATGGTTTATCTAGTTAATTTATCTTTTAGGATGGATATTTGTGTAAATATTTTTATTGTTATTATTTATATTTATTATATATACTCAAACTTAATACATAATTAGTACGCATATGATTATACATATTTTTTAATGCTTGTAGTATTTATTTATTTATTTGTACAAAAACCAAACAGGCTCAAGGTCCATTAACAGGGTTTAAAATATAACAAAAAGGACAGTACATAATTATCATAAGTCTAAGAGATCACCTATGATGTATGATGATAACTCTATACTACAAGTTCCTTATGTAATTTGATTAAAAGTGCTTCAAGTTTTTTTAAATCGTTATAATTGTAGGAAGGCTAGTGCCGGTTATAAAATATTTCTATCGATTTCAGACTGTATTGAAAATGTTTTCAATCAAATGAAAGTAGGTAGCAACCATTCTCTTCGTTGGTTTTAGATATTTTTTTTTATTATTGAACTATATTCATTTGGATAATAGTAATAATCTAATTGATGCAGATATAATGTAGTATATGAAGAGATTCATTTAATGTAGTCTTTGTGGACACAAGGCAAAGGCTTTTTCCAAGACTCTAAGAATAATAATTTGAATTAATACTTTTGTACAGCAAAAAGTTTATCTTGGTTAAATCTAAAAAATCAATTGGTTTATTTTATAGATAATTTATTAAAAAGGTTAAATGAAAATAATTTTTAAGTTTTTATACCACTATTTATTGTATAATATACACAAACAAAGTTTACAATATATTATCAATTTTGACACAACTATAGTTTCGACCTTTGTAGGTCATTATCAAGTGTTGAACTATAGTTGTGTCAAAATTGACAATATATTGTAAACTTTGTTTGTGTATATTATACAATAAATAGTGGTATAAAAACTTAAAAATTATTTTCATTTAACCTTTTTAAAATGAACTACCACATAGTAACGGTCGCTACCATCATTTTCAGATAATTTATTATTTCTTCTCCTGCTGGAATTAATGTGACTTTTAGTTTAAACCAAGATTGTTCAAAAAAGATTGTTCTTTATTTCTGAAGGAATGGAAAAAGTTACGGGAAGTCTGGGCTGAGGCGGCCTGTATTATTGTTGAGACGTTAAAATTTTCTAAAACTTGGACAAAGGCGAGCGACGTGTAAGAAAGAACATTGTCGTGGTGAACAATTCAATAGACTTTGATATCTGGATCTTGATCGATTCTTTAAATTGCGGTGCACTCCAGCGTAAAACAAACCTTTATGAATAAGTTCTTTAGCATTAAAAAAAATGCTTTTCGTACATGATATGTTTGTGCGAACTTTCTAAAGCTGAATGGGTGTGACGTTTCATTTCGGAATCGTGCTGGTAGACCGAAATCTCATTACCATTAATCAATTTAATAAAAAAAATCGTCTTCCAAATTTATTTAGAAACAGCCAGGAGCTGTGCCTTCTGTTCATCAATCAGAACATTTTTTTTTGCTACATACCTTCCTCACTAACTTGTACATTGTAATCTCACACAAATTTCAGTTAATCGGCAATGAAACTAGTACTAATATAATGGTCCTTGTTTAAAACATTACGCACTTTCTCTGGATATTGCTCAGTTCCTCTTCTTGTGCTACATAAAAATTGTTGCACACGACATGATTTTTTCTTGGTTTTTTGAAAACATACAAGTCTCTGTCGCTATTTTCTTCAGTATAACACACAACTTTACAATAACGCGTGTGCTCTGTTAACTGACACAACCTACTACCTGACTATATAAGTTAAACGGTGGCAAAAGGTAAATATGATTAATTTTTATAAATTTAGCTTTGAATTTTCTCTTTAATAGTACACTTGGCTTCTTGAAATAGACCTTTGACTTCAAATAACCTAATAAAAAAACTTATGATGTTAAGTCGTATGATTTGAGGGGTCAAATCGTATCATTTTCTTCGTTATGCATAATCACAACGCTTAAACTCTTGTGTTAATAAAATTTTATAAGCATCAAGACGAAAATCTTCAGCGAGTTTATGCTATAGAAAGCATCCCACAATTTATACACCAGTGGTAAATTGTTCGATATCTATATTTCCCACTGCTTTTATACCAAATTCCACGCATTATTCTCCTCCTTGTGCGCACACTTCAAATGTTATTCATAACCCCCTCAATTGCATCATTCTTTACTCTTTCTTCATTTGTATCTCTTATTTCTAAATTAGACCCAATTTGCTTTCATACGTCCTCATATTCTCTATTATTTATGAACTTCTATACCTTATTCAAAATATATATTATCTCTTACCAATCTCTGTCTTCTAAGATCATATCATCTGCATATAGTTACATCCAAACATTGTTTCTTTCAATAATACTCTTCCTTTCGTCAATACTCTTTTTAACTTTGCTAACACGATACTATTTATTTATTTATTTAACATCGTTAATGTATGCTACTGTTACAAGTAATTAATTACAAATTTACTCTCAGTAGATATTAGTGTCAGTATACATAATATATATATATATATATATATATATATATATATATATATATATATATATATATATATATATATAAGCTATAATTACATGATAATAAATAATTTATATACACGCATGTCATTATCAGAAATAAAATAGAATAATAAAAATAATACATACACATAACACACTTAAAAATAGTACATTGTATATACAAACATGTTAAAAATCATTTTCATTAATGAATTTGCTAAAACTGTAGTACGTTTTGTTAATCAGTATTTGTTTGAATTTTGTTTTAAAAGAATGTAACTGTTTACACAGTTTTAGATTTCTAAGTGGCCTATTAAATATAATTGTGCTTGAGTATATTGTTGTTTTTTCATAATAGGTAGTATTATGCGCTGGAACACGAATACAATTATAATTACTCGTATATTATATGAGTGATTATTACTCTGCTTGGAAAAAATATCGAGATGTTGGTATGCATATATGGCACATTTATAAATAAATATACATGGACATGTCAAGATATTGTTTTTTTTAATGTTTCGATAAGATTCAGTTTACTTTAATTGAAATATTAATCGAATGATCCTCTTTTGTAGCACAAATATCCTTGCTATATCAGCTCGCCTCCATATTTGTATATTAAATGAAATATGTGGTTATGCAAGGGCGTAGTATGCATTCATCAAAGTACGCTTAGAGAATCCAGTTCTTAATTTAGATATTGCATAAAACGCGATGTTGAGTTTTTTAGACACGTGATCAATCTGCTCCGACCAGGACAGTTTTTCATTTAAAAAGATACCTAGAAATTTAGTATTTGCTGCACTGTCAGACTCTCTTTCTTTGCGATTTTGGTTGTAAAAGTGTATTTTAACAGTTCTATTATCATTTAATAATATATTGTTCTTATTACACCAGGCATTCACCTCACTGTTAACCTTAGATATTTTGTTACGAAGTTCAGTTTGTGAGTCCGCAGATATAATAACATTAGTGCCATCTGCAAAATTGATGACGTGTCCCTCGCAACAGATTCTCTAAGATCATTAATGAAAAGTAAGAAGAGCAGTGGCCCAAGAGTTGACCCCTGTACTATCCCCCTTTTTAAGCTATGTATTTCTGATTTGCTGTCCCCAATTTTAACATATATTTTGCGATTTGAAAACAAAGATCTAATTAAGTTCAATGCCGGTCCACGGATTCCGAGAGCATCTAATTTCTCGCACAAAAACTTCACATCCACTGTATCGAACGCTCGCGAGAAATCGTAGAACACTCCAGCATCCACCTTTTTACTCACTCTCTCTACCAGTTCGATTGCCGCGGTTTCTGTTGATCTGCCTTTCACAAATCCATGTTGGCTGTTTGAGATCAGTGTAAATTTTTTGATAAATTTTTGAACACTTTCCGCTAGTAATTTCTCGAACATTTTTGAGAATATGTCTAGCACTGCGACTGGTTGGTAGTTGTCGGCTTCTGTTATTGATCCTTTTTTATAGATTGGTGCGATTTTTTAATTTATCCGGAAATAAGCCTGTTTCGAATCTCTTCCGCTACACATTTTATTAATTTTGTGGGAATTTCGTCTTGTCCTGTGCTATTAGTGCCCTTTAAATAATGTATTACTTGGAGGACTGCTTGTTGAGTTATTGGGCGAAGATATACTGAATTCGCTTGTTGTGCACTTATCTGAAATATTGCCGCGAAAATGATTGTTTATTTTGTGTTCTGTGATTGAAGAGAAGTATTGTCCAAATATTTTAGCTACTTCTCGAGGGTCATTGATTAGTGTACCCTGTTCACTTTTAATATTGAGTTCGCCTAAAGATCTGTTAGATCCCAGGTCTTCTTTAATCATTTTCCATTATTTTTATTCTATTCGGTACATTATTAATTTTATGATCATTGTATTTGCGTTTAGTTTGCTCTCAATTCAGTTATATTAAACATTCTCGTCAAATTATAATAGTTTTTCAGATTCCGGCTCGATTGTACTACCTCGTTATTTATCTATGATGTTTTCCCGATGCCCTTTGGTGTATTCGTTTTTATTGGGCAGGCAATTCGAAAATAATGAAAAAATGTATTATGTCCCAATTAACTCGACTTAAATGAAACTTTAATTCCCGTATACTTTCCTCTTTGAATTTCCTACGTGTACTACTTATTATAGGAAGTCGTTTATTTTCTCTGCTTGTACCTAAATCCAAGGACGCAGAAAACATTTGACTTAAGTGGTCCGGCAGATTTAATTGCACATTTTTACAGTTGAAATATTGTTCCGGAATATTTGCAACAATATAGTATAGTTGTGTGCTTGAATCGCCATATTCTCGCGTAGGCTCATTTAGTTTATTTAAGAGGTTAAATGAGTCAAATATGTCCTTAAGCATTCCCGTGTTGTCTGATTGATAGTTGATATTCAGATCTCCGCATAGAATTATTTATTCATGTGACTTTTGTACTTCATTTAACAAATTTGCAATTGCTTCTAGAAATACATGCATTTGGCTGGATGGCGGTCGATATACACAGATTATGCAGATTTTTGAATTAGTAATTTTTATTAAGCCTGCAGCACATTCAATGGTCCCTTCTATGCAAAATTAATGTATATTTGTTAACTCTTTAATTTCATATGAGGAGTCTGTCAGGATTATTACTCCTCCACCCTTTTTCGATTTTCTATTATATTTGCATCATTGCTCCATGTTTCAGTCAGGCAAACAATGTGGGGTTTTATTTCAGAAAGTACCGTTTCCAGTTCGTTCAATTTTGGATGCGCGTTTCGAATGTTTTGATGAAGAATTACTAATTTATTCATGTCGCTTGTATTTGATACTTTTTGAATGTAGTTTATTTTTTGGGTACTTTGAATTTGTGCTTCGTTTACGAAAAAAAAAAAAATATATTTGCTTACCCTAGTGCCTTGCGGCCATATGTTAGGATCAGTTAGTATAATGTTATATTCATCCGGCACTCCCACTTTAAAACATTTATAAGGTTCTTTCGTATGCGGATCTTTTCGATCGATTGGTTCTATTTCAAATATTTTGCCAGGGAAGTTGTTTCTGAGTAGGGAACATAGTTTTTCCTTAGAAAAATTGTGTTTAAATTTACTAATATGATACTAGATTTTACTCTGAGGCTTGTAGACTATATCAACAGTATCGGCAATATTGCCGACTATAGTTTCGCTTGTTCGTGTATCTTGCTTGCTGTTGCTAATATTCTCAGCTGATTTGTGTTTATTTACATTATTATTATTCATACCAGGATTGCTGTCTTCGATTTCTTTTTCGTTAATGGCTTTTTTTATTGGTGATAAGGAATTTGTGACTCTTGCGCTCTGCGGGAAGTCCATCCGATTCTATTTCGACAACGTTTAAATTAAGATGATCTCTAATATTGACATTTTTATTAGTTGTCTCCTTAATGACAGGGGGCGGTGTAAATGAAACTGTCTAATCTTTTGACACTTTAACATTCGAAATTTGTTGTACTGGTCATAGGTGACGGTGATGGTCTGTTTACAGTTTCCAATAATTTAATATTGTATTTGAAAATATTAACCTTGTCCTTTAACTCCTCGATTATGTCATTTTTAATTGCAATAACTTCATCCTTGTGTAATATGATTAGTTTGAGGCTGCTTACCTCGGTGTCTTCTTGGCCGATTTTATCAGTAATTGCGTCCGAACTATCCCCATATTGTGAGGTTATCTCGTTTCTATTTCCACAGCAGTGAATGTTACCAGAATCGTCAACAAAACTACCCGGAATTTTTAATATGCACATTGGGTGATATATGTTTAAACAAGTTGCACAAGTTACAAACTTTTTCACAGATACTGAGCATTGTTAACACGGATTTTCAGTCGCACTGTTTACACTGTTTACTTTAGGCGCCATCGTTTCATATATTATATTAAATAGTTAAGGGCTCAATCTCATCGATTTTATAAAATAACTAATACATGTATTCCCATTTATGCAATAATCCACGTATTTTCCAAACATTTTAAGTATCCACCCACTTTATTTCTTATTGATAATCTACCAAGGTCGCTTCAAGACACACTTCGCTGCTTTAGTCTAAAAACTGCATACAAACTTTCTTGTTCCTATTATCTCTATATACAACCTTTCTAGAAAAAGATCTTCGATCTTCCTTTCTCATCTGTAACCCCCATAGTCTATGACAACAAAACACACTTTTTTAACGAGTAATTTACTTAACAGTTCTCTAAATGTTTTCTTTCCCTTTTTCCTAACAACCTCAACACCTTAGTCTGTCAATTTCGGTTGATCTGATCGTATCACTTCCCAAACCTTCCTTTACCCTCCTGTCTTTTCCTGTCCCACATGGTCATCTGCTTTTTCTTTTTTTGTTTTAGATTTTGATCATTTTTCTTCGTTTTCAGAATATATTATATTTTTATTTAATTTAGGGCATTCTCCATCCATTACTTGTTTGCATTTCAAGGACTTGCTTCATACTGTTACTAAATACGGGAGAGT
Organism: Ontholestes murinus; assembly: GCA_963969525.1. Classification (NCBI taxonomy): domain Eukaryota; kingdom Metazoa; phylum Arthropoda; class Insecta; order Coleoptera; family Staphylinidae; genus Ontholestes; species Ontholestes murinus. The sequence goes on from OZ018387.1 coordinate 88,266,368, forward strand.
ATTGTGTCATGATTCTTTTCAAACCCAAAATTTCAAAAGAAATACATGTGTGACGTCGTTGTGTAAAAAAACGTACATTTAAATTAATACGTATATTGATAACAACAACTTGGGTGCATAAGATAAGATTTTATGCACGGCGTTGCCAAAACATCCATCGCATGTCATCGAATGGCTTCCAGATGGTGAAAATACCCTCTAAAACCTTTATGGCCCACGGACCTTATTTGAAGATTGCGCGCACAAACACATAATAAAAGCAGAGTGCATATTTATATTTTTTGTAATAACATTTATTTTAACAATAACTGGTTAATAACACAGGTCTACATTTTTTTTTCATGAAAAAGTGCTTCAAGTTTAATAGAGTAAATGGATTGTGCTGATCACGAATCTGTGCTTAGTTTTTTTTCAGCACGTCAGGTTTTCAGAAAAAGTGTGTTTGAAATTTTTCATAGAAACTTCCAAAAATATTGAGAAAATATTTATTGAAAATATATTTTATAGAAAATCACATTGCAAAATTGAGTCGTTCATTAAAAAAATAATGCAGTATAATCTATGTTAGCCAATAGTTGCTTCCTTTTGAATAAAATCGTTCTTCCTCAAAACTGCGTTTTGTAGTTTTCTTTTTGTGCATGTTTGTGAGCGACCCTCTTCAAGGTCCAGCAGTAATCAGCCATCATTCTAATATCTCATCTTCCTTGGTAACGTCTCTCCATCTCCTTTACGTCTTGATGAAAATTCTCTTCCTGTTCAACTCTGATAGCTCCAAGATTTTCGGGAAAGAGTCAACGTGGGAATTCAGAAAATGAAGTTTGACGCTCATATTTTTTTTTAGTTTTTTTTTTAATAATTTTCAACCATGACTTCTACGATTTTAAGTTTAGAATTTCAGGGCCTAAAAAATAAATGCCTTCTTTCAATTTAGCTTTAGAAAGTGCAGGAAATTTGCCGCACAGGTATTTAAAGCAGTCACCTTGTTTATTTAAAGCTTTGACAAACTGCTTCATCAATCCTAACTTTATGTGAATGGGAGGCAAAAGAACTAATTTTGGGTCAACTAATGCATCACGCAGTACATTTTTTGTCCCGGTACCAGTATTTCTCTAAGTGAGCATTCTTTCTTAACGTAATGTAAATTTCGTGCTCGACTATCCCACTCGCACAAAAAACATGAATCCAGACTGCTGACCCAAAAGCATGGATATTATTTTGAGGTCTCCATAGAGTTGCAAACAATTTTCGCTATGTTTGTTTGTTTGTAAAGGGGTTTTGTAATCTCAATATGACTAATGTTGATGATTTACAAAAATGATTATAATTAAAATTCTTAGTTACATTGTTTGTAACCTTGTTAGTGTATTAATATATTTTCGGCTAGAAAAAGCCTTGATAATAGCTTAAATGTTAACGTATTATTAAATTAACACATATATTTTCGCTGAACATATTTCTCCCTATCAACCTCTTTCGATCTATTTTAGATCTCATCAGCGTAGCACAGTTCAAGAGAGAGAAATTGATGTTTATTTTTAACTCTTACGATATACGTTAATATTTTAATATATTCAATCTAGTAATTATGTTTGAAATTGTAATTCTAATTTTCTTTTGAAAGCTTTATCATCAGAAAATACATACGTAGCATATACATGAATAAAATTGGGGCAATAAATTTAAACTTGTAGAATTGCTTGACTCAATGATAATTCCATTTAAGATCTTTAATATTAATTGTAATGTACCCTTGCTCCGACAAATTTAAAATACGACGAGCAATTAAGTTTTAAACTGGAACTAATAATGCCGACCTTGGAAAGTTTATATCTGCCACCGGTTTTAATTATAGTTCGCTCTCAGGGGTGCGTCAGACGGAGAGAGAAAGCGAGTTACTACGGTATTACGTTACCCCCTCGGAAACCATATGTTTACCAACTTGGAAATGGAAAAGGGTTACAGCTGCGGTTTATATTTGGTAAGCTGTTGCGGTACGAGTCCTATAATTAACTTTACACACTGATTGTGCGTAATTATAAGTTTCTCATGAAATCATATAACAATTATAAATATAGTATATTTTTTTAATTTCAGGAAAAGTACTGTAACTGTTTATGTTACATATTGAAAACATTAAATTAGTTCTTTATTCCATGACACCCAGTTTTAGGTAATTTCGACATCGTTTTATTATTTAATGAGCGAAACAATTGAATTCAAATAATGAAATAGCGTGGTGACGTTTAAGTAATTGTCAATTATATTGCTTGTTTAAACACAATATTTTGCAGTAGGTGGTTGATTCATCATATTTTGTAATGCATTATCATGCAGTGAATAGCCTTATCATAATTGCAATAAAAACAATTACGCAATACGCTGTAATGTAATACCATCTGTGAATCATTGCATAAGCTCTCGTCGCAGAAAACAAATTCCCAATTAAGCCGATAATTATCGGACCCTCGCATGGCGCACGCTATCGTTCTCCAGTGTCATCCCGTGCTCTACGAATAGCTAATGACATTTGAATTGGACTGACATAATAATAATAGGTCGACGGGACAATAATAGACTCAGTCGGTCAATATCATCGCACGAGTGCCAGTTTTCAAGTTCGAAAGTGCCACCGTAAAGCGCGCAGTAAAATTTCTGAACGTTTCAAGTTTTCCAACGGACCATTACATGTCAAGTGCGCTCCGTGTGGGGGTAGTCAATTACTGGATAACAGGGGTGAATACAGAAACGTATGGCGCGACGTGGATTAAAGCCAAAAAGTTGAATAACGCCAGTGCTGCGAGAAGATTCGTGCAGAGTTTGATCGACTCGAGAAGCTGCGTTTAGTTTTGGTAAAGCTCCAACTACTCCTGCATTATTTAATTGCGGTGAACGGACGAAATTGTATTTCAAGATCTATTATCGATGTCTTAACAGTGTCGAGTGCTGGATTAAAAGTTTCAACATCAAAATAATTGTAGTGCTTCCAAACAATTATAATAATCAGTAACTGTGTTTTCTAGTAGGTCAAAATTCTTCCAATGAATCAATAACAACCTACATAGTTGGTAACTGGATTCTACCCTAAAATATGTTAATTTGGAATTCAATTCTATGTCTTACCAACGAAACTGCTTATACTATTATCTTCAGCAGAGTATAAACAAGGGTTGAAATAATTTCTTAATTTATTAGTTTACAGCCTTTATAGAAAAATATTTATAACTTGAAATTTTATCAGAATCAATAACTATACTGTTTTTTTATATATTAATTATTCCATATCATTAAAGATTGAAAAAAATATATATAGAAAAAATCATTTTTTTAAATTAGAATATTTAAAATTCCTTCAGGATTTAATGAACAACTTTATTTATTTCATTTAAAATTTATTATACAATAGTTGCACCTAAAAAAAACATTTGACTTTTAAATATAATCAAATAGTTAACTTTCAATATTATCAACAAAATTCTATTGGAAAAAAATAATTTAAAAAAAGATTATTATTACATGATTCAGAAAGAAACATCAAAATGAAGACAAAGACAATTATCTTATTATGCCTACTATTAACCACAGTGGACAGTTATAAAATCCTAGGCATTTTCCCTCATTTCGGAAAAAGCCATTTCGACGTATTCGCACCGGTGATGCGAACGTTGGCCGAAAGAGGACACGTTGTTACCGTGGTAAGCTATTTCCCGCAAAGCCCTCAGATTAAAAACTACAAAGACGTCGTAATGGAAATGGACGAAACAGTATTCACAGGCACCGACTTGATCAATTTAGACGACCTACCCAATCGTAATGTGATGAAATTCACAGAAATCCGTATGCTCACTTTTTTGGCCGAAATCTCCTGCACACAAGGCATACAATCACCGGATGTGCAAAAATTACTAAAATCAAATCTAAAATTCGACCTGATTATCATCGAAGCCTTCAACACAGATTGTTACCTGGGTTTCGTGCATAAATTCAAAGCGCCGTTTATCCAATTCACCTCTTCTATGATGTTGCCGTGGTTTCATCAACGCTTCGGAATGCCAGATAATCCGGCGTATATATCCAGTTGTTTTATGGGCTCTTCTGATAAAATGGACTTTTTTGAAAGAGTGGAAAATTCGATCCTGGTTTTGTACAACAACTTGATGTATTCGTATTACCAACGGAAACAGTACCAAGCGGCAAAATTGGTTTTTGGAAATGATTTACCGAGCTTCAATGAAATTGCCAAGAATACCAGCTTGATTATCGGAAATTCGCACTTCACTTTGAATCGTCCTAGGCCGCTAGTTCCTGGATTTATTGAGATTAGTGGCGTTCATATCAGGAAACCTAAGAAACTACCGCAGGTGAGTTATATTAAATATATAATAACTATTTGATTTAATTAATTTAACTTAAAAATTCTATTAAAAGATGGATACAATATATCACTTAGAAATATAAAGCATAACACTTGATGTCAAAGTTAAGAACTTATACAAGATCTTTAACATAGTCAATTACATTTTGTAACTATTACTAAAAGGTGATTACCACGTAGCAATATTTACAGTCGTCATCTTTATCTATTCCTACTAATGATATTTACTAAAAAAATCTGGACAGTAAGATAACATTTTTGCTAATTTTGGATTATTTAAATCCAATTTATTATACTATTGTAAAATTTACTAAAATGCTCTTTCGTTAATTATTAATTAAACCATTGATGTCTATTAAGCCATAAGATTTTAGCTGTACTGGATTAAATTATTAAAAATTATTCAAATCAAGGTATCAATCATAGTTTCAATTATATATAGACCACGTTCTAACTTTTTTTAAAGCTTGAACCAAATCAATTCTTTATGCCAAACTATGAAATATAGATTGCGTTCACTTTTATGTAATCATTTTAATCATGAATACTATTACTGTGTTTTCAATTAAAAACTATGGGCACCGAAGTTTTGAAACTACTACATTTCCTGTTTCATTATTTAGAAATGTGGCTGTATTGTCATTTCATTGAACACCAGCAAACAAGTTTTTGCGGAGTCTTGTAAATTTTCGTCTCTGCTTTTTAAATGATAAAATTTTATATTATTATATCCTAGCATTATAGGTACTTTTCTTAGCATTCTTTAATAATTAAAGTGCTCTTTGATTAAATATTTTTGGGCTTAAGGCTTTGTTTATAAAAAGTTAGACCCAGAACCTTATCTTACAATAAGGAAATAATAAGTTAAATAAGAAACGCATCATTATGCCTCATTATGAATTGGTTCAGGATCATTTTGTGTCTAACGTCTCATTCCTAGACATATTTTCATAAATCAAGGCATTTTGTGAGAGTGTGCTGTTTACAATTATGAATCTAACACCAAAAGCTAGGAAAATATATCAAAGAGGTGCACATTTAAAAAGAAAGCTTCTACTACTAAAAAGTAATAATAGACTTTATTTTCTCTCATGTTACATGTAGTACTTTAAATAGTACAATATCGAAAAAAATTGAAATTATAACACCCAACATACGTTTTAAAATATTTTATGGCAAATATCGGGGTAACAATTGCAAAAAATAATGCTATTTTAACAAATATAACCTACAACACGTAGGCATACCAATGAATAATATTCACTTGGGAAACCCACAAATTTGATTCGCAACGCTATCTATTGATGCTTTCATCAACTAATAACTTGGTTAGTTAGCTATTGATAATGGGTACATAGTGCCCGAAATGTACATTTAGCTGTGAAAAAAATAAGAAGTGAAGAAAGGAATATAACTGGGTTTTTAATTAAGTGATATTTAACCTTCACGTACTCAAGTAACTACATTCATATCATGGTATTAACAACTCTATATGAGTTAACCTACCCTGTGATTCACTCTCTAGAAGTAAAAGGAAAAACATCAAAATGAAAATCGTGTTAAATTTTGACTGACAAATCCCAACGAATAATAAAAGGTGCAACGAAGCAATGAAAAAATATCTCAGAAAAAAATTCAAACCAATATAAGAAAGTAATTATTAAATATTTAAGAATTTTAACAAAATACTGCCTTCTGAGAATAAACAAAAATTAATATTTTGGTGTTTGAAAGCTATAATAGAGTGATAAATATTATACAAGCAATAATTATTGATTATAAGAAAATTAGTAAATCGTAAATTATAATCTTTATTTATTAATATATTACTAAATTTATTAAGATTACCAATCTGATAAAAAAACATAAATCAATATTTATTTCTGCAGATTTAAGGACGTCTGTATCTTCGAAACTAGAAAAGGTCTATATATAAGCTGTTCCAAAATTTCAGAAGAACCGGAGAGAATTTACCAAAATCTTGTTTGCTAAACATTTTTGGTTAACTAAGAAAATTACAATTAACAAATTGCATTTTAGTTAATTTTGTAATTCCTTTGAAAATGGTTGTTATTAATGGAAACACGTGTCAGGAAACTGAATATACCAATATAAAACCAAACAAGTACCTTATTTCAAAATCAGATAATGTTATATTTTCGTTTCATCAAGAGTGCAGTGAACAAAGTATTGACCGTAAGAAAATAACATTTTTTCCATTATCAGGAAACTAGAGATACAATAATTCTAGAGTAACTTATTCAAAAAAATAAAGTAATTTAATTTATTATTTATTTATTTATCTTTGGACTTCTATCTTAAAAAATACACATACAAATATTGAAAAGAATATATGAAGAGACCATTAGAATGACTATGCAACCAAAGCTACACATTAAGGTTATTATTTATTAAAATTATCGTTTCCATTAATCGATTTAATTTCTGTTCAGTTTTAGGTTTACAGCTAGCACGTTTTATTCTTTACAATATTTTTTCGTTTTTTTTTTTAAATGGGATTCACATTTATATTCCGATGTTTGTGGTGAATTATTATTTATCATATTTTCTTAATTTGTTCTTTAATAGAAACATTATTAAAATTGCTTGTTTTCCAATGAGGAGATAATTCCAAAGATCAAACAAGAGCAATGTTAAATTTTTTGATTTAGCACTGTTTTTATTGGTTTTGTATTACCAAATAGTAACTGTCGCAATAATTCTCTTTATATCCGGAATATATATTCAATCAGAATCAACAAAACTCGAGCTATTTTTCTAATAAAATTCATTTTCATAAAGTTCATATTAAAATACGTTCTTCCACTCAGACCATGTATCATGTTCTACATCCGGAATCAATTTTATTTTGCTTTGTATTGGTTAATTTATTCAATCTTTATAAGAAAATATATATTTTCCTATTTCTCCATTACTGCGTGTGTGTACAATAAATACCTAAAATATTAGGTCCAACCAATTATTTTCTCGTTGGAAAACTAAATGGTTCCAACTTCAATAAGTTTACCAAAACGTTCGTGGTTTAAACTCTAAACCAAACAAATTTTATAATAAGCCGTCTCCTGTCTTTTTACTATCTAAAACATATAATAATAATAATATATGTTTTACATACAGATTGAAATGTAACACAAAATACACAACACGTTAAAAATGAAATAATTGTTACTTTCAGATATTAGTGCACAGAATAATAACTTTTCTATCTACAATGCTTTGATTTTTAATTTAAATTGTTTCGAATTTAGGTTTTGAATGCTTTTAGGTAAGTGCGCAAACAGTTTTCTACCCATGTAACTTGGTGATTTTTCATATTTTGTTGTTTTATGTTGTTCTGTAACAAAATTAGCTGCATTTCTTGTATTATAGCGGTGAAAATCTTGATTTTTCGCATATTTGTGGCCATTATTTTTAGTTAAAATTAGCATTTTTTAAAATATAAATAGATGGGACTGTTAAAATTTTTATTATTTAAGAATATTGATTTTCAGGAATCAGAGGTTTTAAAATTATATTTAAGCCGTAATATCCTTTTCTGGGCAATAAATACTCTTGTACTGGATGTTGTATTTCCCCATAGATTGATATTGTAACAGATATGAAAGTAAGTCAGGCTATAATATATATTTAGTAATGCATTATGATCAATTGTATTTCTTAGTTTAAATATTGCATAGTACGATTTATTAAGTTTTTTTGGACAGGTTATCAATGTGGATTTCCCATCTCAACATATAATCAACATCGACACCTAAAAATTTAATATGATTTTGAGATTGAAGTATCATATTATTACTTATAATGGATATATGATTTTCTAATTTACAATTTTTTAAATGAATGCATACCGTCTTGTTAACATTGGGGATGAGATTATTTTTATTACAATATTTATACACTTTTGAAGTTAGAGTATTTATATTTTGTTCTAAATCATTTCGTGATGACCCTAGAACAACAGCTGAGATGTCGTCAGCATATAAGACCACTTAGTAGCCATATACGAAATCAGCAATGTCATTAATAAAAATAGAAAAAATTAGAGGTCCCAGGATTGAACCCTGAGGGACGTATAATCTGCTGCCGCTTAAGAATGATGTTAGCAGTTTAGATAAATAAATCAGTATTCAATCAAGAATGATTTCCTACTAATTACAAAGTTGGTCGAAAAAAAAAAAAGTTATTCGTTCTGATATTTTTAACTATAAATCGCTCAAAAGTAGGTGCAGTCGTGTTTGCTATACGTAAAACCATTTCTTCTAGATTAATTGGTACGACTGCTCTATCTAATGCCGTCCCACTGGTCGATTTGATACTCTGCAATTGTAATGCAGTTATTTTAGGAGTTGCCTATATCACATCAGAAATATCACTTAATGACCTGAAAATGTTTACATTTTCATTAGAACCTCTTCTATAAAATCAGAAATTTATACTCGTTAGTGGTTTTAATTTGTCGTCAGCTGTTAACCTAAGCTTGCCTCTAAATAATAATCTTTTTCAGAAATACTTAACATTCAACAGCATAACACTATTCTTAATTGTTACAATAGTATTCTAGCTATTTCTCACTCTGACTTATAATTAGTATGAGAGGACAACTTTCACCCAGCCCTTGAAATGACTTTCGCATGTAATCTGAAACCTGCTCCCGTTTCATTACCTACAAATGATGACGGAAGATATAATTTTCGTAAGGCTGATTTTATTTTTTATACCACGAACTTCTTAATACCTAAGACGAAATGAGATGGTCACTATTTTTATAGAGCTTAATAAACATGTTCCGAAAAGCCGACCACTTAAGTCAAAATTTCCGCTGTGATTTATACCAGAGATCAAAACAGACATAAGGATCAAAGCCTCACTTAGAAATAAGTTGTTGAAAACTCACAATTTTACTACTTTTTTGACAGTATTTAAAAAACTTTGCAACCTGATTAAGCATCAAATGTTTAACGATTATTCTGATTTTGTACATAGCACTGACACTGACCTTAATCGGAATGCTTCTCATCTTTGGAAATTCATTTTCAGTAAACGTGGGTCAACAAGAATGCCAGGCAGACTACATAAGGAATTTATTAAATCTGGTGACATAGTAAATGGTCTTACTGATGCGTATCTTAAGAACTATGGTGATAACCAAACAACTACGTGTCGTGATGACTGTACAGTATACCTCAATTTTCGATTCCCAAAGTTGGAGATTCGCAGCTCATACCCATTATGGCTCGCCACACAAATAGCTTTACTGCAGTCGACGATGAAATCCCAAGCTTTCTTATTCGCGACTGCAGATATGTATTAGCTAAACCTTTATGTACGAATCCTATTCATTAGTTTCTGCAAACTTACCCAGATCATATCTTAAGAATAGTGTGTGTTATGAATCTTTTAACAGTTCCATATTATGTGGTTCCTCAACGTTCCTACGTGGGACCTTACTTTTTAACATTAACGTTAATGATTTGTTTGCAAATTTGCAAATTTTATCTATGCATATGCTGATGATATCAAGATATACAAAGAAACCGTCTTTGATTTGGATATCGAACTTCTATTTTCTATTATTAATTGTATTAAAAATGCCATGGATTTACATTTTGCGTTAAGAAATACTTTAATAAAACATTTGTTACGTAAGAATTTCTACCATGCATTTGTAAGAATGCATTTAAGTATGAAAATATATAATAAACAATGAGATATATTGTGTTATTTTATTAAGTAATCATTAATTTATCCAGAATATCGTATTACCTTTGCCTGGCTAAGATAAGACATACAAATACACTATAATGCAGATCAGTCATACAGATTGATATTTTTGGATTCAATTTTGGTACAGTTTTATTATATTTTTTTTATATTGAATTATAGATGCTTTGACTTGACGTGACACATTTTTAATTAAACCGATTAAGTTTGTTGGTATGAAAGTTATATTTATTTTTTTGATAACTTTGTTTGACAATAAAAAGCTAAAGTTGTCGAAACTGCAGTCGCAAAATTAAATAAAGATAATGATACCAACAAAGTTAATTGTTTAAATTAAATTTTAATTTAAAATTATACGGTTTTTATAGAATTTGTATCTGTTTTATATTTAATACTTTTATTAATAATTAAATAATTTTTAAAGAATAACAAAATTACCAATGCTCAGGGAATGTTCTGTTATAAAATACGTTCCTAAATTTTCGGATATGTGAAGCTTTTACTTTATTTCTTGCTATCTTTAATTTTATTAGAACTTTTAAACTTTTAAACTTTTATTGAATTTTATTTATAAATATAAAAACTTTACAAATATTATAAGCGAATGTGCGCCAGTATGTCTCGCCTTGCTCTTAAATTAGATTTAAAGTTCCTGCACACATCAATATGAATAGAAAGGACAAGGCTATTTAGAAAACAAACTATTTCCTTAAACTTGTACAACTACTTAAAGATTATCTGAAGTACTTTATTATGGATGCTGACAATATCGGTCAGCAGCAAATCCGTATATCCTTTCCTCTCGGACAAGAACATAATATGCTGGCGAGGAAGAGCGTCCTGGAGAAACTCCTATCGCATATACGTGGTAACGTGAGTTTTGTCTTTACCTGTTGTGATCTCGTCGAAGTCCATGATAAGCTTCTGCTCGCCCCATTGTTCTTCATCATTTTGGCACAGAATACAGGTCTGGGTTAGAAAAAACCTCTTTGTTCCAAGGTCTGTCCATTATAACCAAGATTTACAAGATTGCCATTGAAATGATCAACGATGTGCATATCTTAAAGCATGTCGATAAGGCCGGAGCTTCTGAGACCGCCCTGCTCAACTTGTTGATCATCTCTCTGTTCTCGTACGGATTGTCGGTCAAACAGGATTGCGATTTTGGCACCATTATCGCCCCTAAATTTGTCCTCGGTTTTTTTGAGCATCGGTTACCCAACTCCGGTATTTGCTCCACACCAATCGCCAACGGATTACATAATCTTTTGGTTATTGCTGATGTTATTCATGTTGAGTTTAAGGAAGCCTTCATCATCAAGAACATCAAGAAGTTCACCAAGGACCCCAACAAGTTCCCAGCAGGAGCTGCTCCAGCCGCTGCTTCGTCTGCTTCTGCTGCTTCCTCTAAGAAGGAGGAGAAGAAAGAGAAGTCCGAGTCTGAGGATGAAAACATGAACCTTGACCATCAAACAATAAACACACGTAACTTCTGAAAAATGATAACGTTATACTAAAAAAAATAGATCCGAAACTATATGTCACAAGAATTTGTTTACCACCAAAATCGGATACTCAACGTTTTTGATCAACCTACTATATTTTTGGAACAGTTAAACTTAAATATCCGTTGTTCTTGTATGAAATCCTGAGGACTGCAGCATCTGATGATATTATTACTGGGACACACTCAGAACGTTTCTGGAACCTTGCCTTCTGGGGACCTCATCAGACTACTCGGTGATACCGGCAGGCCAAGAGAGAAGGGAGCTAAACACGGAGCGAAACTGATTTGAATTGGGGCAAAATGCGGGGGAAGTACTGATATTAGCTCGTGGAAGCTTCATGATAAAAAAAAACACGAGGCGTGGAGAAAAATGACTGCTAGAGATTGGAAGCATGCGCACGGAACAAGATTGACTTGACTTCTTGATTGTCTGACCTTCTGAAAGGCTGCAGAACTGGATGGTTTTTTGGTAACTGAAACCTGACGTTGGAATAAAAAGCGCCTGACGTTTATTCTTGTGGTCACAATTTGGGGTTCTGGAATTAACTAGAGTTGTTAGAATGGAATTGAAATTTTAAACAATGAATATTCCTCTGGATGTGAAATTAAAATTTTCACAACTAATTGGTTAAATATTTCTGAATCAAAATAACTTCTGAAACTTGGATATAGTCGATAAAATGCAAGTGCGTATTTTTACTCGAAACATTGAGAAATTTTCCTTTTTGTGCATCGTTTGTGTTGGACCTTTTTCTTTTATTTTTCTTCTATTTATTTCAGATTTAGATCTATCAGATCTTGTTTGAATATAATTTGCACTGGAATAACTATTTGAGACTTCTGATTGAGATCGGTGTTAATATGGTTGTCTACACTATCAGTTTTGCAAATTTTAGGGATCAATTTTACTTGTTCTAGTAATCCCTTTCTGCTAGTGGTAGCAGAACTACTTGATTGACTTTTACTTCTACAGCTAGTTACATAATTCTTAGATTTTAGCATAGTAATTATAACGATTTTTTCTTTAAATAGTTGTTAAAAAAATTGATATTGTTCCCTTTTTCAATGATAACTTTCTTAACATTACCTGTGCATTTAAGAAATCCATTTTAATTTTTCTTTCAACTTGGGTGTTATAACCTTAACATTGTAGTTTTTTAGTTTACTCCACGAAGACTTTCTTGATGAATATTTATTAAATGATTTGCCAAATATGGCCTTTTTTGTACCAAAAAGGGATTATGATTTGACACTACGTGTACAATGTAACTTTTAGACCAAATTTAGAATTGTTTTTCTTTTTAGTAACTTTTCAGTTGGTGTTTTGAATTAATTTTTAAATATTTTAGTTTTATCAAAAATGTTACGTTTTTCTCATTTTTTATGCAATCATAAAATCTATTTAGAGTAATATTTAATACCAATATTTATTAGATCACATTGTATATAAACAATATTTCATTACTGCTGGTTTATTTCTAGCCCGACGTTGATTATTGTAATTATCATCAACCGTAACAAAATTATTATACGCGAAACGTTTTACACTCAAGCACCTGATTTCGTCTCAAAAACATAATTGTAAAACATTGAACGCTAGTTTTATAATTTATATTAAAACCAAAGCTATTTATCAAATAAACTGAACTTAAAATACGCTTCCGTCATGAGAATAAATGTTGCCTTTCTATTATTCTTAATTGCAACATCAGTGACAGGCTACAGAATTTTAGGAATACTTTCATGTTACGAAAAAAGTCACTCTCAAGTATTCAGACCGATCATGCGCACCTTAGCTGAGAAAGGGCATGATGTGACGATTATAAGTCATTTTCCGGATAAAACACCACAGAAGAATTACAACGATTTAGTGATGGAAATTAGCCCAACCGCTTCGATGATTACAGAATCGCTTGATTTCAAAGGAATACAATCTAAGCCATTAATTAAATATTACAGAGCAGTATTTCTATGTACGTTATCTGAAGGCCCGTGTACAAGTGGAATGAAATCACCGGACGTACAGAAATTACTGAAGTCAAATGCCACGTTTGATTTGATCATAGTCGAATCCTTCTTCACTGACTGCTTCCTGGGTTTCGTCCATAAATTTAAGGCACCGTTCATTCACTTTACTTCATCGGCGTTGTTACCATGGTTTCCGGAACGTTTTGGTATGCCAGATAATCCGTCTTATATATCAGCTTGTTTCATGGGCGCTTCTGATAGAATGAGTTTTTTGGAACGAGTAAAAAATACTATTTTGATCATGTGCAATAACTGGATATATTATTACTTCCAATTGAAACAGCATCGCGCAGCTCTGGAGGTTTTTGGCGAGGATCTGCCTAGTTTTAATGAAATAGCCAAAAACGTCAGTTTGATTCTTGGGAACACGCATTTTTCTTTGAACAGACCAAGACCGTTGGTGCCTGGATTTATAGAGATTGGTGGTGTACATATAGGGAAGATCAAAGAATTACCAGAGGTGAGTTAAACAATTAATATATTTATATCAAGATCATGTTTTTAAATAGAGAATCTATATTTTATAATGTATATTTTACAGTTTATATCTATAGTAAAAATTTGTAAGCGTATGCTTACAGTGAATTTAGTAGAGAATAAAGAATAATATTTATAACATAAAAATAGATATTTTCGAAGCCGTGGTCGTTGTTGACATGTTGATATAGTTATGATGTTTGTTTTTGCTGAGAAATTTTTCATCAAATCAATAATAAAATCAGAAGCTAAGAGCTTTTTTCTCATAATTTTTAACATAGAATAAAACAAGCTTGTTTTTGAGTTACACAGATTTATTTTTGACAACACTGTAACAATTGTACCGATGTCTTTGGTGTATATTTTTACAAATAAAAAATCACAATCACTTGTATTTTCAGTATTAAATATTTTACGGTATGTAAATGTATATCTCCGTTTGAGACCAGAATTTAAGTTCTTCTTTAATCAGTGGCAACTAAGAAGAGCATAAAAGCAGCCGAAAAAAGAAGGATTAAAGAAAAACTTAAAAATTTGTTTTTTCTACAAGAAAAAATTTTAACTAGCTATTCTATAACAACACATAAGTTATTATAGTTGCCTAATTAAATACTATATATTGTATATTTCCTTTATTTAACAACTAATCAAATACAACACACAAGTGGCCGTTACGGCAATCACAATTTTAATAAACGTAAACACAACAAATCATTGCAAATATGTTCACACCGCTATTGCAATAAGTTGTTTATTCAGTCGTGTAATTCCTTATATATAACTACATATGCTTTCTACAAGGATTTACATTAAGGAAATATAAATAATTTTTAAATAAAGGTAATTCTTTGAATTAATTCAAACAATTCAAATACACATATCCTTTCTACTTCAGGATATCTTAACCATAATGGATACAAACGTGTTTATCCTCTTATATTTAAATATACTAGCAGCGAGGAGTTACAAAATTTTAGGAATCTTCTCACATTACGGTAGAAGCCATTCCAATATTTTCAAACCAATCATGGGTGCCTTGGTGGAAAGAGGACACGATGCACAGTGGTTCAGAACGCGAAAAACGTGATCGAAAATAAAATTTTCAACTTCTTCGTACAAAGTTAAAATTGCACTAATTTAATCTTGAATAGTTGTTCTATTTGATAATATTAATAATTTGCATCTTATTTATATAGGTTTTTCTATATTTGCTTTCAAAGTTCAGTAAAATTGAGACGTTGCAGCGTATAGAAATTAGGGTGTAATTAAAAAGACTGTACCACAAACAAATGCGGTTATTTATTAATGTCATTATAATATTGTTATAGATTGCTAAGTGTATTATTAAGTAACATTACTTATTATTGGATAAAGTTTACCTAGTACAAGAAAGTTTATTGCTTGTAACCGGTAACCGGATTATAAAAATTTGCCTTAAGTGAAGGATTACGTTTAGTTCTACACAAACCTACACGGACATTACTTCATTTATGCTTAAATTAGCTATTTGGCTTTGTAAATTCAAAAAAATTAGCTGCCAATATTTGCCTATTCAAAACATATGAAAGAAAATCCCGCACGGTACACGATCAGTTGAAACGCAACTTTGAGTCGAACCTGTATGCAGATTATTCTTGGCGCATTTTCGAAATTTGTGACGTTGTAAGAGGTTGTGGTTTTGTTGCAGTAGTTCTTTTAAAAATTTGTAACATAATGGCCGTGAAGAAAATATGTCTATTGGTATTAGACGAAGTCTCTATGATAAATGATGATAAATCGACTGAAAGTAAGAAACGAGCAATTTATCTGTTTATACTTGACACATACGGACTTGCCGAAGATGATAAATCAAGTAAAAATATTTTGTATTGGCTTGAACAAATGTTTTTTCCAAGATATTTTAAATATTGGAAATCGTCCAATAAAATATCTAGTGTTTTTATGAAAAAGCAAAATGTTTGGCGAGAAGAAGAAATTATTTTTCCTTAATCCGTTTACTGCGATCTACCATCAACTTCGGGTATTCGAGGTCATCCTTAAAAGAGTTTTGCTCAAAGTTCTGCTGTTATCAACAGGCGTACAACCCAGGAGCTCTGAAAAAGTACTTCCATGGAAAAACTTGTGCAATCAAAGTACGAGAAAGTGGAGATATTAGTACTGCCGATTCAATAATTGAAAGTACTTCAACTACACCAAGTAGATGCAAACTAATAATGAAAAAATGGAGGAGTTCCGAACAAGAACAAAATGCCATGACATCTGAAGAGGCTCTGTCATTTATTATCTCGGGTGGTTTTACGAAGCAGCAATATATGCTTATTGGAGCAACAGCTTTAAAACATGGTTGCAAATTATATCCAAGTTAACACGCTATTCTACAAGCAAAAAGTCATAATTTTGTATTTTGGACAAAAATTTCTACAATATAATTTGAGGATGTTTTGAAGGTTGTTTTTTTTTTAATTATTAACCCAGTACATACTACTAAACATGTAAAAGTCAATGCATTAAGGGGTGCTGTTGACAAACAAATACTTCGAATTTGCAAACTAAACTTTATAATTTGTATAAAAAATATTCTTCGTACTTGTATTAAGTGATATCAATTTTTCGCATTTAAGGGTTGTATTTTTGGATAGTTTTAACAAATACGGGTTTTTAATGCATAATTTCAGATTCAGCATACCCAAAAACATAAACTTACTCAACTTTTAATGTAAAGTCTGTTAATAGTAAAGAGTAAACAATTTCGATCGCGTTTTTCGCGTTCTGAACCACTGTGCGATGTAACTGTGATGAGTTATTTCCCGCAAACACCTCCGATCGAAAATTATAAAGATATTGTGATGGACCCAAATGCTACATCCTTCGCAGCCACTGGTTCACTTGTTTTCGATGAATTTAGCGATTTTATGGTATCAAAAAAAATCCTTGAGGTAGTAAAAATTAGCAACATAGCTGAAGAAATGTGTACCTTTGGAATTGCATCGCCTGACGTGCAAAAGTTTTTGAAATCGAACGCCACGTTCGATTTAATCATCGTACAAGCCTTCAACACCGACTGCTTTTTGAGTTTTGTACATAAATTCAAGGCGCCGTTTATTCAGCTGACCGCAACTATTTTGCTTCCATTGTTTAGTGGACGTTTCGGTTTGCCTGATAATCCATCATATATGCCAACCTGTTTCATGGGGAGTTCTGACAAAATGAGTTTTATGGAAAGAGTGGAAAATACTGTAGTCTGGGTTTGTAATATATGGTTCTATAGTTATTTCCAATGGAAACAGCACAAAGCGGCTAAAGAAGTTTTTGGAATGGATTTACCGAGTTTCGATGAAATTGCGATGAATGCCAGTTTGATTCTGACGACTACGCATTTTTCATTAAACCGACCGAGGCCATTTGTGCCTGGATATATCGAGATTGCTGGGGTGCATATACCAAAAAATAAAAAAATACCACAGGTAAGTTAATATACTTGTATTTTACCTATTAAAAGAACAATCAGTAGATTTTTTGTAATAAAATACTGACATATTATAAAAGAAGATTTTGTTCAATTAAAACTTTTACTGTACAATTGGATCTAATAGTACAGCCAAAATATTAAACTTACCCCAAAATATTTAAAATGTAAGACATTCTTTGGTAACATTGTATTATACAAAATGTTTGTTCTAATATTATTTTTCTGCTAAATACGATGAAAAATTACTTTTTTGATGGTACAATAATATTCAAATAATCTATATTACAATTATTTTTATGAAAAATTTCACGAAAGGTGGCTTTGAAGTATACCGGATTATGGTGACAGATTGAGAATCGAAGATTGGAAGTCATTTTTTTACAGGTATTGGAAAACTATGGCAATGAACTGCAGACCTAGGCTAGTATCACTGGCGCATGTAACATAGCACGCCCAACTATTCTCCTTCTTCAATTATAAGTTATTAGCTAACCTTAACAAAGGCCTGTTGTTCCTGAATCGTTTCGACAAAAAAGTCGTGTACATTTATCCTAGCATATAGACTAGTAGTAACAACACGAGATTGAAGGTGAAGACCCGTTATATGAACACGTTGTCATACAACTTATATTACAAATTAAACCACTAATTAATACTTAATTAATAATGTGGGGGTTGTAGAGCAATTTGGTTATTTGCGCTACAAAAAATAACATTGAAAACTACTAAAAGGAGACTTCATTTCAACCATGTTATGAAATTTCAAAAATTAAAGAGCGTTTTGCAAAGTATGGGTAGCACTCTACAAATAGTTGAAACTGTCAAAAAATCTTTTTATTGGAGTATATTAAGTAAATATATCACCTATTAAAGGCAACCTTTTGTATATCACATCGAAAAAGCATCCAAAGGAATCCAAGGCTTTGGATTTACCAGTAAAGATAGATTGCTACCACTATGACTGTTTCTATAAAGAACAAAAACGTTTGTTAAAACAAGTGGATTGTGTTAATTATTTAAAATTGGAGGAACAAGAAGTACCCGACGTAAACTTGAAACTTTTAATGAAGAAAGTAAGAAAAAAAGAGAACCATAAATATAGGTAAGATTAAAATAAATTCCTTCTAAAATTCTCAATGCACCTATACATAAATGAGTTCCAGAATTATGGACGATAGATAGAGTCGAGAGGTATGACTCTAGCGGAACGATACTCCGTAATAAACTTGATTTGAATAAGTATGAAATACAGCATTGTTACGTAGTTTGCTCCTACCCAACAACATTTTAAGGATATTTATTGACAGCACACCTTCCCGCTTAAGTAAAAATGATAGTGTTTCCTTATTAGTCTAGAATCAAATACTTTCCCAAAATATTTAAGAGTTTAATTGATTACAATTGGAGGGATGATGATGAAGAGCTTGGAAGCAGTCATAGTTCCTCTGAGGCGACGCTGATATTAGAAGCCTATTACTAAGCACCCACTTGTATATTTAATACTAAGCAAAATCTTACCTGAAAGTAAGAAGCCGATAAGAAGTTTTTCAAGAAGACATCCAAATTTCCCAAATAATATTGGATTCTTGGAATCCTGTGTCGCCATGCAGTATCATAAACTGTTCTTATATCAAAGAAGACCGACAATAAATACCCCTTGGTGGTGAAAACATCCAGGTTAGCGTTATTAAGGCACTCGGCTGTTGAATGATCCCAAAAAAACCACTGTACTGAGAATTAAACTTTTAGATTCCAAAAACCACACCAACAGCCTGGGTTTTAGCACTTTATCGTGATTCCGCAGTTTGAAGGGCCTATAAGGATTGAATCACAAAATGACAATCTTGAGAGATGGTCTACAGAAATACTTTGTTACCCAAATTTGGTTCATTAGCTATATATGTAATTTTCTACAACGAACTAAAGAACTTTAATACATTGTAACATATGTAATACTAATTAAAAAAATAAGTAATGGTGCTCTGTTTTATCTTCATTTGCAATGAACCGACTGGGTATGCTAGGGTATTTAAAATTACCTGTGAATATGTGACTAGTATATCATCAATTTATAAACCTGATAGGTATCCAAATTCTTATTTCCGGTTATTAATGGAACTTTTTTCAATACTTCTTTGGATGTAATGGAACCATTAATGGACAAGGCAAACTCTATTCACGATTGATTTTTGATTCAGAAAGAATGCTATTTCCCATTTTTTGGAAAGCGGTTGCTATCTAAATAACTGTCGATTTTACAGGCAATGGAAGAGTGGTCTGACATAACTTCTCAAGATATTCTTGTCGGTAATGTTGGAAACGAAAAGGTAAAGTCGATATACAACAGGGTACCAATTGCCAAATAAAATATACTACCCTTTCCGTGTTTGCAAGAGGAATGTTATTCTTTTCAGCATAATTTCGATAAGAGTGCCTCTATAATCCCTGTAGAGTTGAATGAACGTTACAATTGTTTATTACTGTGAAGGGTTGAGGTAAATTGTCAATGATGTGTTGAAGATTGACCATAGAAAATAAAGCAAATATAGTAGCAATAAGTAATTTGTTGTGGTAGGTACACTATCATAGCAACGGCTTAAAAATGAGTTTCCAACTCAGTTTATACGATAATACAAGATTCAGCTTGCACGTTTTATTTTTTTATTTTAAACTATTCTAAAAATGGTATAACTTCTTAAAGGTGTACATTCAAAGAAAGTCTCATGTAAAAACAATGCAATCAATTGGACCTAGTTGCATTCTATTCTATAATGAACTGATTGACACTTAGTTGAAAGCCATTTTCTGAAGAAAATTATATTTCCCTTTCCGTGTTTGCAAGAGGAATATTGTTCTCTTCAGCAAATTTTCGATAAGACCGCCTCTAGAATCCCTGTTCTACATGTAACTATATACGATTACAATTGTCTATTATTGTGAAGGGTTGGGACAATTTGTCAGTGATGTGTTAAAGGTTGAACAAAAAGAAAAAAAGCAAATGTAGCGAGCACCGAGTACGGCTTGAAAATGAGTTTCCATTTTAGTTTATACATACAAACTATATATATTTAGCTTTCACGTTTATTATCGTTATAATCTATTCTAAGAAGGTATAACTTCTCAAAGAAGGTGTATATTCATAAAAAAGTGTTAAAACTATGCAATTAGTTAGACAAAGTTGCATAGAAACCTTTTTCCACTAATCGTATTTTGAAAATGTTAAGCTTCCATTCTATAATGAACTAATTTCCACTTAGATCATAATAGTTATTATATTTAATTCTGAATTGAAAATCTTTTGCTTAATTTAACTACAACTGTTTCGCCATTCTGTAACTTTTTCTGTTGAAAATATATATTTTAAAATCAAAAACACTTTATCAAGTAATATAAATTATATAAGTATGTCTATCTTAAGAACCACTTTAATTGGATTTAAGCCAGTCTATATACAGGAACGGCCAGTGAATCGAGAAGATTTGATAAATAATTTTATTGTGAAAGACCTATTTTTTAAGAGTAGCTATTTATTTTACAATATGAAAAAAATATTTATTAAACACTACATCCGCCAAATGTTTCCGTTGACATATAAACATTCCTAGAGTTGAGACTTAAAGTTAAGCATAACCCTTCTTAGCAAATTAACAGGTATTGCTACAATCTCATCGTGAATCCGTTGTTTGAAGGCTGAGATCGTGTTTTCAAGTATATCCATAAAAAGAACCCGCAGATTGTTAGGTCGGGAGACTGAGGGGGCAAATTAATATCCCCGCTTCGAGAAAGCACATGCCCTGGAAACATAGCATTCACAACATTCATTGAGATTTTGGCAGTGTGGCTTGGCCCCGTCTTGCTGGAACATCGTGTATTCATTCTCTAATAGCGGATGATTTGTGGTGTGAGAAAGTTCCGAATCATTGCTACGCAGAGATTATTGCAAATGACTCACAAAATGATGTGGTACATAGAACGAAATTTTCGGTTCGCTTTGGTATAGGAAACGCGGTTTTTTATTCAATATTTCTTGACATCTTACGTAATTCAAGATTTCTGAAACTTGAAAGCGTCGGAAATAAGGTTGTGTAGAGTTAACATTCTTAATTAGACTCGGGCAACTACCATCCTAGGGAAGATGCAGGAGTTCCATAACTATTGTTGTATTTGTCTGATATATTACCAAATTATTGGCAGTTAAAGCATTTTTGGGAGTTCTATAATAATTATACATCGTAACAATCTTTTCCGCATTTAGAAATCATTGAATCTTAAAATATGGCACTTCCTTGCTGATTCAATACCAGCAATTTTATAAATTAGACGCCTTACTTCTATTACACTATTAAATTTTAGTTCAGATAGTATTTACTTATCATTGCAACAATAAATTGTAGGTATGGAATACTACGTTGTAACAGTCGCAGCCATTCCTTTCATTAATAAATTACTCCTTTAGAGTTTGCTTCTACTATCTATCTACTAAAAGACAGCTCATTTGCTACATTTCGTAAATGTATTATTTTTGTTTTTACAAACAGTAGTAACTAATAGAGCTCCATGCCATAACTTGTTAATATTTTCGACATAGCCAATATCAGTAACAAGTTTAGCAAAAACAAATTGTGGTACCATTTTTAAAGCTACTATTTTCCATTTTAATTGTTTAGAGTTTCAGGCTATTTAAATAAATTATTATTATTATCTGGTTGTTTTGGTTGTCCATTATAATTATTATTTTGTGCTCCACACGCTCCTTAGAGCCTCAAATAAGAAACTGAACACAAATTATCCAGTGAGTGTAATGAAATCAAATCAAAGGCATAGATTAAACACATACTCGGACTTGCCACTCCAACAAATGAGATGACTTGGTGGCCAACCGATTGATAGATTCTGGTCTAAGCATAAACCTTCCATTTAGGGGAATTCAAAGCCAAAATGGCGTGTTGGCGCACCCGAAGAGTAAACAGCGTACGGTAAACTCGCAGGTATATCATGTTTTGTAAAAATTTATCTAAGACACAAAGGCACACGGAACTTATAAAAACGCGATCAATATTACATAACATATTTACGATACAAGTCTCGACATCTAGCCTGTATCTACTAAAGCTGGTACTTATCAGTAACTTCTGTTTTGCTGGAGCTTAATTTCTTGGTTCAAAGGACTCGTCGGATTTTTATTTTATATCATTTCAAACAATGCTTAATTTAACTTCTATTAATTCTCTCAACAACATTTACAAAATTGTCACACTTTAACAAGTGAATTTAAGCTGATTTTTGCACTACATTAACTATTTTACGAAATAAACTGTTGGAGAAGGAGTCTTGCATAGCAAGTCAGGTGGATTCCTATTCTCACCAGCTTATCATATTAGGCTAGGTCGAAATAGTGGAAGTAGAACAAAAAACGGCGTAATCTATCCAATACTAATGACAAAGTACAATTTTAGTTTTAAAATTAAATATAAAAAAATCAGAATGTTTGATTCTCGAGGTCAAACATGAAAACAGATTGAAACCGGCACAGACAAAAAATCGTTTGTGATAATAACAAAGCATATTTATTAATCTAACTTTCTTTTATTTAATATTGAAAATATTTAACGAATTTAGAATTACAGTTTTATCTACATTATTATAGGTATATCATGTTTTGTAAAAATTTATCTAAGACACAAAGGCACACGGAACTTATAAAAACGCGATCAATATTACATAACATATTTACGATACAAGTCTCGACATCTAGCCTGTATCTACTAAAGCTGGTACTTATCAGTAACTTCTGTTTTGCTGGAGCTTAATTTCTTGGTTCAAAGGACTCGTCGGATTTTTATTTTATATCATTTCAAACAATGCTTAATTTAACTTCTATTAATTCTCTCAACAACATTTACAAAATTGTCACACTTTAACAAGTGAATTTAAGCTGATTTTTGCACTACATTAACTATTTTACGAAATAAACTGTTGGAGAAGGAGTCTTGCATAGCAAGTCAGGTGGATTCCTATTCTCACCAGCTTATCATATTAGGCTAGGTCGAAATAGTGGAAGTAGAACAAAAAACGGCGTAATCTATCCAATACTAATGACAAAGAACAATTTTAGTTTTAAAATTAAATATAAAAAAATCAGAATGTTTGATTCTCGAGGTCAAACATGAAAACAGATTGAAACCGGCACAGACAAAAAATCGTTTGTGATAATAACAAAGCATATTTATTAATCTAACTTTCTTTTATTTAATATTGAAAATATTTAACGAATTTAGAATTACAGTTTTATCTACATTATTATATCGCAATTTTCCTTATAAACAAATATCATATCAAAAACTTTTTATATATATTTGCTTTGAATTTAAGTGGTTTAATAAAAAATAAATTACATCTATGACAAAGTAAAAAAATGTTTGTCTACACATTTAGCACTTTAAACATTAATAAGTGTACAACCACATATATGCACAGGTTATAGTAATTATTTTTTAGACATTAAGCTGATAAATGTAATCATTACAACCTGTTACAAATTTTGTGAGAGTTAAATTGAATTCTTATAACACCGACTTCATTAAGTTATAACCTACAAACATATCTACACATAATATGTAAGAACATTTAAGCAGTAAAATAATTGCTTTTTTTAAATTAAAATATAATAAAATTTGTATTTTTAAGGTAATACTCTTATTTTTTTAAATTAATTATACTAATTATTAACTTTAAGGGAATATTTAACATTAGCACCATTATGAAGATGAATATGCTAATTATTTTATGCATAACCTCGATAACAGTAAATGGTTATAAAATATTAGGAATCTTGACGCATTTTGGACAAAGCCACTCCATAGTATTCAAAGTGATTATGGAAACCTTGGCCAAAAAAGGCCACGATGTGACTGTCGTGAGCTTTCTCCCTCGAAACGACCCGATCAAAAACTACAAAGACGTTGTTATGGAACTAAATAATGGAACCACATTAACCCCTATTGGTAAATTGGGTTGTGAAGAAGTGATGCACGCAACAGCAATCAAATTCATTCATGTATATAAAATTTTATCAGTACCAGAAGAAATCTGTGCGTTCGGCCTTAAATCGCCTGGTGTTCAAAATTTGTTGAATTCGAACGCAACTTTTGATTTGATTATAACTGAGGCCTTTGATACGGATTGCTTCTTGGGTTTTGTGAATAAATTCAAGGTCCCGTTCATCCAATACACCACGAATGTTTTATTGCCGTGGTATCATGACCGCTTTGGTTTGCCCAATAATCCATCCTATATACCTAATTACTTCATGGATGGCTACGATAGGATGAGTTTTATGGAACGATTTGAAAATGTTATTTCTACGGTGTATATTTATGGGATATATCATTATTTTGAACGGATACATCACGCTTTAGCTAAAGAGGTGTTTGGAAAAGATTTGCCCAGTTTCGCTGAAATTGCTGAAGGTGCCAGTTTGGTTCTAACCAATACGCATTTTTCTCTGAATCGACCTAGACCATTAGTGCCCGGATATATTGAAATCGGTGGTGTACATTTAGGAAAACATAAAGAAATTCCCGGGGTAAGTTACAATTTTTATTAATCCATTTGATGAGTATACAGAATTTATATATGAAATCATTTTCATTTAAAAATTAAATTTACTATTGCATCGTAAAATTAATTTTTAATTGAAAAATTTAAACTATGAAATAGGAATAAATATACAGGGTTATTCACGCTATACGGCACGGCCAAAATACGTGACTTTCAAAAAGTTTCACTTTGGGGATATATGGGGGTGTATTAGGGCTACTTTTTAAAATTACTTTCATAATATACAGGGTGTCCCGAAAACCCTAAAAGTATCAAAGTTGTGTTTTTTTAAATGAAACACCCTGTATTTTATTGCATTTTTGGATCCTTCGACCAAAATAAGTGTGTGTTTTAATAAGGTTTTTATTACTTAAACCTTAAGGTTTTTGAAATAATTTGAATTTTGTAAAAATTTAACACAATTTTCATGTTTCAAATACTTAATAAGTAATTAAGTTATGCATACCAAATTTACACTGAAATGTAATAATAGATCATATTTTATTTTCCAAGTATAATAAATTTGACATCTTATACCGGGTGTAAAAAAATTGGAATTAAACAAATGAGAAATTTAAATGGCTATAACTTCATTTATTTAAATGGAACGCTATATTTATTAATTTATCAGCAAATGCACGTTTTAATTACCTATCGAATGGTATTTATATCTTAAATGTTAAGCCTTCTCGTTTTTACAGAAAATGTCAAAATATTGTTTATTGCACCGTTTTAGTACTTTTTAAGTAAAAATTTTAATGTATCTAGTTTTCTATGGTATTTAAAAACGTCAGATAATTAATTTAGTATGCTACTTTAGTTTAAAAAGCCTGTCTTTTGTTATAGTTGTCTTATTTTGCATTTTTGTGTTAAATCATTAGTAATCGTTATTGTTTGAACATCGCTGTTGTATTTTTTGGTAAAAAATGAAGATTTACTCAAAAGAAGGGGGTATTGGCATTATCTTTATGCTTGGAGAATGTCATCAAAATTGTTTATTGGCTTGTCGAGTTTATACTTAAAGGTTTCCCGAAAGAAATCACCCTAAGCCAGCCATTTTTGAGAGACTATTAAACCAATTTAAAGAAAGTGTCAGTTATAAAAACGCCAGTATAAGAAAATCTGTGTAAATTTTCATTTTTTACTATTAAATACAGCAACGATGTTCAAACAATAACGATTACTAACGATCTAACACAAAAACGCAAAATAACACAACTATAACAAAAGGCAGGCTTTTTAAACTAAAGTAGACTACTAAATTAATTATCTGACGTTTTTAAATACCATAGAAAACTAGATACATTAAAATTTTTACTTAAAAAGTACTAAAACGGTGCAATAAACAATATTTTGGCATTTTCTGTAAAAACGAGAAGGCTTAACATTTAAGATATAAATACCATTCGATAGGTAATTAAAATGTGCATTTGCTGATAAATTAATAAATATAGCGTTCCATTTAAATAAATGAAGTTATAGCCATTTAAAGTTCTCATTTGTTTAATTCCAATTTTTTTACACCCGGTATAAGATGTCAAATTTATTGTACTTGGAAAATAAAATATGATCTATTGTTACATTTCAGTGTAAATTTGGAATGCATAACTTAATTACTTTTTAAGTATTTGAAACATGAAAATTAGGTTAAATTTTTACAAAATTCAAATTATTTCAAAAACCTTAAGGTTTAAGTAATAAAAACCTTATTAAAACACACACTTATTTTGGTCGAAGGATCCAAAAATGCAATAAAATACAGGGTGTTTCATTAAAAAAAACACAACTTTGATACTTTTAGGGTTTTTGGGACACCCTGTATATTATGAAAGTAATTTTAAAAAGTAGCTCTAATACACCCCCATATATCCCCAAAGTGAAACTTTTTGAAAGTCACGTATTTTGGCCACAATATTCCGTGCCGTATAGCGTGAATAACCCTGTATATGGTTTTTAGTATAATAGTTTATATTGAATATAATAGTTATCAAATAAATTGAACTAAGATAGAAATATTTATTTACAAAAACATTACTGTGATTTAGAGTTTAGAGATTAGGCTCAGCTTATATTTATGTAAATTATTGCTGCTTATTAGTCAACAATATTTGTACCAGATAGAATAGATTTAAGAAAATATTAAGGCAATTCAAAATATAATGGTCATAAAAATATAAAAACGGTATGAAGCCTTGATCAGACTGATGATACAAGAGGTTATTATTTTTAATATTGCATAATATACTCATTACGTTTTTTTTTATTCACATGGTCTATTAACCGATTAGCATTTATTGTTTATTCTTCATAAACTGTACACTGTGTGAGAAGTCTATTACCATCACAAGTGTAAACTATTTGCTTGATATTTCTTTATTTCTTTGGATTGTGATTTTGGCAGCTTATCATTAATATTTGTTCTTCAACCATTAAACAAAACGGCAACAGTTTCACATGTTTTCTTTATTCATCACACCCTCTTCAACAGGGGAATTTCAAACGGTCAAAATTTGTTTGTCAGCAGTCTTCGGAAAAATAAGGAAAACTAAAGCCAAGATGGCATTACTATTCACCGAAACAATGATATCAAAAATAAATCACGAGGTCAATGTCTATCGATATCTGAATATATAGTTTATGAGTTTGAAATGATTGTTTTGGGGGTACCTCAATCGGAGATCAACACATACTTCAAAAATTTGTTTGAGTGCATGCACAAATTAATTGATCTTTGTGGAAAATATTTTCAAAACCAATAAACCCAATAAACGATTATTAATTAATATTTTTGTTCTCTATTTCCAAAATATAAAAGTTAACTCTCTTTCGAGAGATAATGCTTCTTACTAAAAAATACTTTATACCATCGGTAAATCAAGAGGTTTGGATAAAAAAGATCATGATGAAGGGCTTTGGTTATACTTGATTTGGTCACTACCGACAATGCCCAAAGAATTGCCTTTTTAGAATTGACACAATTCTCTCTGATATATTGATAAAATAATCTATATAGAAATGCAGGAATCAAATAAAATACTCTCTAAATTAATAATGAAAAAAGAATACGATTTTCATCATGTAACAGCTGTTGATAGTTAAGAATGGTTGTATTATATTTTACCCTGAAAAGAAGTAATGTTAGAAAGATATAAAGAAAATAAATATATAATAAGTGGAAAAAGTAGCTAAATTTAACTAATCGATTAGGAAGTTATAGCTGATGATGGTCGAGAAATAACTTGATTAATTAGTTAGTGAGTCGTAAAAATAACGGATACTTAAAAACCTAAAAGTATGTATTTCAATAAAAATCAAAAACTTTATTTAGAAATTAGATTATTTTATTTATTGGAGTATTTAGAATAATTTTGTAAGCGAATTGACTTTCTTAGATATTGTCCGTAACTTTAAAATATCATATATGATTTTATTTGCTAAATTCTCTTTATATTTATATATAATATAGCTGTTTTTTTACTTAATGGTTATTTCTTCAATTGTACTTTTTTTTATATATTTATTTTCCAGATTTATAGATCATTCGAGATATTAATATTTATCATGAACTTAAGAGATATTTTTGGAATTCCAAAATTTTAATATATACTCAGAACTACAGGTAGGGCTTTTTGGCCAAAGTTGACACAAAATTTTAAAAGTTATCAATTGATTAAAATTTCATTCTATGGATTTTGTGTTAATTATTATTATTTCAAAAATCTTTCTAATAATTTTATCAGGTGTTCATTTTGTAAAATTGTGTTCTGGATTTTCATAGTTTGTTTTGAAACTGTGATTATGCTTAGAGAAGGTCAACCTAAATATTACTGCCAATTTAGAGATCATATCGTCGATTTGATCAAAGATTTAAGAAAAACCTAAACCACTTCATCGTTCTGAGTTGTTGTTAGGCAAGGACTAGAGATGGTCAGAAACGTCGAATAAGAGGAAACGTAGGACAAAGAAGAACAAATATAAAGGTTCAACCACCATCTCCAATTTATGGCAATAATTTCTTCAGCAGCAGATCATTTGCCAATCTATGGTTAACTTTCAATCATTCTTTAATATTTCGAACAGTTAATAGTTGTTTTATCACTAACGGCTGAACATCGATAGCAACGTTTGTAGTTGTGTGGATTGCGACTGCTCTGAAATCTAAAGAAACTTTGAGTTGTGTTTAATGACGTATCCCTATTCTGTTTGGGATTGCATGATGGCCGTATTAAGGTCAAACTAAGACGTGGGGAACGCCGCAACGTGAGATTTTCTATTGAGAAGCATTTGCATCAAACTGTAGGAATAGTGGTATGAGATTGCTATAACTCATGTAAGTAGATCTTGTTTGGTCATGTGGCTGAAGTGATAGAATCCCATATAATTATATTTCTTTAGCAGTTGGAAGACCTACTTTTCTAACAAGATAATCGCATCCCTATATTGCTCCGGTTAGCGAAAAATAATGTCAATATCTTATCTTGGCAAGACGATTGGGGTTTCTAATCTTTAGCACCTTCAGCATTTATGGTATATTATGGGGAATTTGCAATATTCTCCGCAAATGCTGCAAGCAGGAATTACAAATTGCTTGAGATAGAATACCTTAAGAGATTATCCACCACTTGATGCCACGAAGAGTAGGGCAGTGTATAACTAATAAACCACAATTTTAAATAAAAATATGGTTTAACAGCATAATAGTATACTAATCGATTAGCGAATGGTTTTGAAAGAATTTGAATAGTGTGTAATGATTTCTTCCTGAACAAATAACCTATTTTTTCTCACAACTCTTTCAATGTTTTAGGTCTGATCTACTAAATAAATGATTTTTCAGAACCTCTAAGAGAATAAACAGACTTGGATTGAAAGAGCGCGGTAACTTTGTTACTAAACACAATGGAAGAAACTTTATTTAGACGTTGGTATACATTATTTTCGTAATGATACTTTAGTTCTACAAACAATTTAAATTCTAAAAAAAAATCTAATGCAAACCTTACAAAAATAGAGAAAATATTTCTAAAAAAAAATAGATAGTATAATACAGGAAATTTAAAATTCTAGAAACTAAATTAGAACATGTACAAGGTAGGGTACGCTTCCATTTTGATTGCCTATAACTTTGCTCAAAGAAAAGATAAGTAAGTTTGGTTTTCATAAAAAGTTTACTTGGTCTTTATATTTTTTATTCGTTATGATTGGAAAATTATATCGGCTAAATGGTGACCGCGATTTGCTATGCAACTTTCAGCCCTTTTTAGGACATATTTCATGACATCCTTCAACATATATGGCTGAATTTCTGCAATTTCGTGACGCATATTGTCTTTAAAGTGTTGAATCGTTTGCGGCTTATTCACATAAACTTTTGATTTTAAAAAACTCCATAAGAAAAAGTCTGCTGCTGTTAAATCCGGAGATCTGGCTGGCCATGCTAAATCGCCACCTCGCGAAATTAGTCTTTGTGGAAAAACGTCATTCAATAATTGAATTGTTGAACGAGCTGTGTGTGCTGTGGACCCATCTTGCTGATACCACATGTCCTCTTCCATTTTAGGCACAAGAAAATTTCGAATCATGTCTTAGTATCGTTCAGCATTAAAAGTAACTCCAACACCTTTGTTATTATCAAAAAATAGGGACCAATGATGTTTCCAGCATGAATACCACACCATACAGTTGTTTTTAGTGGATGCAATGATGTTTCATGAATTAATTGAGGATTGTGTCTACCCCAAAACTGACTGTTCTGTTTATTGACGAGAGAAGAAAATGGGCTTCATCCTCATTATCAATTTAGACGAAAAATCTTAATTTCACCAGACAGCTTCAGGATTGCATTACTGTACTCAACTCGTATAGGCCCTCTGTAGCAATTTTTGGGCTAATTGAATTTTTTACGGGAACATTTCCAAATCAGTTTTCAAAATTCGCCTTAAACTGCGTGCAGAAATGTAACTGGCAACCACGTCTCCGAATTGATGTTTCTGGAGACTCTGCAACACTATCGCGCACCAGAGCCACATTTTCAGCGTTGCGAGACGTCCGTTATCTTACAGAACGAGGCCTGTCTGCTGTCGTACCGTACTGTCGAAAATTCGCATATAAACGGTAAATTGTGGTTTTGTAAGGCACTGAACGATTAGGATATTTTTGATGCAATTTTTGCTGAGTGGCAATAATGGAACGATTATTTTCTATAAATATTGTCACTATTTCTGCTCGTTCTTGTGGCGTATATTTATCCACAATAAAATTTGGACGTCTACACAACACAATGATTAAAGCGAAACTGAACTAAACGTCACAGTACCTAAACAATCAAAATGTTAGC
This sequence comes from Ontholestes murinus, assembly GCA_963969525.1. Taxonomy (NCBI): domain Eukaryota; kingdom Metazoa; phylum Arthropoda; class Insecta; order Coleoptera; family Staphylinidae; genus Ontholestes; species Ontholestes murinus. The sequence goes on from OZ018387.1 coordinate 88,297,899, forward strand.
GGGACTTTTGCCCCCACCTGTTACTACTTCCAACCCTACAAGGGCTGATCGATACCATACAATTATGGATTACAAAATGAAGAATAACAATCAATTCCAATAAATGCCACCTCCTAATTCCTTTTCATCGCTCACATAATTCACCATTATATCCATTAATAAACATTCCACTTCACCTTCTTCTTGAAAATACCTTAGAATTATATTTGACACTAACACGTTCCCAAAACTTCAAATCAAGTATCAAGAGCACTGTATTTTAGAAGCCTAACTTACAAAAATCAAGACATACCACCAAAATCAGCTTTGAATATTTACAAAATGATCTGACGACCTGAATAAGCTGCCTAAAAAATATCCAGATATCGATTAGCCTTTCGTACACTAACAAAAATTAGACATCCCCTCAATTTCATTCACAATTTATCTTATACCCTCCTATATCAAATAAGTAATCTAATTCCCATCAATTAACATCTTAAATTCATCGCCTAAAAATTTGCTATCAACCCACATAACCTAGAGAACCTCAACCATATGTGTATCCCCGCAATCCCCCATTAGTGATTCTTCAACCGAAGAACATAGACAGTTAACTCAATAAGCCATTAGCATTGTATGCCGGGTCGCAAAAGGTTGCCCAAAGGGAGGAGTGCTGTCTCCCCTACTATGTAACCTAGTCGTAGACGAGCTACTTGTGGCACTGAATAAACAGAGCTTTTGCACAGTAGGATACGCCGACGATATAACGATCCTATTTTCCGGAAACTCGGAAAGTATGGTAGCGAAACGTATGTCAGAGGCTCTTGACACAGTAAACAAATGGTGCACATACCAGGGTTTATCCATAAATCCGACTAAAACGGAACAGGTACTGTTCACAAGGAGAAGGAAGATTAAAGATTTCAAACCACCAAGCTTTCGGGGCGATGAACTCACCCTGAAAGATGAAGTCAAATATTTGAGCATTCTTCTAGACAAAAAACTGAACTGGAATGCCCACCTGACGGAGATATCTAAGAAAGCATAAATAACCCTCTGCTAATGCAGACGAGCTGTGGGGAAAACATAAGTACTATCTTCAAAGGTAACCCTATAGCTCTACACAGCCATAGTGCGGCCAATGTTGGCATATGCATCATTAATATGGTGGCCAAAAACGACCACAAAATCAGCCGCAAGGCTCCTAGACCACGTTCAACGTAGCGCCCTTTTGGGGGCGGTGAACGCCACATAATCTTAGAGGATCTAAGGAAAAGTAATCGCGAGATTATGATGCCGGTGGACAACATCCCTCGAAAATACTTCAAATAGACCTGAGATTCGAAAACTCAGGAATAGGCAGCAAGCACAAAGACATTCACATATACACTGATGGGTCGTCAACGAAAACAGGGGCTGGTATAGGAATTTTCTGCAAAAACCTATCCCTAAAAAACAGTACTGCTATATGTAAGATAATGAGCACACCAACAATGGTGGAACTCGAGAAAAATCCAGAAATTTCCAAGAAAACTTTTTAGAAAATCTGATATAAGATCTCGGAATTTAGAAGTGGTGCTAGAAAGTTGTGAAGACCTTAAAGAAATATTTTTGCAAATAGTATAAGATATTATTAAAGAATTCCGGCAAAATTAAATAAGAAATAATTTATACTTTTACAAACCCGAGAACCAAATATCTAGAATATTTATAAGCTAAAGACTATCCTGGGTGTATTTAAATATTTACCACGTATTTTCTATAAATTGTAACATATATATTATTTATATTCCTTATATTATCAATTTAATTAAAACAAATAACTGCTCTATCTGTGCAATATTTAATGCCAATGAAATATTAATAAAAACACTTTAAAATTTCGTTTGTATAATACTATATTTATTTTTATGTTTGATAATGGTACGTGTATTTGCCGAAACTTAAATGACAAAAATAAATATAGTGTTATACAAATGAATGTTTAATGTGTTTTTATTAATATTCAGCATGCATAACGAAAATAAATAAAGTTAATAAAATATGTTTTAAAATTAAACTCTTAGTGTGAAAATCTTGAAAATGATAGAAGATTTAAAAATTTTAATTTTATCTGCATAATTTAATTTTAAACTACCATAAATGAATTGAATAATCTCTAATGAAAAAAAGCGTCAAATAAAACTATTTTTGACGTTACTATACCGAAACGTCGAAAATACTTTTATCTTACTCTTTAAAATGAACTATCGCATAGTAACTGTCACCACTATCCATTTCATCTAATGACATAAAGTTGTAAAATCCAAACACTCTCGAGAAATTTAGCAGTTCAAATAATATTACAACAAAACGTAAGTACCGGTTACAGTAATTATTTTCCAGATATTAAGTTGATAAATACAATCATATCAACCTGTTACAAATATACTGGAAATTTGTTATTATATAACAATAGTAACTTCATTGAATCGTACGAATTACCTACAGAAACATTTACACATAGTAGGTAGTAATAAATATAAATACCAAAGCAATCGCCTCTGCTCGAATTATACGTTTTAAGGTAATGTTTTCGTTTATTAAATTTATTATATTAATTAATATTTTATTAACTTTAAGGATATATCCGACAGTACCATCTTGATGAAAATGAATATCTTGCTTATTTTATGCACAACCCTAATAACAGTAAATAGTTATAAAATATTAGGAATATTGACGCATTTTGGAGAAAGCCACTCATTAGTGTTCAACCTGATCATGGAAACTTTGGCCGCAAAGGGCCACGAAGTGACTGTCTTAAGCGCCCTCCCGCGAAACCGCCAGATTAAGAACTATAAAGAAGTAATCATGGAATTTAATAATAACACCACATTATCACCTCTAAATAAATTAAGTTTCGAAGAGGTGGGCATCACAACCTCCATGAAATTCAAACAAGTAATCGAAATTTTATCGATAGTTGAAGAAATTTGCGCTTTCGGCCTTAAATCGCCTAGTGTGCAAAATTTGTTGAAGTCGAACGCAACTTTCGACTTGATCATAACTGAGGCCTTCAATACGGATTGCTTCCTTGGCTTCGTGCATAAATACAAGGCGCCATTTATACAATATGCCACGAATGTTTTATTGCCATGGTTACACGAGCGTTTTGGTTTGCCAAATAATCCGTCTTATATACCGAATTTCTTTATGGACGGTCACGATAGGATGAGTTTTATGGAAAGATTAGAAAATACCTTTTCTACGGTGTATATTAATGGAATCTATTATTATTATTTCGAAAGAAGACATCACGATTTAGCTAAGGAGGTGTTTGGAGAGGGTTTGCCTAGTTTTGGTGAAATTGCAAAAGGTAGCAGTTTGATTCTGACCAACACGCATTTTTCATTGAATCGGCCTAGACCGTTGGTACCCGGATATATTGAGATCGGTGGTGTGCATATAGGAAAACACAAAAAAATTCCCGGGGTAAGTTATGACTTTTAATAATTTATTATATAATAATTATTTTAATAATTTATTATATGAATATACTGTATTTACCAAAAAAAAATTAGTCGTAGCATTCAAAAAATAGAGTTAACGCCCTTTTAGTAAAAGCCACGAGATACAAATAAATTTTTATTATAGAAATAATATACTCAATTTAATAATTATTAAAATTTAAGTAAAAAATATTTATTAGTCTTGTAGTATGATTTAAAAAAACATAAAAAACAAAGTTCTACTTATGGATATATATTTTTTTGTTTGAAATATTTATTTAAAATTGTTTATTACTAAAAAATCCAAAAAACTTCTAGAAAAATCTATGTAAAGAAATATGTAAATTGTTTGAATTGCCTCTATTTTATTTCTAAGCAAGTATACTATTTGTCAGAAGAATATTCTTACTTTTTCTAAAACGCTATTAATGGATAAGTAATTTTAAATAATTCTCACGTTTATTATTTTGAAATTTACGCAGTTTAGAAGAATATAAATAATAATTATATAATAATAATTAATAATTTTATTGATTTTATTAACAACGTAGGTATCGTTTCAGAAATGTGTATTCACTACAATCTGTTTTAACTCTTGAGTTTAAAATCTTCTAAATCAACAAGCTTCTATCTATATATTTCATTATGGTACGCTTCCATAATATAGCAGTATAGCATTTGCATACCATGTAGTGGAGGAGAATCTTGAACCTCAATACTCAGTACTGTGTCTGAATGGTCTAATTTGTCGAGTACTGGACTATGAACCCAGAATCGGTAGCAGCAATTCAAATTGCAAATACATCGATCTAAATTAATGGCAACTTAACCGCAGCCAAATGATCGTAACATAAAAAATTGAGAAGTATACATGAGGAAATAAACTGTGAAATGAAATAAATCAAAAATTGAATTTTAAAAAATTCGTAGCAAATAAAAAATGAAGCTCAAAAAGAGGCTAATTGACAATAGGTCAAAGCAATTCCTCTTTCTTCTATGTTTCCTTTTAACTAGTTTAATAACAAATTTACTATTGTGATTATTGATAGCAATGGCACAGATTATATCGAATTCTTACGATAATTGTCTTTCAACACATAGATCATTAAGGAAGTACTAAAGACTTAAGGAATACATGTTTAATATTTGCTGATTGGTAACAATATATCGGTATTATTGCTCATTTGAAATTTATTTTATATTTAGAAAATGATCGTTTCTGATCGAAACACATATATTTAATAAAATTGGAACGGCAAAAAATACAGTACACAATGATAACTTAGGTTTTCGTCCATAATAGTAATGGCAATGAAATTGTTTAATTAGACTTTACTCCTCCATCCTTTCTGATAATTGAAGTTTTAATAAAACATATTTGAATTTGATATTTATAACAAAACATTCATGGAAATATCAATTTTTATCAAATTTTAAAATAGAATGTTAAACATGAGCATTTATTGTTGTTTTCTAGTTTTTTAGTTCATTCATTACCGCTGAATATAAAATTATATTGTGGGTTCATCAATAAGTCATTAATGTACTATTAAAGCAGTTAAATATTTTCAGAAAGGGCGATGAGACACTTCATTTATTTTTCGGGGTAAATTGAATAAAAACAGTTTTGTTCATATTTATGTTTAGCTTATTTTTATTAACCATGATACTATTAAATTCAGACATTCATGAGCTTTAGTGATTGCTTCAGTTTCCTCTTTTGCTACAATAATAGCACTAACGTCGTCCGCATATATAACCGGAAATGCAATACTGCCTATGTTGTCGACCAACTCATTGACAAAACTGTGAATCTGAGTAGGGGATAGAGATGAGCCTTGCGGTACGCCAATTCCTACCCTTTTATTATTAGAGCAAACATCGTCGATATCCACCCGTTGGAATCTGTTATCCAGATAACAAGAAATATGAGTTGGGTTCATTTCTGACACCAATACCATCTTTTCATCTTTTCTAGTACCCGGTGGTGGTAGACAGTGTCAAAAAATATCCCAATAATGCATTCTTTTTTATCCAATGACGAATGAATTACCTTCAATGCAGGTAAAATTACTTTCTCGGCTGATAGATCATGTCTAAAACCATATAAGTATTGTGATAATATTTTTTTTTTCAAGAAACTTCGCTTAAACGAATTTTAAAACAATATTCGAATATATTTGAGAAATGGGTTTGAAGCGATACCGGACGATAGTTTCTGATGTTATCCGGGCTGCATTTGTTTTTAAAGATGGGCACCATTTTAGAGTATTCAAAATTGGCTGGGTAGATCCCCTTTTGAAAACATTGATTAATTAACTTATTTATTATATTAATATCATTATTTGCTACTTTAATAAATTCTATCATCATCTCTTCTTCTACTTCATGGTTCATTTGAAATTTAGCGTTTTTTATATTCCATTATTTTCCAGATTAAAACCTTTTTTATAAATAACTTTAAAAATGTTTTATTGTAAACTTTTTGGTTATCTAAAGATTTTGTCATTTTCTACGGAATGTTTTTACCTCTGATTTTTTGATTTAGTTATTTTTAATAATTTCTAATCTATTTTTTAACAGTTTTAAAAATAAATTGTTATTTAATCTGTTTTTTTTATAACTATTTTGACTTATTTTTAAACACTTAAATGTTTCTAATAATTTTGCTCTAATCTTTTAACTATTCATGTAAGTAAATCGATCTTCATATGCTTTTTATATAAAACTATTTCTTGCGCTATGTTTGTGAATGTCTTATACTATTTTATGGTTACTTTTTTGCATTTCTCTATTTTATTATTTTAAGGATTTCCCTGAAATAATATCCTAAATTTTTTAAAAATTTTCAAATATTATTTTCGAATATTTAGAAAAAACTCAACTGTTTTTTTTAATTATCTTAGTAAGTATTAAGTAGTTATACGTTTTATATTATAACTCTATTTACTTTATACTTTTCTGTCACTAGATTATTTTATCAATTAATTATGTTTTTCATTTCCATTTATATTTTTATTTTTATAATATGTCAACTATTTGTGTAAAACGATGTCTGTTTTTTGGGTTTCGTGAAGATTATATCAATACAAATAAGACATATAATCGATAATTGTTCTGGTACCCTCTTGATGGAACCAAATTTTCAAATTGGAGAAATAAAACCCTTAATCCATGTCTTTACTTTCAGGTAACTTACCGATGTTTTGGTCATTTTGATCGTGATTTTCGTTAAAATTTAGGCAGATTTAATGTTACCACATAATAGTTTATGGACAAGATAGTTATCGCAACAAAAGTGTCTATGCTGAAGTATTCCCAAATGGAATAGATGAAGTACCTCGTGATAATTACAAATTTAAAACACAAAAATTTGACAAACTTTTTTTGAACACGCTCGAGTCTATTACTTACTTACTTACTTACTTACTAATTATATCGTCCGCAAATAAGAAGCAATGAGAACGTCGAAAACAGAATGTGGTGGTATTGATAAAAATATCAAAAAGTAGTGGACCTAGGTGGGAACCTTGGGGTACACTTGAAGATGCTGCTATCGAAAAAGACTTTCTGTCTCTTAAATAAGACGCTATCCCATAAAGAATAAACCTTGAATGTCCAATTTATACAATTTAGACACTAATATATTATGGGGGCGATCCTTTAAAGTAACAAGCTCATTTGCACCCACACAAACACATAAATCACACGGTGGAAGAACTACGTGGTCGTTGGTTGATAGATAAGGCGTTGAGATGTTGAAAATCCATATTCATGTGTATATTAAAGTTGTAAATAACTATGATTTTCAAAATGTGTTTATTTTCACTACAATTGTTTCGCAAATTTATTGCTTCTTCAGGTGAATGAAAAACCACGTGGTCGGTACCCAAACACTACTACTATTGTACTGTAGTTGACCGTATCAAATGCTTTGGAAATGTCGGTATAGTCAGAATCAACCTCTTTGTTCTTCTCCATAGGATTCCTTATAAAATCGCCATATATTCATCGCTAAGCCACGTCTAAATCCTTGCCGCTGCTCCTTGTGATGAAGTAACAATTTTCATTAAATGTTAAAAAGTGTTCCGTTATATCATACGGTAGGAAATCTAATTTAATTCTGAATTCATACAACTTAAATGATATTAAAATAACAAGGCTTACAGAATCTAAAGACCTTTGAAACATTTTTGGTCATGAGTTAACATTTAATAACCATGTCACACAGGTAGCACATGAGTGTTATTGTGTGCTCGGTTTTATAATGCGTAATTGTAGATCTTTTACTGATATTCATGTATTAAGTATTTTTTCAAAACATTAGTTTTAAGTAAAATGTCCTATAATGCTATAATTTGGACGCTTATGTATATTAAATATATTAATATGCTAGAAAATGTGCAGAAAAAATTTCTTCATTATTTATACCTTAAAAAATACTAAGTATATAGTTTTGATATTCCTTATGCTGAATTATTGATTGGATTCGATTTTATTTCAATTACTCAAAAACATAATTATACAGGGTTATTCACGCTATACGGCACGGAATATTGTGGCCAAAATACGTGACTTTCAAAACGTTTCACTTTGGGGATATATGGGGGTCTATTAGGGCTACTTTTTAAAATTACTTTCATAATATACAGGGTGTCCCAAAAACCCTAAAAGTATCAAAGTTGTGTTTTTTTAAATGAAACACCCTGTATTTTATTGCATTTTTGGATCGTTTGATCAAAATAAGTATGTGTTTTAATAAGGTTTGTATTACCTAAAACTTAAGGTTTTATAAATAATTTGAATTTTGTAAAAATGTAACCTAATTTTCATGTTTCAAATACTTAAAAAGTAATTAAGTTATGCATACTAAATTTACACTGAAATGTAACAATAGATCATATTTTATTTTCCAAGTATAATAAACTTGACATCTTATGCCGGGTGTAAAAAAATTGGAATTAAACAAATGAGAACTTTAAATGGCCATAACTTCAATTATTTAAATGGAACACCATATTTTTTAATTTGTCAGCAAATGCACTTTTTAATTACCTATCTTATGGTATTTATATCTTAAATCTTAAGTCTTCTCGTTTTTACAGAAAACCCCAAATATTGTTTATTGCACCGTTTTAGTACTTTTTAAGTAAAAATTTTAATGTATCTAGTTTTTCATCGTATTTAAAAACGTAAGATAATTAATTTAGTCTGTTACTTTAGTTTAAAAAGCCTTTTGTTATAGTTGTGTTATTTTGCGTTTTTGTGTTAGATCGTTAGTAATCGTTATTGTTTGAACATCGTTGTTGTATTTAATAGTAAAAAATGAAAATTTACACAGATTTTCTTATACTGGGGTTTTTATAACTGACACTTTCCTTAAATTGGTTTAATAGTCTCTCAAAAATGGCTGAGTTAGGGTGATTTCTTTCGGGAAACCTTTAAGTATAAACTCGACAAGCCAATAAACAATTTTGATGACATTCTCCAAGCATAAAGATAATGCCAATACCCCCTTCTTTTGAGTAAATCTTCATTTTTTACCAAAAAATACAACAGCGATGTTCAAACAATAAGGATTACTAACGATCTAATACAAAAATGCAAAATAAGACAACTATAACAAAAGACAGGCTTTTTAAACTAAAGTGGCATACTAAATTAATTATCTGACGTTTTTAAATACCATAGAAAACTAGATACATTAAAATTTTTACTTAAAAAGTACTAAAACGGTGCAATAAACAATATTTTGGCGTTTTCTGTAAAAACGAGAAGACTTAACATTTAAGATTTAAATACCATTCGATAGGTAAATAAAACGTGTATTTGCTGATAAATTAATAAATATAGCGTTCCATTTAAATAAATGAAGTTATAGGCATTTAAAGTTCTCATTTGTTTAATTCCAATTTTTTTACACCCGGTATAAGATGTCAAATTTATTATACTTGGAAAATAAAATATGATCTATTGTTACATTTCAGTGTAAATTTGGTATGCATAACTTAATTACTTTTTAAGTATTTGAAACATAAAAACTAGGTTAAATTTTTACAAAATTCAAATTATTTCAAAAACCTTAAGGTTTAAGTAACAAAAACCTTATTAAAACACACACTTATTTTGGTCGAAGGATCCAAAAATGCAATAAAATACAGGGTGTTTCATAAAAAAAACACAACTTTGATACACTCTGTATATTATGAAAGTAATTTTAAAAAGTAGCCCTAATAGACCCCCATATATCCCCAAAGTGGAACTTTTTGAAAGTCACGTATTTTGGCCACAATATTCCGTGCCTTATAGCGTGAATAACCCTGTATAAGTTTTTGTTTTTCGTATAAAATAGTTCACTATAAAATAAATTATCAATTAATTTTACGCATATGTTGGATGCTTGAAGCCATAACTTTGTGATACATATTGAATCAGGAACTTTATCAAATGATAAATAAAACAACAACTGTACGTTTGATAATGGCCTTGTAAGGTTGAAACTATAGTTACGAAATAAATTTCGTGTGTGATATTAACAAAGTAAGTTTTATTTATCATTTGATAAAGTTCCTAATTGTAAGCATGTTTAACTTCAGAATTACACATTTATCAACAAGATTTTGTGAAATTTTTGCGTATAGTACACCTCGTATGTTTAGTACCTAAATTCACCAGTTGTACGCTTATCACGTCTATACAATAACCACGTAAATGTATTATACATATTAGCTTCGCTACTTTTTAAATTTAAGAAAGACCACTTGAACCATTCAAAATCTTTATGTTAATGTATATTTATAGATCTTATAGATCATATAGAATAGGCTTTTATTGTAATATATAAACTTTGATTTTCTACAACGGTTATAAATTGTTGTTTGTATTGTAAACCCTCTAATTGGACGCAATGTCTGTTGGATTTGTGTAATATAAATAAATAAATATGCCAACATCGAAAATATTATTGAGGTTCAGGTGAGTCACCCAACTCGAAATCAGTTAGGTTGTTTCAATGTTTATAGACAGAACCAAAATTAGAAACAAATGAATCAACGATTTTGCTAGCGCAATTAATATTTGAACCCTTCTGACTGAAGGAATTGGAAATACCACTAGATGTTTGATTCGACCTTATGAGTTTCTAGAAAACGCTAGACTCTTATGACACAGACTAGTTAAGATTTTGCAGTCGGTCCGTACATTCTGAAAGCTTTTGTGGTCCTAAAGTAGATCAGATTGCTTAAATTTAGCATGTAGTTTTTTTTTAAAGCAATATATTTTTTAAATCCTTACTGAACCACTTAAGGAATCGATAATATAGGTAGACTATTTACATCAATAATAGGAACACATTTACCAATCGCTTCATAATAGTATATTACATAACGAGAGTTGAGAAGTCATATATTACGTACGAGTGGAAAAAGTTGCGCACGAGCCGTTAGGCGAGTGCAGTAATTCCACGAGTACGTAAGTGACTTACAACTCGAGTTGTGTACTATACTTTTTCTACTCCCATTCATTATAATTTGGAATACTTTGCAATATTGAGGTTATGTTTACTATTAAAACACTTTGCAGCATCGAATACATGGCCCAAGGAGATGAAGGTTTGTATTTCTTACTTATTTCCCCAAAATAGGCTAATAACACATTTTCCGAAAAAGACTGAACACTATTCATAGGCCAATCCATGAATTTATCGTAAACTACTTCATAACGCTCTTTGATTTTTTCCGGGAGAAGATCCGCTGCGGTATGTTCTGCTAGTTGCCTAATTTCTGAGTTCCAACAATTTCTTATATGGAGTCACTTTCACTCATTTTAAAAATGAATAAATGAATTATTAATAATAATTAAACCAAAATAACGTCAATGTAATGTGTATTCAACAACGATAAATGTCAAATTCATTTGTCTAGGCTACTTGATTTTAGTTTCGTAACAATAATGGTTACGTAATATATTACGTGCTAGTTTTTTCTTCATTACGCGCATGTATCATAATGCCATGGTTACTAATCAACAAACGATTGCGTTATTGCCTACTTACTACTATGGGAGTAGAAAAAGTATATTATAAAACACTCCCTTAAGCATTAATATTTAAATCCTTTAGAATGTTATCCCAATTGAAATTTTTAAAATATATATATTTTAACTTGCAAAATCTACTTTATGGAATTGAAACTTTAGATTGGAGTCCCAAAGAGATTCCGTAGTAATAGATATAAAGTTGATAACCAATTCTAATGCTGAATGATGCACATCGCATGGTAAAATGTAGTTTTCAATGAAGAAAACAGCAAACTTATTAGCAAAAATAAGAATTCCTGGAGCACGGAATTAGCTTTAACAATATTGTTTACTTGGAAAAAATTAATGAACCCATACATTTCAGAAACAAAAACAGCGTAATCGTTAGTTGAACAGAAAACATACCATAATTGCCTACCATACAATTAATGTTTGAGTGATTGAAATGTCCCAAAATGCACACGTGGTAATCGGGTACCATATCTACAAGGTTCTCAACAAATAAACAATGTTGTTGATATGTTGAAAGTTGAGAGTTGCCCTAACAGAAACTAAGAGCTCTCCACGATGATACGATTTACATTCAAGTACATACGATTTAAACTAACGAGCAACAATACGTGCTCTCCCAAAACATTTCTTCCCGAAACTCACATATCTACGGCCACAACGATAAACATTATAGTTGAGAAATCTAAGTTTCACATCAATAATGACCTCACTTAAGTCTTAGAAAGAACTATTATCTCATAACTGAATAATGAAATAGATTTAATTAAAGTACAAACTCTCTACTTCTACGTACGAAGCCCATAAACATTTTGATAAAATATTCTTAGTTCATTACTGAGTCTTGGTTTGGGGGAACTACATTTATTGCGGAAGGCACATGAGTCTTGTCTAAAAAATTAGTCGAAGTTGTATTATTATTTGCGCTAGTACAATGAGTATTTAATGTGTCACGATTCCAGTTACATTTAGATTTACGTTGGCGGTTAATGAAAAGACACTTTCTGGCCTAATCTCCGTATGGAGAAATTTACTAGAATCGGAATCATAGATGCCAACTTTAAACGAACACTACATTGAGTTAGATGTAAGTGGAGTACAGGTAAAATTATTTATGCCAATACTACCCTTGATAAATAAAGATAATTGATTGACAATTCTTGGGGGTCTACAGTTGTGCACGTGATAGAAAATACGGCTACTGGCGCCTTTAATATCTGAATTGGTTGTTGTTCAACGCAAAAATGGCACTAAACCCACTGATTTGGGATGTGGCTATGGATTTGGATTGCGTATTAGGTACTTTGGATGTAGGTTTTTCAGTTGATGACGTTTTGCGTACGATCACTCATCGGTAACCATTTTCCTAGCACTTCTGTTCATTTGCTTGGACGCTTCTGGATCAGTATTTCCAGATGTACGCGCAGTTTTAGCAGCACTAATAGGAAAAATATCATTGTTGGTAACAGCAGTAGAACGACGATATTCGTGTGGTTTTTCACTCCAAGTAGTGTTATCAAGTTGTGCGTAAATATTGTTAAATTTGAGAGGCATTTCCGATTTTCAATGCCGGATTTCATTAGTTAATTGAGTAATAAATTCCTTTGTGTCGATTTAAACAGCATCATCTCCTTCTTCAAAGATAGTATCTCATTTTTTTAAAGCAACTAACTCAAGGCAATAGGAAGTCATCATAAAATACTGCAAAATTACAAAAATGCGCAAAGAACAGAGGGCCGAAGTAATTAAGGCAAAGAATGATTTATACATGAAGGATCAAAGCACGTATCAATTTAATCTGGTAAAATAAACATGGAACACAACAAGTATATTACTTCTCTCTGTTTAAACATTATTTTTATATTAAGAGAGTAGCGCAGCAAGTATTCATTATTTTTTTATTGTTTTGTAAATAATCTAAAAATGTAATTTCTGTTTTGTTGTTCCTACAACATTTAAACTATTTTAGTAAAAGATCAACTATATACAGAAGTCAAATCAAGTTATTCAAAATAAACAAAACAATTAACATTTCTAGTATCACTTGTTTAAAGAAACGTCTCTACAATGAATTCATGCATTATTGTTAACATCTGTATCGAAAGTTATACAAAATTATCGTACAAAAATTTTCACGACTTAATTTCTTTTTTTGGTAGGCATTCATTAATTTTTCATTTTTCCATTTTTCATATCACTATAAATAAGAGAAATGGCGCTTTGATATGAAAACGTTCTAAGTAACTCTACTGAGGAACGTTGATTGTTGGACTTGAATAGTGTATATCCTGAAATATAAAAGGCATTACATCTAACTATAAACATAAAGAATTTGATAGTGGGCCTAATAAAATAAAATGATTATTCTCTTCCACTCACTACCCTTGTCTTTAAAAATAACTCACCTTGAAGGATATCTGGTACAAATGTCACTTCCTGAATATCCGTCCTCACATTATTTTTATTATTAAATAATTCATCTCTAATTGTTCTCTAAAGGTTAAAATTCACAACTCATTCTCTTCTTCCTTTGGTCCTGAAGTCTCTCCTTCCTCGCCTCTATTACACAATATTTTTTGCGTTGATGTCTATATCCCTGATTCTATCTATTTTAATCCATCTAAACATCTCCTAGTCACACATGCTTCCATACTACCAAAAGTCCTTCAATTTCTTCAAGAGCTTATTGACTCTCTTCGAAGATTGTTTGCTAAATAGAGGATTAAAATCAATTCCCACGAATCACAGCTCCTAATTTCTTATTATCGCGCCAATTATTCACCGCATAAAATCTTTGTTTTCCTATGATTGTTAAGTACTTAGGCATAAACATAGATCAAAACAACAGTTTCAAAAAAATCAACAGGTATAATAAAAAAAAATTACTTCTAGAGCAAATGCTTTAGAAGTTTAATAGACAAGAAGAATGGGTTTAATACAAGAATAACTGTAAAACTTTACAAAATGATTTTCCGCCCATTACTTGCTTATGGTTGTGCCTTCTATACCAATCCCAGCAATCCAACGTCTCACAATATTGAAGTTAGCGAGCGAGTATCCCTTCGTATTCTAACAAAACTTCGTCATCCTATACCATAAATCCCTTACATAATCCTTCCAAGCAACTCCTTTATGATACCACTTTAGATATCCCCATCCAAGAACGTTTTTGATACATATCTGAAATTTTTCCGAAAATCCATTCAACACATACTCTCATTATGATGTCTTCCTAGAAACTCTAGTATAAGTCGTGAATTTAAAAAAAAAGTAATTCTACCATATTTTATTTCATTTCATCGTTCCATCCATCTACGCATTAAAAACTGACCCCATATAACTCGGCAAAACTAGGTAGAAATACCTCTATTCAATAGAGTTTTGATAAATTAATACATTAAAAATAAATGTATGTACACATTTGTCAATAAATATGTGTTTTATTAAAATGATAAAATAAAAACATTCTTTACAATATTCAACAATTTAAATAATAAAAATACAACAGCACATAAGTACCAGTAACAGTAATTATTTTCTAGACATTAAGTTGATAAATATAATCATTACAACCTGTTGCAAATTTACTCGTATGTTGATATCTTATAACACTACTGACTTCATTGACTCGTACGAATTACCTACATAAACATCTGAGCATAGTATGTAATAACAAATAAGTACTAAAGTAATCGTCTTCTTTTAAATTCAACATATTTAGATATTCGAAGGTAATGGTCTTATTTTTATTCATTAATTATATTAATTTATATATTATTAACTTCAAGGAAATATTTGATATTAACACCATTATGAAGACAAATATGCTACTTATATTATGCATAACCATGATGACAGTAAACAGTTATAAAATATTAGGAATCTTGACGTTTTTTGGAGAAAGCCACTCAATAGTATTCAAGCTGATCATGGAAACCTTGGCTGCAAAAGGCCATGACGTGACCATCATAAGCTCTCTCCCGAGAAACCGTCCGATAGAGAACTACAAAGACGTCGCCATGGAATTGTATAATAAAACGGCATTAACACCTACAAGTGTATTAAGTTTTGAAGAAGTGTTCACCACAACCACCATAAAATACAAACAAATGATTAAATTAATGTCAGCAGTTGAAGATATCTGCACGCTCGGCCTTCAATCGCAAAGTGTTCAAAATTTGTTGAAGTCGAACGCAACCTTCGATTTGATCATAACTGAGGCCTTCTATACGGATTGTTTACTGGGTTTCGTGCATAAATACAAGGCGCCGTTTATACAATACACCACAAACGTTTTATTGCCATGGTATCACGACCGCATCGGTTTACCGAATAATCCGTCATATATACCGAATTTCTTCATGGAAGGTTATGATAGGATGAGTTTCATGGAAAGATTAGAAAATGCTATTTCTACGGTATACATTAATGCAATGTATTTTTATTATTACGAAAGGAAACATCACGATTTGGCTAAAAATGTATTTGGAAACGATTTGCCAAGTTTTGATGAAATTGCAAAAGGTACCAGTTTGATTCTGTCCAATACGCATTTTTCTTTGAGTCGGCCTAGACCGTTGGTTCCAGGATATATTGAGATTGGTGGTGTGCATATAGGAAAACATAATAAAATTCCCATGGTAAGTTAAAATAATATTTAATAATCCAAAATGTGAATATAGTAAATTTAAATGTACCCATTATAATTATTTTTTTTATCACGACATCTTTGTGAGTAAGTTTTTCTTAAAAATTCTTACTCTATTAACAACTTTAATTAATTGTTTATTATTATGAAATTAGCGGTGTTGTTAAGAATAACATAATAATTATATAATTGGTATTGATAATTTTATTACTAAGATGTATTTTATTACTTTCCCTATACACGTAGTATATAGGGGGAGTATTGTTTTCGTGATTTTTTTTTGAAAAATTTTTCTTGCGGAAATATCCGTTTTGGGGTCCCCTGAACCCAAAACACTAATTTCTGGAAAAAAAATTTTTGTGTCTGTGTGTCTGTCGGTGGGCGCTGTATCTCAAAAACGTATAATCTGTTTGAGATGAAACTTCAAACTTAAGGTTTTATCGTTAAAAACTGGAACTGAAAAGCTTTTGGTAAACATTCATAGACCGGAAGTGGATATTTACTCGAGGCGTTTTTTTGTTTTTTCGTGATATTTTTCTAAATATGAAAAATTTAAAAAAACTGTTCAAACAAAAGTTAAAGGGAATAAAAAACTGAATAAGTTTTATTCGAACATGTTTTTCATAAAATTCTTAACTTTCGAGAAAAAAAAAAATAAAAATTGAAAATTTTGACATTTTTTGCCAATTGCTAATAAACTATTGGAGATAGATAAAATTCACATAATAAATAATTGTAGCGAATTCAAAAGTGCATAAATTATTAAGAACAACATTTTTGCGTAAACCTCATAGTTTTGGAGAAAAATATAGGGAAAGTACTATGATGGCCACATCACCATTTTCTTACATTGGATTCATTTGTGTTCACTTCCTCTCCAATTGAGGAGTTCAAGACCACGTAAATCAATTTGCTTCTATATTCTCATATGCGCATGGAAATATAGGAAATGCATTTAATATTGTGCAGTTGGTGAGACATTAGAACTTCGATACTTAGTACTGTGCCTATTTGGCCCAATTGGTAGAATGTTGGTCTGGAAATGACATATTTATTTCAAAAAACAAATGCATTGTATTATAAAATTAACAATCTAACCATGGGCAAAAGTAGAATAATTAAAGAAATAATAGACATTAAAAATAAAATAAATTAAAATCATCTCTTCAGAAAAGACAAGCATTAAATAAGACAAGATGTACAAAAGAAACGATAATGATAAGAAAAACACATTATGGAAAATTAATAGGAGGTTAAAACAGACAAATATATGATATTAAAGGAAACAGAAAACGGAAAGTTGCGAGTTAAAAATATTTGTTGTAAAAACAAAACATAGTACTAATAAAATATATACTACCTAACAATTTAATAAACACCAGAAATAGTGAATTCTGTCTTCAATATTTATGTATGTATCTTAATCTTGTAAAGTAAATAAGGTAAAGAAAAGTTATAATTAAAATAAAGGAAAATAAAAATAAGGTTAGAATGAGGTACAAGAATTAAAATAAGTGGAACTCTCAGAAAATAATAACCAAATACATGTGTCACATTCTACATAGGAACGTACAAAGGCAATAAAGACAAAACAAACTAAAAAAATTTCAATCATATACATCAATGGGTGAGATATGTAGATGATGTATTTTGCATATTTATAGGA
This sequence comes from Ontholestes murinus, assembly GCA_963969525.1. Classification (NCBI taxonomy): domain Eukaryota; kingdom Metazoa; phylum Arthropoda; class Insecta; order Coleoptera; family Staphylinidae; genus Ontholestes; species Ontholestes murinus. Next base: position 88,315,732 of record OZ018387.1, read on the forward strand.
ACGAATAGACAATTAGATCAACTTCTTACATATATGAATTCTATTGATAATAATATCCAATTCACTATAGAAATTAAAGTAAATAACAAATTGAATTTTCTAGACCTAACTGTAAGTAAAATAGAAGACCGATCAGCTTACAATATTTATAGAAAGGATAGTTTTAGCGACGCAATAATACCGTCTGATTCGTATCAATCCTATCAAATTAAAATGAGTATTTTCCATAGCCTAACAAATAGACTACTTAAGCTCCACTAGATCGCAAAATATATTATTCATTAAATTATACAGGCAACACGTCCCAAAAAATAAGTAATCTTCTACAGAAATTAAATATAAACATAATATCTGTTAATAAAAATAATTTAAAATAATTACTAGTAAATAACAAAGATAAGTTTGAGAAAGATCAAAAAAGTGGTGTATATGAGATACAGTGTTCCGGTTGTGAATCAATTTGTATCAGTCAAACAGGCAGAAACTTCAAAACCCGACTAAACTAACATAAGAAATCTATATTAGATAAAAACCCAAAAACAGGCTTCGCAAAACACTGCATTGATAATAAATTCAAATTCAAATTCAAATTTATTTACTTCTAAATTTACATGCACATATTACATTTAAAAATTATAATTAAATTATATTCTAATAAAAATAATTATGTGAGTTACTAACCCACAGTCACCTAATCATTAATGATTGTATTGTGATCAGCACCATAGGCCAGTTACAGCTCTGTTATTCTTATTATTATTACTAAAACTAATACATGAATTTTTAAGTTGATAGTCGAGACTAGATAATAAAATATTTTTAAATAATTTTACTTTGAATAAATTAAATAAAGTCTGTTCGTTGGATCTTTCGTCGTACGTCACAAACTATCGCTTCAAAAAACGACGAAAGTCTTACAGTGCGTTATTTTTCTAACGCATTTGGTTTACTTTATCAGACTGAATGTTTTTGCGTCGTTTCTGGAAGCGATAATTTGTGACGTACGACGAAAGACCCAACGAACAGACTATAAGTAGAATTGTTTGGAAAGCAACTATAATATGCATTATATATTATTAAATTTCATAAATACAATAAATCATTCCAATTATTAAAAAATATTTACCAACACATCATAATTTGATTCAAGGTAGTTTTTTAATTCCTTTTTATATACTTTTGTGGACTCAATATGTTTCAGGAAATATGGCGTTAAATTATATAATTTGGGACTTAAGAAAAATATAAATCTCTGAAGATAGGACTTTTTAATGATTGGTATAACATAATTATAATTCTCCATTCCCCTTGTAGCATAGGTGTTATTTATTTTATTGCACTTGTGTTTATTTTTATGCAACCAAATTAAACTTTGATAAATATACATAGTTCTAATTTTAAAAAGTCCAGATTCTATATAGACATCTTTCGTAGGGTAGAGCCTATCTTTTTTGAACATAATTTTTATGATAGAATTTTGTACAACTTGTAGCTTCTCTAATATATTATTGAATAATCCTCCCCATATTAATAGACAATATCTTAATATAGATTCAACCATAGAGTAATAAATAAGTAACAGTACACGCCTACTAAGTATATCTCTAAGTTGTTAAATTTTGAAATCATTAATCTCATTTTTTTGATTGTAATCTACATGATGTTTCCATCTTAAGTGTTGGTCAACCATAAGCCTTAAATATTTAATGTATGGACATTTTTCAATTTTTGGGCAATTGCATAATTGTTTATCACAATTAGGTTTATGAATGTTTAAATACAGTTGTTTTGGTTGATCAGCATTCAAGATTGTAAAAGCTAGAAACTTAAAAGACTGTCATTAAGCCAGCATTGTAATTTGTATAAGTCTGCTTCAGCAGTATTATATGTATTTTCCCATGAAATACCTGTAAATACTACGGCGGTATCATCCGCGTATGATAATATGTGACCTCGAAAATCATTGATATACAGAATATTATTTATGTATACTAAAAATAAAATTGGACCGAGAACTGTTCCTTGCGGAATACCCATAGTAACCTTAAGTGGTGCACTTACACAATGATTAAATTTTACTTGTTGTGTCCTATCGGTTAAGTAATTTTTGAAAAGTTTCAGAGGTTTAACTCCTGCTGTTTCAAGTCTTTCAAATAAAATATCATGTGATGCAGTATCGAATGCTTTGGCTAGATCCAAAAAGACTGCTAGGACCCTTTTGTTATTATTTAAGTTTGGAATTATTTCTTCAATAAAATTCAAGATTGCATCTTGGGTACTAACATTCTTTTTGAATCCAAATTGGCTTCTAGAGATAATACTGTGATGATTTAAAAATGACACGAATCTTACTTTTAGAGTTTGTTCAACTATTTTTGAAAAATTTGAAATAACAGAAATTGGCCTGTAATTGTTCATGTTCCTCTGATCGCCTGATTTATGAATAGGGGTAACTACTGATACTTTCCAGTCATAAGGAATTTCACCTTTTTCAAAAGCTAGATTTATTATATGCTTTAGAGGAAATATAATATAGAGATGGATGTTTTTTATTGTTTTAACCGATATTCCATCAACTTATGGAGAAGAGTTATTTTTCAATTTTGATATATAAGTTATTATTTCAGTTTCATCTACGGGTTTTAAAAATAATGATGACTGAACAGTGGGTCCATTATCACAAATATGCTCAATATTTTTTTCAATTTTACTTGCCATTGTATTTCCTACATTTATAAAATACTCATTAAATGTGTTTGAAATGTCTTTATTATTATTTAATAAGGTTTTACCTGCGAGATCAAATATTTTCATATTTTCAAATTTTTTATTTTTAGGTTTATTGTTTGTTATATGGTTTATTTGTTGCGAAATTCTTTTGTAGTTTCCTTTGTTATTTTCTATTTGATGTTTGTAATAGTTATTTTTAACGTTTTTTTATTAATGTGTTTAGATTGTTCCTATATCTTGTAAATTCCAACTTTAGATCCTCAGTATAATTTTTTATTAATCGTTTCTTTAAAATATTTCTATGGTGTATATAATTAATTATACTCTCAGTAATCCAGCGTTTTATTTTTTTAAAATTTTTTATTTTTACATATTATTTCTGTGGTGGAATCAAGAATAGCTTGCTGTAGTGTTTTAATAAATATGTTGTATGCTATATTTATGTCATTACTATTTATTACATCATTCCAGCTTTCGTTTGATAGTATATATTTTAACTTAAAATAATTAATTACTTTATATATGTTAGATTGATTCTTTTTTTCAGGGATGTCCAGATTGTTAAAATGTATGAAGGTAGTAAAGTGGTCTGTTAAACAAGTTTCAATGACAGCTGGAGTTATCAGAGGCACACTACATGATACTTTCTTCCTTAAAAATATGTGATCTAATAAACTATTCGAATCCTGTTGTATTCTTATATAACTGTTTATGTATGAAATAAATCCATTTTCGTACATCATGTTTAAATACAACGAAACAATATTGTCATTATTGCATTTTATATTGAAATTGATGTCCCCCATGAAAATTTCAAGATCATTTGTAGATTTTTTTAGAAGGTTACCTATTTCGTTTATATATGTAATTGGATTTATACTAAGTGGACGATATGAAGCTATAATTCCTAAACTAGTGCCATTAATAATTAAACTAAGTTTGATAATATTTGTCTCTGTTAATAACTCAGTAGATACATTTGCAGTTATATTATTTTTTACATATATTACAACGCCATCGTTCTGATTTATTAATGAATGATTATAATTTAAATTATAGTTTTCAATATTATAGTTACTTACCTCAACATTCCAAGATTCTGATAAAACTATTATATCTAAACTTATTTCTGACATTTTTATATAAGCTAATAGCTCATTAAAATGTTTCCTTAAACTTCTAATATTGAAATGAATGATTGAAAATCCATTAGTAGTAACAACGTCTTTTAATATATTGATATTTTCCAATATTTTAGTGTCTATATCTTCCCGTTCATCAGATTCACTCAAAAATTCTTCCATAAAAGAAATATCTTAATTAAGTGTGAAACCTAAAAGAATTCTATCACTAAACCAACTATGAAAATTAAACTAATTCAGTCTAAAATAAAACCAATAAAATAAATCTAAACAAATATTTTTAGAAATAAGAGAAATTAACTTAATCTTAATTATCCTAAGTATCCCATTAACATTGAAATTAATGACTACATTAATTTTAATGCAATTACAATTGATTTAGTTGAGTTAATGTATTAACTTTTTTTATTATATTATTTGTTTTAATATAAATACTTCCTAAATCAGACCACACATTTTTCAATGAAAACTTTTTGATAGCTTCTTCCATCAGCTTAATCCTAGATTCAGTTAGATCTTCTTTTAATACTACACCAGAACCTTTTAGTAGTTTTTTTCGTTTATATATGTTTTGCTTAATATTGAAATGGTTTAGTTTTAAGTACACACTCCTTGTATTGTTCCCCTTGTATTTGCCGATTCGGTGACACACTTCTATATCACTGTCCAATAACTGAATGTTCATTTTATTGTTTATAAGATCCATTACTTCCTTTTTCGTGTTTTCGTTTTCTTTCTCAGATAATTTAAATATTCGTAGATTATTCCTCTTTGTTTCTTGTTCCAAGTGATCGTAATTTTCTCTGGTTACATAGTTGTCATTTATAGTTTTCAGCTTCTTTATTTCCGCCTCATTAAAAGCCTGTATTTGTTGAATGTTTGCAATATCCGATTTTATTGCAGCCAGCTGTTCTTCGTATTCGATAAACTTTTTGTTAATCGATGCACATATTTCGTCCGAGACGGTATCAGCGATAGTTTTTATAAATGCTGTGTCTGTCCACAATTGTTTTATTACTACGTCAATAAATGATTTAATTTCCTCTCGTTGATCTCGTGTTAAGACCATAATGAAAGTTGTATTAAATACTGTTGTTAAATGTATTATGATTTAATACCTTCCGCACTATATTATCCAGATGTTATTTTATACACGAATTCACTTGAACTAAATAAATTGCGACTATTTAACTGTGAACATTTAGAATTCTTAGGAGCACACAATTCACTCACTCGCCATTTTCAAAAAAACTGATAACCACCTATTTGATCCATCTCAATTTAAAATTTTGAGACAGATGCAAAAATGTAAAAAACTTAATTACTGGGAAGTTTTTTACATTAAGAAAGCCCTAACTTGCGGCAAAATCGTCACTAATGATAATTTGGAAATCCCAAACTCCCCGTTGCTAAATACATTTATTGCGTCTATCCCAAAATAGGCTTAAATTAGATATATAAGCGAGCAATATTTTCTTAGATTTTAGTAATTCTTGTAAAACCCTTTGAGAATGATCGTGTGATCGAAACTAGTTAGGGAAGTGAAATAAATAAAAATTGTGAAACAAATAAAACCAAGTGCAATTAATTAATTACACATTTACCCAATAAAGACAAATTTAAAAAATACGGGGTTAAGTTTATGTGATATTCTTTTATTGTACCTTAATATTTTAGCTTAAATATTATGTGTGCAATAAAGCAGCTGCGTTATTGCAGACATAATTTATATGATTGACGAATGAAAGTTTTATATAAATTAGTATTATCAATATTTAATTCTGTAATTCCATTGATTTTTACAACACGAAACAGAAACTGAATTATTATCTTCTTGAAGTAAAAATCAATCACCCATTTGATTTCATTAAATAATTTTAAATCGTCTGCAAAGAGTAAAAAGTTTTAATATTGCATAACTGCTCATATATCATTAATAAATAGAAGAAATAACAATGGTCCACAATGTGATCCCTGGGGTACACCAGAAGGGACCTGAATAACTTCAGAAATATGGCTTTAAATGTTAACACCTTTTTAAGAAATCTTCCAACCATTTACAAATGGACTCATGATATCCCAAGTTTCTTAATTTAAAAATTACAATGGCATGATTCACCTTATCATACGCCTTCGAAAAATCAGTGTAAATCGCATCCACTGCATTTTTATTTTCTAGGCTGTCGAAAATAAAGGATTAAAAACTAATCAATTTGACGCAGTTGATCACCCACTTTTGAATCTATGTTGTTTGTTGATTAAGACATTCTTAAAAATCTAGTTTAATTATACAGTTACCAATTTGTCGAAAAGTTTAGGTATGCAGACTGAATTGAAACGCTACGGTAATTTGTTACATCATCTTCATCTCCTGATTTAAAAATGTGTGTAATATAACTCTCTTTACACAATGTCGGAAATGAAGTGGTTTTTAACGAATGATTGAAAGTTATAAATAATGGTAATGAAATAAAGTATATACAACTTTTAAGGAAATTATTGGTAATACCGTCAGGCCCAGTGTTATTACTATTTTTTAAAGAGAGAATAGAGTTAAATCAGATAGAATTATATTAAATGGTATGTGTATAACTTCTTGGTGGGAATTGAAATTTAGTGTTTGAGTAGTAGGATCGATATTGTTAACAGTTGAAAAGAATTTAGTAAATATATTGACACATATTGTACCATTGTTACATGTAGTACCATTATAAGGCATTACTTCCAAAAATAATTGAGGTTCTGGGTAATGGAATTATTAAGAGAGTCAGTTCTCGGTAGAGTGAATCTTTTAAGTTATTGCATTTAGTTCTCAATAAATTGTTGATAAACTAGAATTTTGTCAGTGAAATAAACGGTGAAATGCAGCCTGAACCATCAGTGACAGCTATTGGAATATCTCCAAATTATGCACAATGTGAGTCATCGCGGATGGGCACCGAGACGAATATCAGTGAAATTCCAAACGCAGGAGAGATGAAAAAGCCTCCGAAGAAAAAGTTTTCACAAAACAATAATTAATCACAAATTACTGTTATAAACAAAAAACCATCAACTGCCTGTGATAACAGTTCAGTAAACTCGAATAAAAAAAAAAAACATTTGTTGAAACTAAGAAAACTTATTCTGATAAAGTACGCACCAAGGAAAACATCAAAAGATGTATGAATACACAGACGGATCTGAGTGGAATACACAGACAGATCTGAATGGCAACAAAAATTGAATCCAGCTGTAAATAAAATCTCCATCCTGCACGAAACGAATCGCAATCGGTCCATTATAATAAAAAGTAAAAATATGCATGTAGTGTAGTAGCCGAAAACTCAACTATAAAAGGGATTCCCTATCGAAGACAAGGGCATTTACAGGTATACAGAGTGCACACAGACACCACAGAAAAAATGATGTATAAATATCTCACAGAAGAAGACAAATAACTTTACAATAACTGAATGTACAAAACTAACACCGAAACATCCAAATGAGTATAGCTCTTTTAAAATATCATTTCCTATTGAATAACTCGCAGATATCAAAAATCCAGAAATATGGGACGACGCCATTCGTTATAAAAGGTTTTTCCAAAAACTGAGGGAAAAAACAGCGATGTAAAAATCAGAGAACTAATATACTTTCTGTAATATTCAGTCCATCAGAAATAAAATAAATGAAAGGGAGCATTTTATTTTTGAAAATGGGAATAACTATCGCAAATTAATGGTGGCTAAATACTGGATGTCAAAACCAGATTCTGAACTCTGCAAAATAAACGGTATGAGCGGTATATCATACTACCGTCGGAAATCCTCAAAGCATGGCGGCGTGACGAATTTTGTGCATCCTGCAGTTTACCCTGAAGATATTAAGTGGGTCTCGAATATGTCCGTAGAAAAACATTGTGAAGTTTGTTGTACTTTTGTTCCCTTTATAAAAACTATGTTTATAACAATGTACAGATCGCCTTCTGGAGATTTTGATACTTGTTTCGATAGCCTTTATTGAATATTAAACTCTTTGTCTGCTAAGAAATACGTCATCGTTTTTAGCGGGCGATTTTAATGTAAATTTTTTTAGTGCTGATGTGAAAATAGTTACACTAATATATATATTATAGGGATATGTCTTGAGAAAACTAGTTAATTTTGCAACAAGAAGTAATAACTGTAGTGATAATATTTTTAGTAATCACGAAAGTAATTAAATTAAAAAAATCTCTACATTTTCATTAACTGATCATGCTGCTATAGCATTAACCTTACATATACAAGACAATCCTGAAATTAAGCGCAATATTAAAATTCGACCTTTGACTAACATCGAAAAATGTAATTTTTATAAATTAGTACAAAATACTGACTTTAGTTTTATAGACTCAATTACCATAAACTATAAGGATAAAGCATATCACCTAATTAATATATTAGTCAATAATTCTACTGCAGCTTTCCCTGAAAGAATAGTTAGCCAAGGGTGTCGTGGTTCATTTGTAAATTGGTTCAATGACGAATTAAAGCACAAGCGGGAAATATTGCATCTAGTCTGTGAAGTCTATTTAAATAATCCTAGTGATGATATGGGACTATTACGAAATGAGCTCAAATTAAATTATAATAAACTGTTGAAAGAAACCAAAATAAGTGCCGATGATAAATATATTTGTCAATCCAATAATAATATAAAATGCATGTGAAAACTTATTAATAATGAGCGAGTTTCGAACAATACAAATAAGCTACCACCAACAAGTTTTACGGCGGACGAATTTAATATAAATTTTTCATAAAATATAGATAAAATAATTGCGAACATTCCAAAAACTAATTTAAAACGCGTCACCTTATTATCAACACCGCAAAGTCCTGAATATTTTGAATTTTGCGAGGTCTAATGTTCACACATTAAAGAGATATTAGACTCAATAAATAGTAAAAAAAAAAACTCAGGATAAATATGGTCTCGCACCAATAATTATAAAATCGGTGGGGGACATAATCATTGTGCCAATAACAAGGTTGGCGAATTTATTTATTTATTTTATTTATTTATTCTTTGTCATACTTGCTTAAAAAACTGCAGTTATTACAAAATAGGTATAAAATATTGAAAACATACAAACACATTTTGACAGCAAGTTGAAGGGCGGAGTTCATCTTGTAAAATGTTCTTCCACTCAAACCCACGGACGTCCATTATTTCACTGATTTATAAAACTGGAAATCAGCTTCAGAGGCACTTTTTATGCATTAAAATGCTTGTATTTCCCAATTTTTTGGGATATGTTTACAACGATTTGTCATTTTGACAAATCATATTATTATGAGTGCATTAGAGAAAATATGTATCCAGATGCACTTAAAATATCAAAGTGTATACCGATATTTAAGAAGGGAGATCCTAATGACCCAAACGACTAAAGACCAATATCTATTATACCAGTTGTAGCTAAGATATTTGAAATAGTATTGTACAAACAAATGATACATTATTTGGAGACCAATCATTTGCTCTCCGATAATCAGCTTGGGTTTAGACACGGAAAGAATACTGTGCAAGCGATAGTAAAATTAAGTCCTATACGTTTACCAACTTTATAGATTTATATAAGGCTTTCGATTGCATATCTCTTGATGTACTCATTACAATGCTCTAATACTACACTTTTTTACCAACGAGCTGCAGAATGATTATGTCATACTTATCTGGGCGTAAACGAGTAACCTTTTATGATACAAATAAGTCAATAGAAATACTTGTAACATGTGAAATTCCACAAGGGTCTCACCTGGGACCATTACTGTTTGTTTTGTATGTGAATGATTTTTTTTATGCATTATCAGGTCCCAGTATGAACGTTACACAGTTTGCAGATGACACAACGATCACTTTTAACAATATAGATATTAAACATATGAAAGAATTGCATACATATGCTTATAAACAAGCAAAATACTGGTTTAATCTCAATAAATTATGTCTTAATGAACAGAAAACCGTTAAAATATTATTTTCACTTGGAATACCAGGAATATTTATCAATACATACTAAATATCTCGGACTGTATATTGACAATAAGTTAAGATGGGATGTACATGTTGACAATTTTGCAATTAAACTTAACAAAAATATTTATCTATTACGAAATAAACCAAGTGTCTATCATTTGACATCATAAAAACAGCATATTTCTCTTTAGTACATTCACATATTTCATACGGTGTTCCTTTATGGGGACATTCTGCGGCCCATATTTCATGATGTTGGTGCGAAATTTTCGTCAAATAAAGTCATTAAAACTAAGGAAAGAGGAAGTTATGAGATACTTTCTACATCTCTTGACAAGGTCACAATAAATGAGGTGGTACGACAATAAGACCGTTCATTTGATGAGCACATTTTGCGAAGTTGAACTAGTTAAACAGTGAAAAGGTGGGACAAACAAGAATGATGTACAACGACCAAATATAATGAAAACATACATCTGAAAACATAGCTGGAGTAGATTTAGTTGATTCGTTGAAGCATTATATCGAATAAAAGCTTGACCAAGAAAGTGGTATCGTCGCAATAAGTTTCACCAATTAGATTTAATGGTAGTCAATTGATTATCAAGTTCGGTAAGTCTGTAAGTGCAGGGCATCAGTATAGTTGACTGAAATTTAAAACTGAAATTGAATATTGTTTATTGCCAGGAGCACAAAAGAAACAGGAAGAAAAAATGGGTCCTGCTTCAAATGATGTACATAAACAATGGCAAAATAAAAGAAAAAGGAGACCAAATACAACACTACCTATACATAAAGTGCAAAAAGATGAAGTGGCACATTGGCCAAATTTTCCGGACAAGAGAGGACGCTGCAGAAAGCCTAAATATAAAGTACTTACATCCGCAAATTAAATGTTACAAGTGCAATGAGCATTCATGCTTAACGCCAACTGCAAACTGTTTTATGAAATTCTAGACTTGTTCAAATATTATTAAAAGACAAAAAAGTTTTAAAATTAAATTTTCTTTCAAGTAGTATTTTTTAAATTTATATTAGGTGCACCAATAAAAAATATTTTAGTTTTACTGTTTATTATACTTCATGTCAATCAATAATAGCCATAATAACTGATATGATGTACTGTATTATTGTTGTTATTAATAATAAATTTCATTCAAATCAAATAAAGCGTTCAATTGTTATAAACAAAAGATTTTTTTTAACTTCCTGCTCAACCGTAAAATTTTGGATATAGATATGTTGGGTTAATTCATCATATTTTGACCCCAGGAATATGTGGTCCAGCCATTTCCCCACATTAACGGGGCACCCTGTATATAGGTTAGAAATTATCTAATATTTCGTCCCCCTTATTTTTTTTATTTAAAGCAAAAATATCGGGTTAAATTAGCGATTTAATATCTTTTTTTGTGGGACATACCTCTATTATCCTGACAATCCTGAATCCTTCAATACCTAACAATCCTTCACGTCTTTCCTAAATAGTGGTTTAATTGTAATTCAGTTAAAGCACACGCGTAATAACACATCATTTTGGGCTGTTGTTTAACTGTTGAAGCTGTACTACTTACTTTAAAGGTAAAATATAATTGTAATTTAACGTTCCTGGACTTTGGCTGTGAGAAAAGTCATTACGCCGAAATTACAAAGTTTACTTTTGAGAGTTTAACGTTGAAAAATAATCTCAATTTACACACACAACTACGAAAAGATGCACACGCATTTTTACCGACGACGATTTTGCACTGAACTCGTCAATGTTAATATCACAGGTACTTATGGTATACATCGCTGCAAAAAAATTACCGAAACATGCGCGCTTGTGGAATTTTTTTTGGCCGATAGGTGACTTTCGTGATATCGTGTCTTTTCAAAAACATTCATTAATTGTATTTCGGCAACCTCATCTATTTCAATTGAAGCCTCAATATATAAGAAGTAAAAATATATATTTTTTAAATTGTTAGTACAGAGAAGTAGTATGATCACTAGATCACCATTTTTTGTGACATTGTTTTATTAATATTTTGGTTGTACTGGAAAAATTAAGTATAAATAGGTATACAATTAAACTTGCAATAGTACTCGAAATGTACATCTAGGTGAAATAAAAATTAATTGTAAAGAAAGTGTAAGTGTTCCATTCCAAGTTTATCAATTAAATTGTTACTTAACGCATCAATAAATTTCTATACGTATGCAAGTACTTAAAAATTGGAGAACTAACTACAAGTAGACGTTTACAGAAATAATGAAAAATTCAATTTACTGGATTGATGAGACTGTTACTTGTTGAAACTCCACATTACTTAATATGTCAAAATTTTATCAATGTATTTTCTTTATTTATAGGAAACTTGTAATTACATTAGTCAAGACCGTAATTACCGGTTTAATAATCTAATTCAAATTCTTTTCCACTTTAAAAATAAAACAATTTTACTAAAGAAAATATATTATACAGGGTGTTCAATTTAAGTGAAAACATACACATCGATTAAAAAAAATTATCCAATGATATGAAACTCGACCCACTACCCTCAACCCCCTAAAAGGTAGGGGGGAGAAATAGAAAAGTTAAATAGGAAAAAATAAAAAAGTTTTATCTGAATTTTTTTTGTATTCGTGACATACGACGCTATAATCGACAAAATTCAAAATTGGCAAAAATCATTGAAAAATGCATTTCTCCCCGTCATTGATATATAAAATGAATAATATCGGTCTCAGAATTAATTCCTGCGAAACACCCATTAAGAACGAGAGGGTTTCTGATCTGTGTCTCCCACCAGAGACCTTTGAATGGACAATCTCTACAAATGAGAGCCTTTCAGAGAGGTAAGAAGCAAACAACTCACCAGCTCTTTCCCTTATTTCGTAGGACTCTAACTTCCAATGCAGATGGTTGTGGGGGACACAGTCTAAGGCACTGCTTAAGTCACAAAAAATACCCAATGATAGTTCCTTATTTTCAAGAGCCCGTGAAATTATAAAATAATGAACAGTGTTTTATATAGACTTTCCTGGTGTAAATCAAAATTGGGTTTTATTTACAACGAGAAAAGGGAACAGTCATTGCAACATAGCATATTGGAAATTTTTGATATTGAATCAACAGGTGTTACGCTCCTATAGCTACCCAAAGCATTAGGATCTCAGTTTTTAAAGATAGGTTTAATCAATAATTTGTTGAATGTTTAATTATGGAGTCGTTTACTTTGTGGTACATCTTGAATATACCGGAGAAAACAGGATCACTTTGTTTTATCACTTTTTATTTAACTTTATGTTTGATAATAACTAGTTGATAGTCGAAACTATAGTCACGTATAATTTGTTAAATAAAAAGTGGTAAAACAAAGTAATCTTGTTGTCTTTCTCCAGAATAATTCGTTGAGTGTAAATTAGAGGAGTAGCCAGCTTATATCTGAATTTCCGGATTATGCTGCAATAAATTCAATCTAGACCAACGAAAGTTTAATTTAATTTTTAATTTATTTAATAGACTTATTAATTTCTGTAAGCTATAGTCCAAACGAAACATACTCCTACTAATGTTTTTCTCGATTGGCAAATCAGATGTATTTATTTAATTTATAAAAGCATTGTATACTTCCTCGAGGTCGCAAGTTAGTGAGTTTTGTTGCGGTGAACCATTTAATTACCCCCCAAGAAGTTTTCTGTGGATTTTCTGAGGAATTGATTTTAGATGTATAGTAATTCTTTTTACATTGCTCATAGAGATGATCTGTTCCATGATTTTTATGAGGTAAGGCTAATTAGATGGTAGGATTTGGCCTTCAGTCCGATTTGGGGTTAAATATCACCCTAGACTCTTTCCATTCCATTGGTATATGGTCTAGTGTTAAACTTGCTTTGCAAACTACCTGCATGTCGGGGGTTATTGTATCTATTTTCTTTGGTAATACGTTTACCAGTCTTGCGTTTTCTTTCTCTGGTAGGTAGAAATCTGCTTCCTCCCGTAGACCGAGATGTTTTCTTGGGAGTCTTCAGATGTTGAGTCTGAGAAGTGCGTGTTAAACAGCTCACTGAGACTTTCCTTAAGGATAACTCAGGCTTTTTATTAGTCCAATGCTAATTAATAATAATACTAAACTAAATTAATTGGGGTGAAAGCTAGAACAAATTATTATTAAATTTATCTGAGTTTTAAAATTTTAAAAAATAAAGAAAGAATATTGCATGTTAAGACAAAAGTATAGGATTTATGAGGCTATTACATGTTAAAACTTCTTATCACTTTCAAAAATGTTCTTATTTCTACGACAATGTTTCGCCACATGTACCTGACGATGCCACTGTGATGAAACATTGTCGTAGAAATAAAAACATTTTTAAAACCATATACTGTGTCAAAATTTTATTAAGTGCAAAAAAGTACGTTAAAATAATGCTAAAATTATCACATATGTCAGAAATATATAATAATAATGAAAAGCATATTGGGTTTTATTACCATAGGTCAAGAGAATGCTGGGGTTTATAAATAATTTATTGTGATAAGTCTGAAGTACACTACTAATTTTATAAAATTGATTCTAAGAGTAAAGACTGCACATATCCCGAGTTGAATCTACCATTTTGCTGGCCAATATCACAGAAATACTAAATTAATATAACTGTAAGCAATTTGCGTATTACTAAAGATCTATCTATGGATAGATCATTATTTTATTTTGTATAAATATTAATTGACAAATATATACAAAACTTACACGTAAATAAAAGATAGTGGATAAGGTGTTAGTGTGTTAATTTGTCAAAAGGCTATCGATCTATTATTCAAAAAGCAATTATTCATATGATACTTCTTCGATGGCACTCTAGTCCAACAGCCGTATTCTTTGATAGCAGTAAGGAGAAGGTTCAGTTTCGGCTTGTTATTCGTTATTTTATCTCCATGGTCTCAGAATTTTAGATATTTACGTATTTAGTAGCTTTCAAGGCTAAGGTTTCCAAATAATATGCTTTCTTCGATGATTTTTCTTTGTTCTTTACTTTGGCACATGAATTCGTGTCGTTCTCATTTCATTTTCGAGTACAAGGTTAAAGAGCATAGTGGCTAAAACGTCCCCCTATTTTAGTCCTTTGTGTGAGTCAAACTCTTCTGTTAGCTCTCCTTCTACTCCTACTCTGCATTTGGTATTTAGCATCGTGATCCTTGCTTAAAATCATGCAACATTGAGTAGAGCATGTTTCTATCTATAGTGCCATAAGCCTGTTTAAGACATATGAAGAGCTGGTGAGTATTGATATCAAACTCCTAGAATTTTTTGTATATATGCCTGGGGGTAAGTAGTTTGTTCGACCGTAAAACTTCCAGGTCTGAATCCTCTCTGGTACTCCCCGGTGGTGTCTTTGAAGAATTATTCAAGATTGTCCTTAATTCTCGTTGTATATATCTTGTATGTTGTGCTAAGTTATTACACGCTCGTTTGCCTCCCGTTTTATGTATAGGGTGTATGAGGCTGGTGTTCCACCCTTACAACATTTTTTGTGTGTTCCAGATTTTAGTTAGTATGGTGGTGGGCAAAGTAACAAAATAAAGTCTGTATGCATATTGATGAAAGTGAAATTTGCCGTGATACTAATTTTATCACATGTTTGGCGTGTCTTACATGTGTTATTTATATAATGTGCTGTTTTTTATTGTTATTTCTAAATTGTTGGCATTGATGCATTCGCCGTCGTGTCACGCAAAGACACAGTTCTAACGCCATTAATACATTACTCGTTTTGTCGCATGTGTACACCAGTTTTGGGGGAGAAAATGATACGTCTGAGGTGAAAGCTGATACCGCAGTAACCATTATCCGCAGATTAAATGTATCTTTATGGTTTCCTTAACGTTATGAGTCGATTATAATAAGTTTTGCTTAAATACATTAATGTTAATATTTAAATTGATAAATACGTAATTAGGTTTTGAATTACGTGTTTGTCACAACTATTAACGTGAAAAGGAAATGATCTACACAAATACTCTAAGTAGTAGATATTGTAAGATATTATATGTACATATTGATATGAACTTGTTTTTGCATCAATTAGGAAATAAACTTATATTTTCTTTGATAAGATTTCAGTAGATTATATATAAGATTTTATAGATTACGCGTCCAGTAAACAAGTTTATTTTTATAAATATTTAAATTGTTAGTTTAATGATAGTCTGTTGATCGAGATAAGTTACTGATGTGAAAGATAAGACGTAATACTTGAGTTAATTGCAAACTTTAAAAATGGTAATGTGCCCATCATTGTAATTTCCCTATATTTTCCTCGAAAACAATGAGGTTTACGCAAAATGGTCTAATTAGTTTACATAAACCAAGTATATTAAATAATCTAAGATTTATTGTAATAAGTGTAGACATATGCATAGCTTAAATAGAATTAATACCTGACACTATTTCAATTTGTATGTAATGTTTTATGACACCTTGAAATAAAGAATATTTTGATTTTGATTTGATTTGATTTGATTTGATTTAATTTTGGATTCTTTACAACTTCTTATATAAAATTAATGTAACTCTTACAATTTATTAGCAATAAGCAAAAATGCCAAAATTATGAAGTAAAGAACTGTATGTTAAATATATTTTAATAAAACTCCTACAGATTTTCATTCCCTTTAACATTTGTTTGAAAAGTTGTCTTATTTTTCAAAATTTCAAAGTTTTGCAATAATGCTATGTTTATTTACATTTTGTAACTTTTAATTAAAATTCTCCCTTATACATTACTGGTTGGAGAGTGGGTTAGAGGCCATCCACCCATTATATATATATATATATATATATATATATATATATATATATATATATATATATATATATATATATATATATAATACATATTACCTTTAATTACTGATCTCCTCGCGGATTGCAATAACTTTAATTACAAGATTTGAATTTAAAAAAATTAACAAATTTTTGAATGTGTAAATTAATAAAAAATTTATACATGATGTGTGGAAAGGCTTTAAATCAAGCTTAAATAAGATTCGCTATAGAAAGTCACTACTACTAAACATCTTTATTCACAGAATGAAAATAAAATATAATTCGTGTAATGTATAAAATAAAATAAATTCTAACATAATTGGTCTTCTGTTTCATGGCTATCGACCAGTGGTCTTTTAGCCCATAGAAAGTCATTTATATTTAAATTAAAATTTAGATTATTATTTATTTTTTATTACATACAAGGTTTTATTATTTTTGCAGCAAAATCATCAACGATTAGTATTTAAAATTATTATGTGGTTGGCCTCTACCCCACCCTCCAATCAGTAAAACATAAGCAAGTTTTAATTAAAAATAGTAAAACGTAAATAAAAATAACATTATCGCAAAATTTAAAGGATTTATTCAAACAAATGTTTCAAATCATTTTTGTTGATGTTTTACTGATTAAAGGGTGGTATAGAGGCCACCCATCTACCCTACACATATAAACTTTAATTTCTTATCGTCTCGCTGTATCCAATAGAGGCCACCCGCCCACCCTACATATACATATTAAATTCAATTACTGATCGCCTCGTGGTTTTCAAATTACTTTAATTACAAAATTTGAATAAAGAAAATTGACGAAATAAATTTTTTGAGTGTGTTAAAATAGCATAGCTATTTATTCAAGGATATTAGGGCAAATATATATCAAAAAACTATGCCCGTTATTAAAAATTCCTCTAGTGTGTACAATTACTTTTCTAATAAATATTTCTTGACATTATTTTTAAAACATTTCATTGGCATATTTTTTATATTGTCGGGTAGCTTGTTAATCAATTTTAATAGCATATTATCGTGAACCAGATTGTGTTCTTTTAAATCTAATTTGTACAAATACAATTCCTTCCCCTTGTATGATGAGAATGTTATTGGGCGGCATAATCTTCCAAATGTTTTTTTTAGATAACAAACGCATTCTAATATAAATAAGGAAGGAAAAGTAAGTATATTTAATTTCTTAAAAGAGTCTCTACAGTCATCTTGGTGCCCGATATGAGCTATTATCCTTAGGGCTTGTCTCTGAAGAGCAAATACTCTGTTACGGCAGGATACCGGATATGGGTTTTGATCAGAGCGAAATATGCTACAAGTACGGCACTATCACTGCAGTGGTGGTGATATAGTTCGTAGGCAGTAGGTAATGGACACCAAGAAAGCATAAACTTTCAACTGGCTTGTCAGATTTGGAGGTGGAGAAAACCTGTTATGAACATACCATTGTGATACTCTACTGAGTTGTACACTATTCATTGCCTCCATTTACCTTTTAGTACGAGCACTAGTTATGACACTAGTATCGTCAGCAGACAATATAACTTCAGAGTTACTAAAGATAGAAGGTAGATCATTTATATACATGATAAATAGTACTCGTCCAGAATTAAACCTTGAGGTACACCGATATTTATAGGAAGAACATCTGACTGGTTTCCATTTTGATATACTAGCTGCTTTCGATTTTGTAAGCACGTGAATGGGGGTCGTGGGATCTTACCTAACTTATAAAAAATATATTGTTTATAATTTAATCATCACTTTTATTTACCTATTACTTAAGACATTACCGTTATCTAACTTAACTTAATTACTTTATACTAAATCGACTTAATCCACTTATTTCCACTTGTGCTCTTCACAATTCTATATACCTTCTCTTTTTTACTCTAAATCTTCACTTTACTTCTCATTAAAAATTACTTTACTACTTCAAATCTAAACCAAAACTATCTTTATGATTAAAAACTACTTCACTACTTCAAATCTAAATCTTAACTATCTCTTGGCTAATCGCTCGATCGGGTCATCCCCGTTGCTTGTTTTCCGATCCACCAATAAACGGCTTACATGTTAACAAATGCTTAGCTAGTACTAATTTTCAGCCGCTTATTAGTATACCTGCAAACAACGCCGATGTTGCCAACGCCGATGTCTGCATATCAGCGTCTAAATGCCATAAAATGAAATTCGACTCGGACCGGATATCCATACGTGACATTACTCCCCCGCAAATCAATCGCTGCCCCAGCGATTAACTTAGGATACCTAACCTATGTGTATCAACCTAATTTAACCGATTACATTACTAACTACCTAACTTATCCCGAACCACCATATCAAGAGCGCAGTCAGGTCTGGCTGTTTCCACCGACGAGTGTATCCACGCGAATCTCTCGTATGCCTATGCTCGTGGGCTGCAAACCTTGTTATATTTTGCAAACAGTCCTTCATATTCTGTTGATCCGTTCGCACTTGCGGAACCATTTCCAGTTTTTATTAGGGGGTAGTGCACGTCCTGGACACCGCTCCAGCAATTCCCTTGATAGATAACCACGCTTCCACCACATTCCGGTTTGATCTCATTCTGGATAAAGTAATCAGAATTCTCCTATTCCGACAACAAAATAAGTCAAGTGCCTCCAGTAATTTAATCTACTAGAGCATATCACAATTGGGCCATGAGTTTTTTACTCTTTCCATTCGTCGAAACTGATGTTCAAGCTACTATGTATCTTGATCCATCATCCATAAGAGACTAGTCGCCTTCTCCTTTTCCAATGAATCGCCAGTTTGTCGAGTTTGCTGAATATCTTCCCAACCGTTTCTCATCTTCTTAGGGTAGCTCGTACGGGTAGTATGAGTGGGTCGTCTGGACTGATTTTGCACCTAGTCGGCATTACCTTGCGCCAGTGGGTTTCCCATTTGCTGAATTCATGTGCGTGCTAGGTGGTAACATTTCCTTCTAGTCATCGTTTTGGAAATCCCATTGCTCTTGACATGGTCGGTTTACATGATAAACGAGAAAAAAGTATCTTTGTATTTACTTATTACACGTAAAAAGTATATAGAAATATATATATATATATATATCGAAAATAATTTTAATTTGTAATGTATCAAAACTTTAGAATATTTAGTCAGTTTTAGGCTCTTACAATTAATTGAATTTGTCGAAATATTTAAAGATAGCCTTGCGGTTCGAATGTTTATTAGTAATTTAGAGGTCACAATTAAGTCAGAACAAAAGGTTGTTCCTCGATCGCTTAAAATCGATCTAGGACAGCCATGCCTGTTAATCACATAATTTAGAATAAAGTTGGCGACGGATTCAACTTTGCCATGGTACAAAGCTGCTGTCTTTACGTAGCAAATGGCATAATAGATGTCTTCTACAATTTTCACATACCTTTCATACTTCAATTCCTAGAAGATCAATTCGACCACTGTCAAATGGCACGCCTCCTAGAATGGGTTGCAAAAGGCCGGATGGCGCCTTCACTTTGATAGGGTTGACCCTTAATAGGTGGCAGCTCCGTCTTTGATTTGAATTTCGTGTTCAGCACAATTCGTGAAACCAGACTTTTTACCGCCAACTGAAAAAAGGTAGCTAAACTCCTCCAATAATCTACATAATTTACTATTTTTCTTTTGAGTAAGTGTATTTGAAACCCTAACTTTGAGAAAAATGCCTCCCTCCCCGCTAAAAATGTGGGCTTCTCCTGTAACAACCCTACTGTTGTACCCCTAAAAAATTTCGTAGGTATCAAACCGTAATTAAAAATTTTCACAAAATAATCTGCCCCTCTTTTAATAATATCTGATTCTACCTCTATTTTCTTTTCAGTAGCCGTTTTCAAATATTTTATCATTCTCTTGAATCCGGTACTATTTGCTTCTGTTTTAACTCTTACATCAAGGCTCTCTTGTCCAATTATGCAATCGTTCGCCAGTAACACCTTATTATTTTTCTTCCTAAAATTCTCACAGATATCAATCATAAATATATTATTTGCCTCCAAATCATATCTTTCCGCTCGCTCTGTAGAAAAGCTAATTGTTTGGTCCCTAAAATTCAAAATGACCCCATGTTCTTCTAGAAATTCTGAACCTAAAATTATCGGACAAGGCAATTTCTCAATTACCAATGCCACAGATTTAGCAGTATAATTGTTTCTAAATTTTATACTTAAATCTAATATTTCTACGGCACTAAATATATGAATATTTATACTTTTAAGTAAACATTCGTCATTTGGAATATTTTGAAATTCTTGAGTAAAGTCCTTTGAAACAAGATTTTTTGTCGATCCTGCATCTAAAATAATTTCGACATTATCTTGCCCATTTCCGTTACCTCTTATTCTAGTAATATCTTGTGATCGACTATCGTATTTCTCACTAACATGTGGTGGTCTCCGCATGTGGTGTTGGTGATCATCAAATTATCTGTTCTTAGTCTGCATCCCTGTATAGCAAGAACGAGCCACATGTCCAGATTCTTGACAAATAGGATGCCAAGATATGGAGTTTATATTGGTCATCCCATCCATTCAAGGATGATGCAAACTTGAAAATGAAAAGTATGTTACCTGTTGCGGATTCAAAAACTGTCGGTGACACAAATTTCGGTGGCACTGGTGGTACTATGACGGCATTGGCATCCCTGATTGTTTTATTTGCCATACTATTGTTGGCAGTTTCTACTATTTCCGGATTCGGGATGTCTATATATGTTATCTCGGCTGGATTCGATTCACTGAAAATACTTCGATGAGCTACGCTATCGGAAACAGACCAATTTTCCAAATCTGGATTAGTTTCGTTAAGGGGTAATCTTGGTTTAGAGGAGACGGTGAGCGTGCAACTGTAGAGCTTGGTGCAAATATATTTTTACTCGTACCAAAATGTTCCGAACTTCGAGCAATTGGTTAGAATTGATTAAATTGTTTTTTAAAAACCAGATAACGTGTATTGTAATTCCGTTTCTCTGTATTTTTATTCATTGAAACCACGACCTTTCTTACCAAGCAGTTTAGTGACCGTGTTGTTAGAGATTATATTTCGTGCAAGTAACGTTGTCCGGAGTGGAATTTGCACATTGTCCGCTTCAAACGGTGTGAAATATTAAACGATTACTCGTCTTCGTGTATTTTTGCATTGAAATATAAAACGCAAGTAAGAAAAAAAATATCTAGGCGTCTCCACTACTTGTCACGTCTTGCCTTATCAATCACGTGAATGGGGGACGTGGGATCTTACCTAACTTATTAAAAATATATCGTTTATAATTTAATCACTTATATTTACCTATTACTTAAGACATTACCGTTATCTAACTTAACTTAACTTAATTACCTTATACTAAATCGACTTAATCCACTTATTTCCACATGCAATCTTCACAATTCTGTATACCTTCTCTTTTTTACTCTAAATGTAAATCAAAACTATCTTTATGATTAAAAACTACTTCACTACTTCAAATCTAAATCTTAACTATCTCTTGGCTAATCGCCCGATCGGGTCATCTCCGTTGCTTGTTTACGATCCACCAATAAACAGCTTACATGTTAACAAATGCTTAGCTAGTACTAATTGTCGGCCGCTTATTGGTGTACCTACAAACAACGCCGATGTTGCTAACGTCGATTCCCGTGCGAATGCATATCAGCGTCTAGACTCCGCACCAGGTAAAATTCCATAAAATGGAATTCGACTCGGACCGGATATCCATACGTGACAATATCATCTAATCATTTCAATGCTATTTTTGTCAAGATTGTAGTTTTTAAACTTGCTTAAGAGTATATCACCAGGAACATAGTCAAATGCTTTGCTGAAGCCCAGGAATGATGCCATACATAGTATTTTGTTTTCAAAATTATCACAAATTATATCACAGCGTAAGTGAATCAATAGTTGACTTATTTCAATAAAAACTATTCTGGTTTATAGTAAAAAGTTGATTACCTTCAAAATACTCTACTAATTGACTCTTGAGTGTCGAAAATTTTTATTAGTATCATTATTCCAGCCGGCCAAGTTTCTTCTTTTATCAAAGTGTCCAAATGGCTGAAATCAGCACTTAACTTGAACGCATTATTGGTGCCTCTCGTAGTTAGTTCCTTGATTTCAACCCTACTTATAACAGGGTGATGTTTCTGAATATACATGTTGATATCATCAATTGTCACTTATGCTGCGCAGTTCCCAATATATATCCAGGCCTTTTTGTTTGCAGCCTTGAAAAAATTCCCGATGAGAAGTTACCCATCAATGTTGTTTGCTTAAGTTTTTTTATAAGTTTTTAATTGCCATTCGGATTCAATAACTCCTTTAGGCTCTAATTCCGGACTCTCCTTTGTTTTCTGTTTTGTTGGCGGTGCATTTGATTATGTAGAATAATGTTAGAATCTTTTGTAGTATGTTAGATAAATAAATAAATATAGAATATATAGCGAAAGTATTGTTTTCGTGCATGAAAATGTCTGTGGGCGCTGTATCTCAAAAAACAATGTTCCGTTTGAGATGAAACTTTAAACTTAAGGTTTTATCATTAAAAACGGGAACTGAAAATAATAATAATAATAATAATATATTTATTTCTAACAAGTTACATAACTTTATAATGGAAATTTCATATGATAACTACAAAAAGTGAACAGTTTAAAAATAGGGTAAATTTCTTGCAAACCTAGAATATAATTGTAAAACAGTAATATTGGGGTAAAAATAAAACTTAAGAATAGCGAAAAAACACATTAAAATTCATGTAAAAATAAAACTTAAAAATCGACGTAAAAACACATTAAGATATTTGTATAGATAAAACTTAAAAACTAAATGTAAAAACACGTTAAAATGATTCTAAAGATAAAATGTTAAACAAAGACAAACAACACATTAAAATTAATGTAAAAGTAAAACTTAAAACTAGATAGAAAAACATATTAATATTACTACAAAGGTAAAACTTAAAAATAAATGTAAAAACACGTTAAAATTATGGCACAGGTTAAAAAAAGAAGTATATAAAAGTACTGAAGTAAGATATATATAAATAAGACAATTCAAATAATTAGCAATAACATTAACTACATAAACCATAAATAACAGATTATCCAGAAACAAAACATTCTAACACAATCACTTTATACCGACTAAACTCATTAAAATTATCCACAGAATGTTGTATATTATATGATATGACTTTAAAAGTTTTTATAATGGTGAATTAGTGTAATGGCATTTGCGTGGAGTAGAATATTCAAATGTTCGTGGATTTCGAATATATATGTAGTAGGAACATGATATTTTATTTCTGATGTTAATATTCCATCATCAAACTCATTGTGAACTATTCTATACTAACTAACCAAATTTAAATATGGCTGATGGTTTTTCACAGATATCATGTTAAATTCATCTAAAAGATATTCATATGAATACCCTCTGGGCGGATACTGCCCTGTTTTTTTTGTAATAAAATTTTAGAAATTTATGTTGCACATTTTCAATTTGTTTAAGAAGTATCTGCGAAGATGGTAGCCAAATTAAGACACAGTAATCAAACCTACTCAAGACTAAAGATTTATACAAAGTAATTAATGTATTAATATTTTTAAATTCTATGGTGGTTCTAATTAAAAATCCTAATATTCTTGAGCAATCTTTGACGATTTTGTCAACATGAGGTTTCAATGTTAGTTTGTGGTCAAACACAGTACCCAAATCTTTTATTTCTTTTGACCTCTCAATGAATTGTCCATTTATATAATAATTATATATAATGTTATTTAATTTATTTGTAAAAGATATAAGAGAAAATGTTTTAACATTTAGTTCAAGGCCATTTTCACAACACCAATTATTAAAACGGTACAAATTTTCTTGTAAAACATCACAGTCACTTGTAGATTTGATGCAATTAAATAGTTTTAAATCGTCAGCGTATATTAAAAAATCACAGCTAAAGATATCACAGACATTATTAATAAATAAAAGAAACAGAAACGGGCCTAGGTTGGAACCATGGGGTACACCGCTTGAAGCTGGATATTCCTTGGTTTCCATGTTCCAAATACTGAATTCGTTCGTTAGGATATAAGCCAATAACAGATATAATGTTGTCATTAATATCATACTTCCTAAGTTCTGCAACTAGAGCTTTATGTGGTAAGCGATCGAAAGCTTTAGTAAGTCTGTATAGATTACATCAGTCTTAAGTTGGTCTTCCATATTTGTGTATAATTCTTGCGTGAATTTAAATAGATTTGTAAAAGTAAAAAAAATTGTCTAGCTTCTAATTCTCTTAATAGTTTTTTATTTGAGCGTGTCTTATTTTTAAAATATTGCCGTCTATATCGACGTTTTAAACGTAGATTATTAATTATATCCTTATTAAACCATTTTGGATATTTGGTGGAATAATCAAAAGGAACTTTTGGCACATATTTATCACAGCTATTGTATAGATTTTTATAAGATATATCACAGGCATGTTTAAAAGTTTTACTTGATAAAGCAAAGACCAGTTAATTTTGCGGATACCCTCATACAGGTTAATTAAATTGGCTTGTTTATAATTGTATTTAGTTGCTAATGAATTTGGAGAAAATTTATTAATTGTTTCAATTTTGAATTCTAATTTTCCGTCTAATGCTGGATGATAATTGTCTACATCTACAATAGATTTGTACTTTTTTCAAGTTGTGCGTTCATATTACTGGACATAAATACTAAGTCAAGAATTATATGTAGAGAATTTGTGACATAGTTAACCTGTTTAAACTCTCTTAAGAGAGTTAAAATTAATAAAATGTATCAAAGGATTAAGGTTAGAATGCATATTATTATTATTTTCTAGATATACTTTAAAATTCGGGAGGTTAAAATCGCCGCATATAATATAGAACTTCGAGGTTATGATTTCACCAATATAATCCAACAATATCTGATAATTATCTGTAGGTGTAACTGGTGAGATATATAAACAAAATATTTCAAAACATAAATTACTCACAGTAATTTCAACATTTGCTACAGGGGAGCAAATATAAATAGGTTGACACTTTAAAACTGATCTAACTGCTATTAAAGCACCTCCACCTCGACGAGTATCTCGATCATTTCTATATACATGGTAATTTTCGAAAACAGTTCACTATCATTTATTTCTGGCGAGAGCCATGTTTCAGTCAGAGTTATTGTTTCGCTATTCTGTGCTTCTACCATATTATAAAAAAGATTTATTTTTGATTTTAAACCTCGCACATTTTGATAATAAAAATTAATACTATGGTTTGCTTCTTGGAAATTCTTTAGTTTCCCGGCCTAGAGGAATGTGATTTTATTTTAGTAATTACGGGTATATTATGTTTATATTTGATTGTTAAATTTGATTCACCTGATTTGATTCAAGAAGATAGTTCTTGTCGCAGGTTTCGTAAATACTGACGTTGATATGAAGTATCATCTGATTTGATTTTAATTTTTTAAATAAAATTTGCATCTTTTGCGGAGGATAATGTAACCTTTAAAAATAAAACATAAATCAGATATAATTCTACGCTGTTTAAGTGGTTTTAAATTTAAAAAAGTCATCATATGACTACGACTATATGTCTCACCATATGAAACCACTCGAAAAGATAAACTTTTCAGAAATCTATTCTGAACACGTTCAAATGGAGACCATACGGAAGATGCGTACTCTAATCGCGTTCTAACCTACTGTACCAAAGTACAGAATAAAAGTTTCAAGGTATCAATTGAAAAGTCTCTACCAAATCTCAAAACAAAACCCAATATTTGTAGTGCTTTAGGGCAAATATTATTTCTATGTTTGAAAAACGTCAATTTTGAATCAAAAGTTACTCCAAGATCCCGAATTTGATCAACCGAAGATATTACATGGCCATTAATAGAGTAGTGGAATAGCGATGATTGGCTTCTGAAAAACTGAATATGAAAACATTTGCTAATATTCAAGTGTAAACGGTTTAGATTGCACCATTCATTAAGATTGTGTAGATCCTCCTGAATTAATAAGTTATCATTAGCACATGATATTGAACGAAATATTTTCAAATCATCAACAAACAATAATATTTTGCAGTGATGAATACAAGCTGATAAATCATTAATAAACAGTAAAAACAGGATAGGACCACAGTGCGAACCCTGAGGTACACCAGATAAAACATTAATTGGACGTGAGACAAAATTATTTATTTTTACATATTGCTTTCTATTACTTAAATAACTAAAAAGCCATTTAGTGATAGCTCGACCAAAGCCAATGTATGTTAACTTGTTAATAAGTGTGTAGTGACAAACACGATCAAAGGCTTTGGCAAAGTCAGCATACACTGCATCAACATAGTATCCAGATTCTAAAGATCGCAAAATATAAGACTGATAGCATAATCAATTCGTTTCAGTAGATTTGCCTTGGCAAAAACCATGCTGCTCTTTACAAATTAAATGTTTACTATACCAATTTAATTGATTAGCAATTAGTAGATCAAATAATTTTGGTATTACCGATTGAATACAAATTCCTCGCTAGTTTGTTATATCCTCTCTCTTTCAGCTTTTATTTAATTTGTTATGGTGTAATAAAGCTGTGTTTCCAATAGGTAGGAAATACACCAGAAATCCATCAAAACCAGCTGAACAAGAATCCGATAAATTTGAGATAGCAATAAATATATCCGAAGTATTAATTGTAAACGTATTTAAATCAACAGAATTGACAGAATTAATAGCATTACGATCAGACAGAGGGCCAGAAATATCCACGTAGACATCTGAAAAGTAGGCCGCAAAGAGATTTACGCAATCTTCGCCGTTATCACTAGTTCTACCATTGAACAGCATATTTATGGCATAGCCATCAGTTTTACGAGACACATTAACAAAGTTCCAAAATGATTTCGAATTATACTTAATTATATTTTCAATTTTATTAATATACTCTCTATATAAACGCTCACTAAGTAGCTTACATCTTGAACATAAAGATTGAAAAATCTCATAATGAGTTAATAAACCGCTTGCTTTATAATTAAAATGGGCTAGTTTTTTAGCTTTGATAATTAATTAATAGCATTATAATTCCCAGATTTAAAGTCAAGTACTGGAACAGAAAATTGAAGATTTTCAAAAGACTCCACATTACAAATAGATATATAATACGGTGTATGATGCATACTTTCATTGAAAAAATCATTTGACTTAGAAACACTTATTTTACCTAAATTAGTAAATATTAAATCTAAATAAAACCCCCTATTATTCGGTATATAATAACATTGTTGCAAATTATGAAATATCATAGTTTCCGCTAAAACATTTGCATATGAACAAGTGTTGTTATTAGAAATGACACCATCATCGTTAACATTCCAAGTAGCAGACGGCAAATTATAGTCACCCAAAATCACTAATTTATGATCAGCATAAGTATCAGCAACAAAATCAATTGAGGCGCAATGCAATGCATAAGTGTCAATACTTGAATTATGCGGAATATAAACCACAGCAAAAATTAATTTAAAACAATTATATTGAACTTTAACAAATAATTCTTCAATACTTGAAATAATGCTTAAACGAGAAGAGTCAATTCCGCATTTAATAGCAATTAAAACACCACCACCACGGCTTTTTACACTAGTTTCAGAAGATCTATCTTTTCTAAATATTATGTAACCGAAAAGACCCAATTCACTGTCCAGGATTGAATCATCCAGCCGCGTTTCAACGATCACAATAACATCATATTGGCACACATTCGCATTTAATTTCAAATTATGAAGTTTGGTACGAATCTCTCCAGCGTTGTGGAAGTAAATACTTAATTTTTTTGACTCCCCCTAGATTCCGATGAGACAATAGACGGAAAACCATTAATATATTTTATACTGAGCGCTTCGCCATTCCTTCTTCGATCTGCAACTTCATTATTCAAGTCTTTTAAATGATCACGCTGCAATTTTGTTCAATCGTTAGTAAATTGCACTAGAATTGAAATTTCGAGATGCTTTAAGTAATTTTAGTGCCAAATTCGGGTCACTAAAAATAATTTTCACTGGCCTAGGCTTAGCACATAATTTACCAAGTCGAATAACTTTAAGAGGATTGAAGGAATCGACGTGAGTTTCAACTATAGATTTTATCGCAGCTGAATCTTTAACAATTTTATCTTCAATAGTGCCTGAAGACTCTGGTAGGTTGAAAACGAGAACATTTGAAGCCCGGTGCTGTCGATCTTCTATTTCTCTTACAATATTTAACATCGAAACATTATTGATATTAGTTTTAATTTAGACATTTCATCCCGCAATGATTTGTTCTCGTCTCTTAGGGATTGAATTTCCATTGTTAAACTACGAAGATCATCCCAAGTGGAAGAAAAAATACGTTCTTGAAAAATTATTAATTGTTTGTCAAGAATGGAAGCTATGGTTGACTCGAGAGATGATAAAGTAATCACGTTATCATTTGTTACTGAAAAACACGTATAACATAACCATTTTTCCTTTTTGTCTGCATTATTTTTTTCTCAATTAAATTAAAACATGCTAAATTGATTTAACATCTTCTAAGATATTTGCACTAATTTCTGAAAAAAAAATGGGTCTATGTGTGACTGTCTGTCCGTCGGTGGGCGCTGTATCTCAAAAAATGAGATAAAACTTTAAACTTATCATTATAAAGTTGAACTGATTTTGATAAACATTCATTAACCGGAAGTGGATAAAAAAAACACTCAAGGTGTTTTTTTTAAAATTCTTTTCGCGACATTTTTTTTTAAATTTGAGAAATATTTAAGTTTTCAAACAAAAGTTAAAGACAATGTGTAACAAGTTTTATTAAGACATATTTTTCATAAAGTTCTTAATTAATTATTAATTATGAAACTTTTTGCCCATTGCTATTGGAGTTAAATTTAATTTCTATAATAAATAATTCCAACGAATTTAAAATTGAGCAAATTATTAAGGATGGTTATTTGCGTAAATATCATGGTTTTTGAGAAAAATGAAGGGAAAGTACTATGATAACACACCGTTTTTTAATTTCAAATTATTATATTAATCAGTTATTGAAATATGTATAATTAAGTTAATAGTTTTCCTTATTAAAAAACATAATACTTCACATGTTTATCTCAATGAAATATTGCATCCTATGACAAACTCTGACCTACGTTGCGTGACGCTTGTAATCATGAGTTCAACGCTGTCACGTAAATATATCCAAGTTCAACAACGGACAATGACTTGCAACATGGGTTTAGGTATAAATATATCCATAGAAATTCTTTAAATTGTATATTTACAGCCTCAATATTTGTTTACTCTAATATAATGTATATATTTAGTAATATGCTTTATATAAATATATACATAGTAAAATAGTATAAATATTCTTATGGAAGTATTTATTCTAATTTGCATATAAACGATATAATTAGTGGCAACTACAAATAGATTTAAATGCCATCAAATAATGTACATGAATAGATAGGCCATGCCTACACGTAAATGACTTGACTAGATAGTCCACGCGGAGAATCGCTGCAGCATATTTAGTGTGGCCTCGTCAGTCGTTAATAATCACTCTCCGTGATAGAACTTCTCAAGCGCCTCGATTTTAATAGTTCGTATCTTAAATCAAACGTGATGGGTGTAAGAACGTGTTCACTGTTGCTACTTTTTGCGGTTGTAGCAACAGATTGTTATAAAATACTCGGAGTGTTTCCGTATCCAGGGAAGAGCCATTTTGACGCGTTTCAACCGTTGCTAAAAGGATTGGTAGAGAAAGGGCACGAGGTGACGGTAATTAGCCATTTTCCACTAGATAAACCGATTAAGGGATACAGGGACGTTAGTTTGAAAAACACCAGCAACAATACCGTGAATGTCGTGGATGTGGCGGAAATACCGAATACTCGATTAATCAAACATGCCACACCGGTGGTGTTAAGTCTATTAGCTGGTGAAACGTGCGCTAACCTAAACCACTCGGCCATATTACATTTCTTAAACACGCAAGAGACTTTCGACGTGATACTCGTGGAACAATTCAACACCGACTGTTTCTTGCCGGTCGTCCACCACTTCAAGGCCCCTTTCATCGGCATCACCTCTCACATCCTCATGCCCTGGACGAACGCCCGTGTCGGCAATATTGATAATCCGTCGTATGTGCCCAATCACTTCCTGGACTTCTCCGATCGGATGGGTTTCCTGGAGAGGGTGGAAAATACGGTGGCGTATTTGTTTAGCAACCTCGTCGGCTGTTTGATGATACGCGTACCGGATAATAGGGTGGCGAAAGAGGTATTCGGCGAACGTGTGCCCGAAATTGGTGAGATCGCCAGGAACGTAAGCATGATTTTGACTTACACGCACTTCACCTTGACCAGGCCTCGACCTTTAGTGCCGGCGATGGTCGAAATCGGCGGCTTGCATATAGGAAAGGCGAATAAATTACCACAGGTAATTCCTACTGTTTTATAATAAGTCGACCAGAAACGAGAAATTTAAATATTTCTTGAATTCGTTTCTCATGTAAATTGTGTTACTTCTATAAAAAAATTTAAACTACTTTTCGATTCAGTATTGAAGGGTTTTTAATTATAATAATAATAACTTGTGTAAGAACTAACACCTAAAAGAAATAATTTTCATGATTAAAAAATCACCGGATAATATATTACCAGTATATAATAAATTTTACGACAGAAATAATCAGTTATTTAGCTCAAAACTTACCGTGGCGCACTTTTATTAATGTCTATTGTTAAAATATTCAACAATGCTCATTTAAAAAAATATATAAAATTAACATATATTAAAAATTTAAATTTATTTCTACTAAATTTTTATAGTTATATTTTAAACACATTTTTAGTTCATTTTCAAAAATAGAAGTTAGTTGTTGAGTTGCGTAAATATTTGATTAATAAATTTATTAAACGGAAAATAATATTAAATATTTTTTATTCGCTAAATATATATTATACATTTCGAGTGCAAAGCATACTGAGTTGTGAAAGAAAATGTTACCATTATTTTCTGTGTAATAATCAAATCTATCTTCACGTAACTCTCAAAACTACTTTTCAATAAGTTTATTGATTTGAAAACATTGAAGACGATTCATTCGTTATACATCTTCAGGTTTTAACAATAAATTAAACGTTTATAAATTATATATAGTAACTAGCATGGTTTTGTGGTGCTACTACTAAAACACTTCAACTACTAAAGTCGTTATGTACTGTTACAAGCCGACATATTTTCTATTTGACAAGATAGTAAATAAAATATTCTAGACAGTTTATACACACGGATTTACAATATATAATAATAATAATTTCAAAACTATAATATCCACTTTTGCAAGTCATTATCAAGTGTTGTATGAAGAATACTACAGAATATTAACTACTTATAGGTGAAACAAATGCGGTCAAAAATTCCTATTAATTTAAATGGATACTATTTTACAGATAATTCAAATTAATCAATAAGTTAAAGTGGATTAACTTAAGATTTTTAAAGCGATCCGTTTACTCGTTAAGTATCCACTTAACGAGCAGATGGATTTAATGTAAATGTTCTTAATTTGGCGAAAAGTCTCTAATCACCCCAAAATGTTAAGAAAATTTAATTGATAAATATGTGGATTAAACTTTACAATATAATTAGAAAATTAATTTGTTATTAATTAAGTCAAAATGCTCCATAACGTTCATTAGAGTTCATTTTCTAAAAATGATAATGAGAAAAAGTTTTACTGCGCCGATATCGTAAGATAATTTTGCAAGAACTAACAGCTAATAGTTAAAACTCACACTCTTTGTACTAATGCAGCGTCACGCGTTAAAAAACAAAGTAATAACTGTCATCACATAACTTTAGATTGCTTTAAGTAAAATTACGTGTTGTGTGCTGTTATCATTTTTTAAACACATCACGAAATTATTCCGTAATAGCAATCTTTAGACACGTGTTTCGGTGTATCACCGCTCGTCAATGGAGCTATGCCATTAATAAGTGGGTCCTTTTAGGTGAAACGCATGAAACGAATGAATCGATTTTGATAAAATTGTATGAACGTCGATAGAATTATTTTCGTGGCGCATTTAAAAGATATTTGTAGTTTTTCTGTATGTGCTTATGATCATTTTTACTTTCCCTTTATATAATCTACAGTAAACTTCATAGTTTTCGAATAAAAAATGTAAGGAAATTACTATGATCGCCATATAACTATTTATTATGTTTCTCTACATTCTACAACTTTTAATTAAAACCCTCGCTTATATTTTACTGATTGAAGGGTGGGATAGAGGCTACTTACCCACCCTACATATACATGATAACTTTAAATACTAATAGTTGATGATTTTTCTGCTTAAAAGGCAATAACATTTTGTATATAGTAACAAATAAAGCATAATCCAAATTGAAGTTTAAATATAAGGTCATTGATATTATGACAGCTAATCTTATTTAAACTTGATTTTAAGCCTTTCCACATATCATGTATATAATTTATTATTAATTTACACACTCAAAAATTTTACTTTGTAAATTAATTTTATTCAAATTTTGTAATTGAAGGTATTGCAAACAACATCGCAATCAGTAATTAAAGCTAATATGTATATGTTGGGTGGGTGGGTGACTTCTATCCTACCCTCCAGTCAGTAAAACATCATCAAAAATTATTTGAAATATTTGTATGAATACATTAATTAAAAAATGCAATTATTTTGTGTTTATATGTCACAACTTTTTGCTAAACCATCGCTTATATTTTACTGATTGGAGGGTGGATAGGGAATACCAATCCACCCTATATATACATGATATAACATGATACAACTTTCCTTGATGATTTTGCTGTTAAAAACAATAAATCCCTTTATGTAATAAAAAATGTAACAAAATCAAAAAAATTAAAAATATAAATTATTTGTTATTGCTAATCTTATCTAACTTAGATTCAAAGTCTGCCCACCCATCATTCATCAAAATTTTAATAATTTGCTCACTCAAAATTTTTACTTTTTTAATTTCTTTTTATTCAAAAAGTTTTGTAATTAATTTTTATTAGAATCCGGGAGACGATAATGAATTACAGGGTGGGTGGGTGACCTCTATCCCATCCTCCAATCAATAAAACATCATTAAAAATTATTTCAAAAATTTCTTAATAAATGAATAAGTATATTAAAATTTGCAATAATATTATCTCTATTTACATTTTACAACTTATATTAAAACCCTTGCTTATATTTTACTGATTGGATGGTGGATTAGAAGATAACCACCCACCCTACACATACATGATAACTTTAATCTTTTTTACTTTCCCTATATAGAATTTCAAAAATATTAATAAATTTTCAAACAAAAGTTAACTCTACACTGCGCAATTTTTCATACCCGTTCGAAAATAGTATATTGTATAATGAGCATACAATGATACTCATTGCCCACGAGTATGAATGAGCCGAAGGCGAGTGCAGCAATTCATACGATTGGGCAATGGTCATTGTATGCGAATTTTACATAATACTTTTTCTACGATTATACATATGAATTAAAAAATACAAATATAGATTTCTACTTATTAACCTTGACAAATTTTTATTTATTAAAAATATATGTGATATTGATACAGTTATGAAATGAATTTAAGTAATAATTTACACGTGGAGTTGTGTACATGAAATTTTCACAATTTCTCGTTGATAATTGCGGAATTTTAAAATTAAACATACTTAATATTCTCTAATCAACAATACTAAAATGAATTAATTTATAGAGATAACATAAACTTATATAAATATGTCTGTTAAAGGCGGATATTAAGTCAAATTCTGCCAACAAATCCGAATAAGGCATAGAAAAGGTATATATTCCATGTTGAAGTTGGTAACAGTCACTTACACTATCGATAACACTATAAAGTTTAATATCATCCGCGTATAAAAGAACACTACACTTTAAAATTGAACACGCATCATCCAAATATAGAAGAAATAGAAGAGGGCCCATGTGTGATCTTTGAGGTACACCACTGGAAGCCACATAACGTTTAGACCGAACATCTTGAATTTACACTTGCTGACCACGATTATATAAATAGGATCTCAATACCTGAATAACATTATTATTCAGGCCAAACTTTATTAATTTAGATATAATCAAATCGTGATCAAGTGTGTCTAAGGCTTTAGACATGTCTTCATAAATTACATCAAGCTGCTTATTATTTTCTATTGCATCAGCAATATCTTGCGTAATGTTCATTAAGTTAGTCGATGTAGATCTATGTACATGAAACCCTGTTGCTTGTAGACAAAAATGGACTTACTTGGTAGTAAATATGCTTAAATAATTCGATAAATTACTTAGGATGGAAATAGGTCGGTAATTAAGAATATGTTTGCGATTACCTGTTTTAAAAACTGGACATATTTTTACTTCTTTCCATTTATCAGGAAACTTTCCGGTTTTTAATACAAGTCTATAGATGTAAGCAATAGGCTCAGCCAAAATAGGAGCTGCATCTTGTAAAATAACAGCAGGAATTAAATCTAAGCCCGCGATAAATTTAGGTTTAAATCTTTTTAATTCCTGTAAAACCTCGGTCATGTCGATAGTAAAATCACCAAGATGACTATGTGTTTGTGTTCCACGAGAAGAATTATGAGAGTATGGTAAGTATGATTTAACAAAAAGCTCTGCAAATCCATTAACAACCTCTTCGGCTGTATTAAGTAATTGATCATTAAAAATATGATTTTCCAGAGTCCGGAATCCTTGAGGTTTTCCTCTTTATATTAATGTAGTTCCAAACTAAATTGGGTTTAGCTATTTCGCGTTTACATAGTCTTCGTTCTTCATAATACCTTTCTCGATCCATTGTTGTTCGTGATTTCATAAAGCGCTTGCGAGCTTTATGTTTCGACTTTAATTTACATCGAACCGAGTGTGTAATCCATGGTGCACATTGGTTAAAAGTTTTTTTTATAAAATGATACAAACTTATCAAAAAATGATATATAATGTGTTATAAAATGATTTACAAGCCAAATAAACATCCTTATATGAATATACATCGGACCCATTAACACAACATATAGCCTTATACAAAGCTGAAAACATAGTTTTTCTAAAATTATATTGAAATTTTGATCGATCCGTACTAACACGAGAGTTATTAGTTTCAAGTTTAATGGAAGCGGTGAGTGTGGGATGATGATTTTGGTAGACCACTAAAAATGACATTTGTTATTGGGAGTAGCTCAGTGTTTTTTGTGCTTTCGAATTTTATTAACAATCTTGGGAACATCATTAAAATATCTTATTATAACATCTTCTCCCTTGGCCTGTCGTTCCTTTAGTTTTCTTACAGCTTCGTTTAATTCATCGTGTTGCATAGCTGTTCGATCTGGTTTAATGCGTAAGTCTTCATCAAATTTATTTCGATTTTTCATTACGAAACTCACCATATCTGCATTTGATAAAATTTATTTTATCGGGCGAGGACGCTCACCTTTCTTACCCACGCGAAAACATTTCTTCATAACAATTGAACTGTCAATTGTTTGTAGAGTATTGTCAATTCTAGTGAAGTCGTTATTGGTAGTATTATTATTACATTTTTTTCTTTTAATTTTCTCTCGTGCAACTCATTAATTATCGAGATATTGTTCTTGCTAATTTAGATTCAAGAGTGTTAACTACATGTATTATCTTATCTAATTCAGTACGGAGGGCTATGTTTTCAGACCTATCGTAATAGTACAAAAATCATCCAGCAGTGCTTTTAAAGCAATGTTATCAGCCGTTAAATTTTCGCATTTTTCATTGAAAATACTAACCGATTTTTGTAGTTCAACAATGATATTATTATTTTCATTTTCATTTGCGCAAATATGATTGGCACGACAACCCGGGTGGCAATATTGTTGATGGATTCTACATCTTTTTTACTTTCCCTACATAGAATTTGAAAAATATTACATAACTTTTCAAACAAAAGTTAAAGGGAACGAGAAGCTGAACAAGTTTCTTTAAAACATATTTTTCATGTTCTCAACTTAACCGAGAAAAAAATTAAAAATTAACAATTTTGACATTTTTTACTACTTACTAATAAACTATAGGAGTTACATGAAATTAATTGTAAAGAATCCAAAATTGAGCAAATTATTTAGAATAACCATTTTGCGTAAACCACATAGTTTTCGTGAAAAATATAGGGAAAGTACTATGATGGCCACATCACCATTATTTGAAAGTTTTCTATACCCTATTCCCAAAAATAAATTAATTCTTTGCGTTATAAATACTTACAAATTTGCACCATCCTTTTGTAATGAATATGCGTGTATTACATAACTTTGAGTTGGCAATTTTTCATTAATTGGCAAGTGGCTTAATATTAAAATATCTCTAATAAATTAATAATAACTTTGTAAGTAAAATATCCTCTCGAAAAATTGTACACGTATTTAGACATTTTTATATTAATTAAGCTGTAATTTTGACACTGGTATAAAAAGATGAACCAATAAGTCTCCAATTAAGGGGTATTTCTTCACCTAATGTTATAATCAGAAACAAAGCATTTATTACTAAATTAAAAGTCATATACATCTATGGAATAGACAAATACATTTCTATGCTTATAAAACTATTTAAAAATGTAATAACCCTATATTT
Organism: Ontholestes murinus; assembly: GCA_963969525.1. Classification (NCBI taxonomy): domain Eukaryota; kingdom Metazoa; phylum Arthropoda; class Insecta; order Coleoptera; family Staphylinidae; genus Ontholestes; species Ontholestes murinus. The sequence continues at coordinate 88,353,199 of OZ018387.1, forward strand.
TATATTAATAATAAACACTACTAGAATCTATTGTGCTTGCACTTCCCACTTTTAATCGGCTTTCATTAAAATTGTATTTAAAAATGGCAACAGAGATGAAATTATTTGATAACAACTACAGATCGATCTTCTCCTTCCTTTTTTAATGCGTTTGCCTTGTACTCTCTTTGCTAGAATCGCAGCTGAGATGATGAGCTCCAGATGTCTGTTAGATCTTGAGAGACCATATCTTGCAATCATTGGCAATTTGCCGACAGCCATCCGCTCAACATGGTCCTTCCATTGGCGACGTCTTAATCTTCTTTATTATGAATTTAGTCAAAACCTTTAATTATCTTATAAATAACATTTTAACAAACATTCTCAATACTTTGCAACTGCTAAGTGAAAACCAGTTTGGTTATACAAAGGGAATCTTAACAGAATATGCTATCATACTCTCATACTAAGAGTATAAATAAGTATCAAAAATAATCGTCTTTATTGATTTACAAAAGGCTGTTAATCATGACATTCTGTAATAAATGCGTCTACCAAACAAACTAATAAAATCATACTTATCTGGAAGAATGCAACTTGTAGAATTAGATGGTTATCGTAGTAAAATACGATGTTACTCAAGGAACCATTCTCTGAAAGTACTTACTTTTGGTCTATATAAAAATTCTGAAGAATAACTTAAAAGTATTTTTCATTACTAAGTGTAAGCTTTCGGATTGAGGAGGTTGTTCGTTAATAAAATTAAATTATATATGTAGTAAATAAAACGCTCCGGTTGAAATTTTTTACAGTTTTTAATGTCGAACGTTTCGACAATTGTTTCGCAACACAGTGGTTTTATTCAAATATAACAACACAAATGGGAGGTTTTCACATTTATTGTTGAACACTGCAACATGTTCCGCCAAACAGTGGCTTCATACTGATTCATCTACCTGATGAAGCCACAATAAATGTGAAACCCTTCCAACTGTGTTGTTTTATTTCAATTTGTTATGGAGTTTCATCATGTATACGCCTGGTGAATTCAATAACACAGTGGTTTTATCAGGCAGATGACAAGTTGTTTTATAACCATCAAGTTTCGTTTATATACTTAATAGTTATTGAAGATACTTACAATTAAAATAGGCGTTTATAAGTTCAATAAGATGAATTGTGAATATTAGATTACAAATTTATTAAGAGTGAGTTATTTACATAGGTTTGCTCAATTAAAAATATACGAAGTGTATTAGATTTAATAATGTCTAATTGTTCAAGAATATTTCATTTTTTACTTTTCCATAAGTATGTAATATCTTCAAATTATTATTAATATTTTAGTTTGTTGTTTTCTTATTGATGAAGATATTCTGATGTTCCGCAAGTCATTCGTGAATGCTGCCGGTCTGTTTGTCCGACTTACACATTCCAACAAATAGACTCCCAATTTTTAGTTTTTATCAATTCATTTTTTAATTTTTCTAAATTATTAGTTAATTTTCTACAAAGTTACCGACTTTTATCACTGAATTAAAATACTTTATTATTTCCTTCTTTCACTTTTATTTTTATATTTAACATATAAAAATAAAAGTGATTTAAGAAAATAACAAAGTATTTTAATTCAATAGTGATAACTTTGCACAACTGAAATTAAACTGTGAACATTTTATCATCTACATATTTCACACAATACAAACATTTATTAAGATAGTCACACATTTTATTTTCTAAATTATCCAGAAAAATTTTGTAATGGATTTAAAGGATTATCCATTGCAGAACCGTTTGGCCGACTATAGAAGGAATTATTGAATTGCAGGTAATTTTGTTTCAAATATTCAAGAGGCTTAAAATTTCTCCCAAAATTATAGGATTTGCCCCACTTGCTACAAATAGCTCACTTATGATGCTAATTACTAATTGTGGTGGTACGCTCGTAAATAAACTGTTCGATGTGAAGGATGCCAATAAGCTGTTATTAGGGACGTTAATATCGGAAATGTGGCCGATTATTTCCGATGAATTTATAATAGAAAATTTTGGTTTGAACTTTGTGGTGTTTATAATTTCGTGTATTAAAAATGATGGCAAATTATTAACATGGTGCATTCATATAAAAAAATGACTGACCGAATGGTTGCTCCAGATTTATTAAGTTTAAAAAGATCATATAATTTAAGGGTTCATAGGTACTAAAAAACGTTTTTGAGTTGCTGTGACAATGGCGGAAGTATCGAATGTGATTCATCATTGTATAATTTTTTTGGGCCAGTCTCAAGTATTTCAAAGTTGTTTTCACTCATAAATTTATTTACTTTTTCTTTATATTAAGATAAAACAACATAGTTGATAGGGTTTCACATTTATTGTAGAACACTACAACATGTTTCACCACACAGTGGCTTCATCAGGCAGATGAAATAAAACTGAGTTTTAGCTTAGATTAAATTATGAATGCATGTGGCCTCTATCTCAATAATAAAAATGTAAGCAATGTTTTCAGGGAAAATAACTAAAATATTTGTATATACACTTATCCAATACAACAGTGTATCGATTTAACCTATCATAATAAATTTTCCATTTACCTAGGGCGGTCCTGACCTACCATAACAAATTGTTTACTGGTCTAGCGTACTCTTGATCTTAATCAATATTATAGGCATTAAACCGTCGCCTGTGGTATGGGAATGTTATAATAACCTAACCCAATATATTATATATTACACTAGCGTACACTTCTATTTTAGAACTAGGTATATGTTGACGAAAGTTAAGAGTAGTCTATTAAATGATTTAGTTAAAAATTGAATAACCCTGCAAAAAAAAAAAAAACAATTAGGGTTCAAAAGAAAAATAAAAACCAACTCCTTTATAGCTAAGAATGAAAGAAATAAAATAAGGTAATAAAAGAAAACAAAACTCTTAAAAAATTCTATAATACATTTGACATATTATAAAATATGAGATAATCGATTGCAAAGCAATAATTATTATCGTAATTACCATTTACTTCAAATAACGTAAATTTATTCAAATTTGCAAAATTAAGTTAAATTCAATTTTGGCATGAACAAATTTGTAGAAAATTTAATATAGAGTGAGAGTTTGTTAATAAATATAAGGGGGTATATTTTTTTTTAAACAAATTCTATCCACTCGGAATCATACAAATTTATCTAAAATTAAGTAATCTACGAAATTTAGTTAAAATCTAAGTATGCGTAAATTAAGATATAATTTAATGCAGAACGAGAGTTTCCTAATAATTCCAATTTTATTTATTTAAGGCGGTTATACAGTAGATAATATTTTTTATCTACTAGGGACTAAATAAGACAATCTAGAATTAAGTAAGTAAAAAATGGGTAGCCATGAAAAAGATGGAAGTAAAACAATTGTAGTTGTTTATAATAATAGCAATATTGTAATTATTAGTTCTACAAAGTTAAACAAAAATGAAAAAGCATCATTTTTATTTATAATAAAATTTAAAATTACTCTAACTCACTTATTTTTAGAAATAACTATGTCGTATGCCACATTGGATTAAAGAGAAAAAAATTACCTTTTGAATGAGGTCACAGCCAACTATGGTTTCTATTTAAAAAAATGTAGGTTTGCGTCATATCTCGGAAAATAATGGCGATAAAAATTTTCTGATTATTTTTTATTAATCTGAATAAAATTATCTAAAACTTTGTCCTTTACAGTTTTTTTTCTATCTGTGATAATAACCGAGATATATTGATTTGAAAAAATTGACCCTTTTTACTTTTTTCAAAATATCTAGTTACCCTTGACTTTTTTGAAAACTTTGAAAGTGGAATTTTATTCGTCTTGTAAATCTACACTTCTTTCCCCATTTAACCGTTTCTCTATCTCTTATAGTTTCCGAGATCCCCATAGAGAACATCGAAAAAAACTCACCCTGTATAAAAAAGCATTTATCGCTTTATACAAGTTGCTCTGATATACATAATTACCATACAAGGCAGGTGACCCATATCTACCCTAAATTCATCCGGCTAAGCAAATCGCAAACAGCAATAAGGTTTCATGCAATTAATTTTTACAATGTACTTCCTAAATTTCAGAAGCTTATCAAAGCATTCTTGATTAAAAATGCATTTTACAGCTGGGAGGAATATCTTAACTTCGATTTTAGCTTAGAGATGTAGTTTGCTTTTATGCCAAGTATTTTTATTTACTTATGTATTTCTTCGATTATTTTAAAATGTATTAATTAGTTAAGTTATTAATGTTATTAAATAGTTTTTATTCATGTTTTAAATATGTTACGACTTGACGTACTATTTATTATCGATTTTAGCTTGTTTTAACTTATTTTACCTATTTGAGCTGATGTATTTTATCTTATTTTATTTGACATTTAACATTTATCTTTTTGTGAATATTTTATCTTTGTATTTTATAGTTACCTAATTATGCAGTTATTTATTGATTTGCAATATGCTTGAATTGTGTAAAACATTATATGTTAATTCATCAATAAAATAATTATTTATTTATTTTTATTTATCAATACCAAATTAAATAACCACCTGAATTAATTTGTGGTTAACACATAGTGCATTTATTTAATTACTTTTGCCATTGGCATAAATTTATTGCTTCTTCATATTTTCTCATGCCATATTCACTCACAAACTGCTTCATTCAAACTAGTTTTGCTTTGATATCCTTGCTATTTGTAACGCCAAATTACTTTTGTATAATTCAAAATTTGTCGAGGTATTAGCTAGAGAAGTAATTATTTCAATAACTGATTCGTCTTGTAATCTTAGTTAAGACTCATTGTAGATTTACGAAACTTTCTTATTTTTAAATTATAGTGAATTTTATTTGAGCGTAAGTATAGATTACCACGTACTAACGGCAATCATTCTCTTCATTGCTTGGAATATTAAACATTGATAAATAAACTGTGATTCATTAGCTTTAATTGTTATTTTGTGCTATAAATTATGTCTGGATACGATATCTCTAGTAGGTCAATTATTGATTGCTATAATTATCTACTTAATGTAATATGTTTTTAGCTGGTTTTATCAATTTAAACTATAAACATGCATTAGGTTTTAGAGCATGTACTTGATTTGTTTTATCAATTTCATAGAAAATATCTGACTATAAAAAATACGTATAATTATTATTTTTACCCAGAAAGGACACATTTCACAATCTTTATGAAGTTATTTATCATTAAATTTGATTTATAACTATCAGTATTGATATTATATTCATTCATTACATAACTAAAACGTATGTTTATCGATAAGATTTTATATTGCATTACAGGCTAAATATTTTGATTAGAGTTGGTAATGTTACATAATGCAGGTGTATATATACAGGTTGAGTTTTTTTCGATGTTCTCTATGGGGATATAAGAGATAGAGAAACGGTTAAATGGGGAAAGAAGTGTAGATTTACGAGACGAATAAAATTCCACTCTCAAAGTTTTCAAAAAAGTCAAGGGAATTTAACTATGAAAAAGGTGAAAGTAAAACATTTGCAGTTGTTTATAATAATATTTATTATGTTTTCTCTGGTTAAACAGCAATTTTTTATACAAAACGGTTTTACTACGTTATACATGTTAAATAATTAAAATGACAAGAATGGAATTGTTCAGCACTTGATTTAATATTTTTTTAAATTTTGTGTCGCTTCATCTTTCTAAAACATTTAGTGTTTTAGATATACTTTAATCATATATTTACAACTTAAACTTTTCAAATTTATATTATAAATATTTAACTATAATTATATAAGCTTAAACTTAATGCGGCATTTTGCTACAAAGAAACGTTATAGATATCATGGTTTTATCAATAATTAATCAATACACTTATCATTATAAAAAGTTTTATCAGAAAAGTGGTTTATTATTTTAAATTACTGCTAAAAGTTGCTAAACATGGTTACTTTTAAGTTACTTTTATAGTGATTAGATGATATATTTAGTCTAATTATTCTGAAAGGTTTAAAATGCCTGGAATTAATTAATTAAAACTTAGTGTACTCCCATTTCGCTTATTAATTCAAACGTTATTAGTAGTTATTAGTTACCATTAATTTAAATAATGCACCAGTGTTTTTAAATCGATTCGTTCCTTGACTTCTATTGATTTTATTTATTCCCTGCATACTTTTTGTGGTCCTATTTTTAGTTTTATACTACTTAGCTATTTCTATGGATCAGTTTTATAGGCTTTCTAATAAATATCTTACTTGCACTTTAGTGTTTTTCATTTCTTGTTTAGAAAGTATTGTAATATCGTAATTAAATTTTATCACATTTGCGTTAAATACAAATAGCGCCAAAAAATTACGCTGATGTGGCCGTTGCTTTCAAGCGAATTCCTCCACTGCGATTTTTCGGCACTTTTTTTTTGATCAACCCAATCCAACTTCCGAACACCCAAATGTGTGAAAAATCATATGTATATAAACAAGTTGTTTATGAATGATAACCGTGTAATCGAAACTAGTTACGAAAAGTGTAATAAAAGGTGGTATAAAAAAGTTAGAAGTTTTCTTTGTTTATAATGGATTGCGCTTTTTGCGAGTTACTAATAGTGCTCGCAGTCAAAACGTTCTGACTACGACAAAATTGTCAAACTTGGCGATGGTAATGTCAGATTTCACCTGGCAATACCAATGTTTCCAGTTCTCAATATATAAATAACAACCCTCGTATTTATTGCATTTACTTTGTCCATTTATGACTTTAAACTGCACTTTTGTTCTCTATAACAAATCTTTATTTTCATTCACTATTTCGCTATTAATTTCCTATTCGTTATATTTACTTGCAATTTACTTTGCGCTTTCTGTTTAGAAATTATCAATGTTGTCTAATAACAGAATATTTGATAATTGTAGCTCAGCCGCAATATTGAAATAAGTTTACTCAAATACAATTATGAGATATATTCTTACTAACATCTTCTGGTGGAAGAGCCAAATGTAGGTTAGGTGAGGTTAGATTAGTTTAGACAATTCTGTATTATAAAATAGTATTGACACTGCACTCATCGATTATTTGCATACAAAAAATTTTGATATCATATTTTTGCTATTTTAGCTATATTAAAATGTGGTATTTGCTCTTATCTTTTGGAGTCTACTGTTCTTCTATTTCCGTAGCAAACATCTTCAACTTCTCTTTAAATGATCACTTTTTACTAGCAGTTGCGTTTTCTGTAGTCTATTATGAGAAGAAAGTTATTTAACTCTTCGCTGTTTGTATTCGTCTGTATACTGCTTTTTATGTAATGTGATACCGTTTTTGTGCGGTGATTTTTAGGTCTACTTTTATTTTATATTATTAGTTGGAAGTTTGATTTTGTTTTTATTGTTTAGTCTAGGGTTGGCTGGCATCTAAAGTTCAATGATACTATTACTTTCTCTTCTCCTTGTCGTTTTTCTTCCTATGTTCCGTTAATTTCTGATAAATTTTTCATAACTTCTTCTTTATTCTTTGTCTTATTCAGTTCAGTTCTTCATACCATTTTTTCTTCCTCGACTGATGCGCTTGTTGGTGATGTTTTCATTAGATGTTTTGACTGTTTGTTTGCGATTCGATTATATATGTATTCAAGTAGGAAATATTTAGTTTTTGTTTGTTTTTATTTACAATATGATTAAATATTGTTTTTTGATCGCTTGTCCAGTAGATTTAAAGGTTTTATTTCTTTTAAAATTGTATGTTTTCTCATTTACAATGCTCCCTTTAGTTACGATTATGTGTTCATCCTTAGGTTTTTTAATATTCAAATTTATAATATTTAGTTTTGTCTAGATACTTTCTTAGAATCGCAATTGTTTTGTATTATTGTCGGTTTTGTATGTTTTTTTTTTTTCTTTAGAATGCCTTTTTTATATTGAAATTTAAGTTTTCAGGACTGGATTTTTATTGTATTCCTAATTAGCCCTATGCATAGCTTCTCTAGATTTTTTTAAATATTATTTTGTTTTTATTGGCTCTTGTATTAGAAGTTTCTGTTCCCTTTTTGTGCGTTTCTTGGTCCCACATTTCATGTCATGTTCGTCAAATTTTGTGCAATTTCTTATTTATCATTTTGTTTTGTATTTCAATTATTTAAAAAAATATTTCTTTATTAATTGTACATCTTATAGGCATTGATAATTTTTCTGCTTATTATTACTTAATACATATGCAATCCTATTTATTGTTTAAATATTCGCAGCATCAAAGGCTAGATATTTGCTACTCTTCTCAATTCAAACAGAAATCCGTCCTACTTCTGATTGTTCAGTGGTTGTTATATAAAGGGTTTTATCCTATTTGATTTAATAAGGGTCTATTTCTAACTGCAAGGTACATAGATTGATTAATTTTACTATCTTTATCGTTATAATTAACTTATCCAAGAATTTATTTCTGGTGAATAATTTTATCTTGTTATAACTACTAGAATTTAGATTTCTTCCAGAAAACTCAACCTAATTACTTTAACAATTATACAATATCAGCTGTATTTTTGCTTTAATATTAAAATACATTTATTTTGATGTAGCCTTTACCTATATATGGTACATTCTTCTTCTGCAGACTTCATCACTTTTCTGATCTACATTCCTTCTCAAACAAAAGTGACCATATTAAAATTGACCTTCATTTCTTTAAGAAGGAATCCTACGAATCTCACCTGTATCGTTTCTTCTATATAATTAATTATTTTCTTTCTAGTCTAAACTTGTCATTTTTAATATTTCATCTAGCATTTATTATTATTATTTAAGTAAACAGCCCTAACATCTCATTGCCTATTCAATTTAAAAATATCTGTAACAGATTCTAATTCCCTACAAATTAGTTGCTCCAATAAATAAATAAATATTCAAATATTCAAAAATTATTCTGTTATTGGAAAAGTAAGTTGGACTTTTATGGAAATAAAAGAAGACTCTTATAGTCAATATTCATTTAAATACATAATATAATGTTTATAATTGACCATACTTCTGGCCGACGTATAACTCCATGATTATAAAATAATAATAATAATAAATCGTCTTTGTTTCATGAAATATATATTTACAAAACAAAACAAAAAACATTAAAGAGTAGGCGAAGTTCCATGAGGTTGTTACCTCTTACTGCTCTTCCACTTAACCTTCCTATAACTAAACTTAATCGAAAGAAAGAAGATTCCAATGAGCAGACGAAATTATATTATGAAAACTTATATAACAAACCCATATTAATAATTCTTCAGATCCCACAACTCGTTGAAGTGTGAGTCATTTCAGGTACAAAGGCATGTCATTACACAATTTATAGATATTGTATCACAATTTGTTACTTGCTGTCAAGAACGTGATTTTGGTGATTTTAGATTTCATCATTCGTAGCAAAATCTTTATAGTCTGAAATATTTAAAGACCGAAATAAGTAATAATGTAAATTAGTGCAGATATGTAGAATATAGTAGGTGTGGAGATATAAAAAAACCTATAAGCTTTTGTAGGGATCCTAAGTTTTACGAAGTTTCCAATTTGTATTGGCAGAAAACTATATCTTCACTAATAATCAATTCTGACTTTTTCGTTTAAGTAAATCATAAAGGTTATTGAGTTTATGAAAATAGACTTCAAAATTATTTGTTGTTTTGTCTGATAAAAGATAAAAGACTAAACAGATAACATAGCCTATTTTTTATTAAAATGTATTAGTAACCTTTCTACAAATCATTATTTTCAATTTTTATGTTTCATTTAGATTGTAATAAATGTATAATATCTACTTAAATTTAATTAAGTTTTATTGACTTATAATTTATTTGATGTTGAAATAGTTGCGTAGATGTTTTCCCAGAATTTCATCCTCTTTGCTTTAGGATTCAGTTTCCGCGATGTCTCTGTATTAGAAGTTATTTAATTTTGCCTGCGGTCATTCCACGCTGAACACCTGTCTATGTCGCCAGTCATTCTCTTTACAGTGATGTTATGGTTGGTGTAACAATCATATTGAACATGAATCCCAAGTCATCAGCATGATATACACCTCTAGCTTGAATTTGACTCAAGTTTTTATATACGTTTAATTCTGACTCGACATCGAATCAATCGGAAAAAGTATAGTGGTTTATCTGATTTTTTATAGATTGGCCGTAAAATATATTTCACGTATGAATAAGTTATTTGTAATTATAAATTTATATCAAGATTATTTGGATTTGGACATCATTTCTATAATAAAACTTTTTGATCATTGCAGCAACTTTCTTTCGACATTGTCTCTCTCTCGCAATTGAAATGGACGGAATGGCACCTTCAGAATTCCTGACTTTCAAATCCTTCTTGAATCTTCTCTCCATGACTTCATACAACGTTCCCTCTTTGCTCGCAAAACCCATTAAGAATTGATGAATACCAGTTTTTAAAGTGCTTTAAGATGGTTTAATATTTTACCTCATTTACCTCATTTGATATTGTGGTAAATAACCTATTTCTTACCTCAAGCAATGATCATGTATCATTTTTTAGACGCTTAAGAAGGAAAAGACAGATTAAGCAATGGTATAAATTCCTATTTGTGAGAATAGGTGTTATCAGACAGATGATTAATAATTTTAACGTATTACTATTGAAATATAAATAGTAATTATGTATATGTACAGTTAAGTCGACTACTGATTTAGTAGTTGGGAATTATTAACATTATTTGGCGCTTTAATGAAATATGGTATTCGTTAAATTTATTAACTTGAACCTGTACCAGTATATATAATTTTCTTTCCTTCTTTCAATTTTCGTTAAAATGATGTTCAATGATGTTGTATTTTTTCTAATTGAAACTTCCTAAATGAGTCCAAAGAATTCCAGGTAAGTTAAATCACACCAATATATTGCATAAACTTCAAACAAATTCTTCTTTGAAATAATATAAAATATATAATATATAAAAATAGTTTTCCATGTTTACAATTAAGTATTTATTTTACATGTAATGAGAAACTTTTAAAAAGTGTTTGATACTTGATTTTGCGAATTTTTTAATAACATTGTATATGCTATGATTAGTGAATTAGAAATATAAATATTATGCAAAAATTTTACATCTTTTAATTTATGTCGACCCTATTACATAAACAGTGATAATAATACATCAATGCTTTTTACGGGCTTATCTGTTTGCATTCATTAGACAATTTAAAATATTTCTGTTCTAAAAAATGAATTATGGGTTATTAAGACAATACTATACGAGTAAATAACGCGGTGGCTGTGTCAACTTCGTCTAAAATAATAAGAAGTTAAAGTTTTATTTAATAATCAGAATGATAAGTTTGAAAACATTAACGTTACTACTACTCTTAATAGCAAGAACAATAAAGTGCTATAAAATACTTGATGTATTCCCGTATTCAGTGCAAAGTCATTTCATCGCATTCAAACCATTACTTGAAGAACTTGTGGAGAGAGGACATGAGTTGACGGTAATAAGCCATTTTCCATTAGATGCTCCAATTATGGGATACACTGATATCAGTTTGAAATTCACAAGCAATAAAACCAGGCATGTTCTTGATATACCAACAACACCGAATACGAAAATGACCAAACATTACGTCCCTGTGCGAATAAGCCGATCACGTAAAGAAACATGCGCCAACCTAAATCACCCTGATGTATTGAGATTATTGAACGCGCAATTAACTTTCGACGTTATTCTCATCGAACAATTTAACACTGACTGTTTCCTAAGACTGGTTCATCACTTCAAAGCTCCGTTCATAGGTATGTCCTCCAGCACCCTCATGCCTTGGACCAATGCAAGAGTGGGCAATGTTGATAATCCATCGTATGTACCCAATAGCTTCATGGATTTCTCCGATCAGATGAGTTTCCTGCAAAGGGTGGAAAATACCGTGGCGTATGTGAGCAGCAATTTTGTCGGCTATTTTTTAGTATTCGTGCAGGATAATAAGGTAGTTAAGGAGGGTTTTAGTGAGTCCGTGCCAGAAATTTGGGAAATCGCCAGAAATATTAGTTTGATCTTGACAAACACTCACCACACTTTGAGCAGGCCTCGGCCATTAGTGCCAGCTGTAGTGGAAATTGGCGGTATTCATATTGGAAAGCTAAAAAAATTACCACAGGTAAATCATTACTGTACTTTTTATACTAATTTTATTATAGGTATATATCTAAAATATTATTTAAAAATGTATTAATATGACATCTAAAACTTTTATTAATTAATCTTTTGTTTTAAGACTGATTCTTTATAAGGCTTAAAGATCGATAATGGAGCTTAAATCTAAAACAAATTAAAATTGCGCAAATTGCATAAGAAATGTGGATTAAAGTACCTTTGGTATCCGGTTAGCATTTAATACCAAGCCAATATTAATAACTAAAAGAGTAATAAACATTAAGTTTGTAGATATTCCTGCTGTTTGCATATTGGGTCTAGATATATAAAAATTACAAATTACGATACTAAAAGTTGATATAAAATTTTATTAACTTCAATATAAAACATAACTATATTTCATAAAACTATTCATGTTAATATTAAAACTCTCAGCTTTTCTAAATTAAATTGATTGATCTCAATTGACAGCCAATTCGTGCTATGGCACCAAGCCATCGACTCTAGTGGACTTTTTTTGGTATTGAATTTATAACGCGAATGTTGAATACAGTTTGAGCGCTACACGGTAAACAAGTAAAAAAAAGCACCGCAGAAATTTATAAGCAACAAAATAAAATTTACGCCATGTGCCACGTCGGGAACAAAGTTATCAGACACGTTCAACGCGAGGGCAAAATACAAACGCAAAAAACCAACTAGATGAAAGAAGTTACCCAACAGCGCCGGGACGTGAGGCGTCCATTAGAATTATGTTTTCATTTTCCAATTTTCCGTATTTTTCACCAAATAACGTAAAACATTTACAAGATTACTTTTTCATGAATCACTTTTTTAGGGGATGCATTAATACAGATTATTAATTAATTAGTATCTTATTAGTTATTTTACGTGTTTATATGATAGCTTAATATTATTATTTATAAGTGTAGGATGAGGGTTCAAGACGAATACTATTAAAATTCTTCGTACGCAATTCCTGCTGTTAAAAATCCCTCTATATTTTTTATTGTTATAAATATTTATTTAAACCAATATATAAGCAAAATGAAGAAAGTTAACGATTATGACAATTAAGGATCAATAATGTTTATGGGTCGATCAGATTCTAAAATTTTTAAAAAACCTAAATTTCAATTCAATTTCAAGTCCTTTACGTGGTTTTAGAAAATTAATCTAAAATATAAAAATACAAAAAAATTCACATCGTTTTAAAATCATGATAATAATAATATAAAATAAGTGTACTGATGAGATCAAATAGAATGAAATACGTGCCTGCTGATGGTTTTAAACTTGATATTTATATTATTTAATGGTAATAATTTCTATTATAGTAAAATAATATTAAAAAAATTAATTAATATGGTTTGTGACTTATTATTATTTTAAATCTATTTTACTATAATAGTAATACATATGCGTATATGAGAACATTATTCTATAAATTGAATAAAAATTAACTTTGTTGTTTCGTCTTATGTGGTAAATACAAAATCCAGTAAATTATTGTATTTTATTCGTGTAAGTTTAAATTAATCTATATATGTAAGCTCATTATTAAATTAATATTCCATTGATTTATTATATTTGCAAACGCAAGATTTTACCGTTATATATTTACCGATGGATACTAACTTCATAAATTAATTTTTGTTTCGTTAGACAATAAATATAATCTGGCTATGGGATTCCCCTAGAGTGGAAAACGTTCGATAGTGATCGTGTATTGTAATGTATTGCTACATTGCGACTGCTCAGATCGGAATAAATACATAGTAAATGAGCCAGTAATGAAATCAACTCCGATTTTCTGACGTGCAATAAATACGTGGACGGTCTGTGCTGCTCTTCTAGAGAAGGAAAATCACTTTGAATAGAATGCCAATGTATTATTACTGTTAAATATAGCGCATATTAAGTAGTACCTTAGATATTTCTAACGTATGCTTGGTGAAGTAAATCAATTTATTAAATAAAGAAAGAAAAAATTCTATGAAATATTTTTTGGAGGAATTCTTTGATAAAAATTTCCATAACACTTCTAAAGCGTGCTTTTGGATTTGTTTGCATAAACCTCTGACCTAATAACCCTATAAAAAATGCAATTGTGTAAAATCATACCATCTGGGAGGGCAACTCTTTACCAAAATATTAAAGAATGCGACTAAGAAATATTTCACACAGTAATTGAATTATTTCATGGGCAATATGACATGTGGAACCATCTTGTTGAAACTACATCTGCATCAATAACATAAATTTAGATACAGAGAAAAATGTTATCATATGGCGATATCAAGCACTTTTTATGATAAATAAAAAAATAGTTCAATAATACCACCAGCCTACAACCCACACTAAACTCTAATAGTCTAAAGATGCATTTATTTTTCGAATTACTGGAAAAGGCTTCTCTAAAAAAAAAAAATATATTCATGACTAATAATACATTCAACGAACCATATATGCTGTGTATTAGTCTTCAGTTCTTGTATCTATTCAAATTAAATATAACACAGATTTTCAGTTAGTATATGCTGTGAAGTTTGTAATTTTTGTTAACAGCACCTGTTGCGAATTTAGCTGCTGTTCTTAGACCAACGCATTAATTCAATTTTAACATTTGAACGCCTTATTTTCGGATGACTAGTATGTTCAGCTTTTGATCCAGTATACTTGAGTTTTCAATAATATTCTTTTGAATGACTTAATAATAATTTAATCAATTATATTATTATGAAGAAATAGGTACGATTACTTTGTTTTATCACTTTATATAATTTATAATAAAATGGTAAAGCGAAGTAATTGTGTCCACTTTTTCATTATATTCAAGATGTATCATAAAGTAATAACCTCCAAAATTAAATATTAAACTATATTATGTACTATATACCAATGCGAGACATTTAATATTTTGAAAATTGTGTATAATAATTAATTTCTTTCTTGGATTTCTGGATGCTTCCATTATTTTTGGCATATTTCTTAGATATCGCATGAGAATTCTTAAAATATATCTTTATTTCTGACAATTTTTAAGTTTTTGATCATAAAGCTTTGTTTCTCTTGAATAAAGCTTTGCTTTTTCTCTCTAAACAGAATTGATGAGAAGAAATACTTGCTAGTTACATAATAAAGTTAGATTTTTTAAATTACACTTTGAATGAGCATAGCTCGATATTTATCGAAATAAATGATTGTTTATGATTATTTTTAGGTAGTTTTTTCCTTAAATAATTCATTTAGATTATGATCGAGCTTTGCTCTTCTCAAAGTGAAACCAATTTTTCTCTCTAAACACAATTGATGAGAAGATATATTCCATGATTATCAAATAAAGTTATATTTTTTAAACTAAACTTTGAGAAGAGCGAAGCTCGATAGTAATCTAAATAAATTATTGTTTCTGAAAATTTTCAGGTAGAAAGTTTTGGTTATAAAGCTTCGTTTTTCTTGAATAATTTATTTAGATTACTATCAAGCTTCGCTCTTCTAAAAATGAAAACATTTGTCTCTCTAAATACATATGATAAAAAAATAGTTTATAGTTACATAATAAAGTTAGATTTTTCAAATATCACTTTGAAAAGAGGGAAGCTCGGTAGATATCGAAATAAATTTTTATTTCTGACTATTTTTAGGTAGAAGTTTCTGATTATAAGGCTTTGTTTACTCTAAATAATTCATTTTGATTAATATCAAGCTTCGCTATTCTCAAAGTAATAGCATTTTTTTCCATATAAACACAATTGATGAGAAGAAATACTAGATAACTATTTAATAAAGTTAGATTTATTAAACTAGACTTTGAGAAGAGCCAAGCTCGATAGTTATCTAAATAAATTATTATTTCTGACAATTTTTAGGTAGAAGTTTTTGGTTATAAAGCTTTGTTTTCCTTGAATAATTCATTTAGATTACTATCGAGCTTTGCTCTTCTAAAAATGGAAACATTTTTCTCTCTAAACACAATTGATAAGAAGGAATAGTCTATAGTTTAGATTTTTTAAATAAAACTTTGAGAAGAGCGAAGCTCGGTAGTTGTCTATTTAAATTATTATTTGTGACTATTTTTATGACAAGTTTGATCAACAGAAGTACTCGATAATTGTCTAATAAAGTTAGATTTTTTTAAACTAAACTCTGAGAAGAGCGAAGCTCGGTGGTTATCTAAATATATAATTATTTCTGACAATT
The DNA here is from genome assembly GCA_963969525.1 of Ontholestes murinus. Taxonomy (NCBI): domain Eukaryota; kingdom Metazoa; phylum Arthropoda; class Insecta; order Coleoptera; family Staphylinidae; genus Ontholestes; species Ontholestes murinus. Next base: position 88,369,544 of record OZ018387.1, read on the forward strand.
TTCAGATCGAAGGTTTTGGTTATAAAGCTTTGTTTTCCTTGAATAATTTATTTAGATTACTATCGAGCTTCGCTCTTTCCAAAATAAAAACATTTTTCTCTCTAAACACAATTGATAAGAAGGAAAAGTCTATAGTTACATAATTAAGTTAGATTTTTTAAATAACACTTTGTGAAGAGCGAAGCTCTATAGTTATCTTTATAAATTTTTATTGCTGATAAGAAGGAATAGTCTATAGTTTATAGATTTTTTAAATAACATATTAAGAAGAGCGAAGCTCGATATTTATCGAAATAAATTATTATTTCTAACAATTTTAGGTACAAGTTTTTTTTTATTTTAAAGCTTTGTTCTCCTTGAATAATTCATTTAGATTACAATCGAGATTTTTTTCTCTAAACACAATTGAGGAGAAGAAGTACTCGATAGTTATCTAATAACGTTACAATTTCCAAATAACACTTTCAGAAAAGCGAAGCTCGATAGTTATCGAAATAAATTATTAGTAGTAGTAGTAATGTTTGACTATCGACCACGTAGTCCCTCCGCCGTGTGATTTGTGTATTGGTGTGTGTGTCAATGAGCTTCTTACTTTAAAGGATCGCCTCCGTCCTTCTAAAGCACCATTAATTGTATCCCAATGGTGAATTGTACCGATCACCCATCTAACTACTGACCCTAACAAACGTTGCTGCAGGTCACTTCGTGGCCGTAACCGAATGCGCCACCACCGGCGTGTATTAAATTATTATTTCTGACAATTTTTAGGTAGAAGTTTTTGGTTATAATGTTTTGTTTTCCTTGAATAATTCATTTATATTACTATCGATCTTCGCTATTCTCATAGTGAAAACATTGTTTTCTCTAAACACAATTGTCGAGAAGAAATACTTGATAGTTATATAATAAAGTTAGATGTTTTAAATTACATTTTAAAAAGCATCTCGATAATTATTAAGAGGTAACATTTTTTCCTCTCTAAACACAATTGATGAGAAGAAATACTAGATAATTATTAGATTAGGTTAGATTTTTTTAAACTAAACTTTGAGAAGAGTGAAGCTCGTTAGTCAGGGAAATAAATGATTATTTTTGACTACTTTTAAGTAGAAGTTTTTGATTATAAGACTTTGTTCTTTGTTTTCTCTGAATAATTCTGTTAGAGTACTATCGAGCTCTTCTCAATGTGTAAACAATTTTATTCTCTAAACACAATTAATGAGAAGAAATACTCGATAGTTATCTAATAACGTTAGATTTTTTTTATTGCACTTTGAGAAGAGAGAAACTCGATAATAGTTATCGAAATAAATTTTTATTTATAACAATTTTAGGTAGAAGTTATTGATTATAAAGCATTGTTCTCCTTGAATAATTCATTTAAATTACTATCGAGCTTCGCTCTTCTCAAAGTATAAACGTGTTTTTTTCTGTAAAGTCAATTGACGAGAATAAGTACTCTATCTAATAAACTTACAATTTTCAAATAACACTTAAATTCATTTAGATTACTATCGAGCTTCGCTCTTTTTGAAATCAAAACATTTTTCTCTCTATAAATTGAAGAAATGTAAGGGTTCTAATGTTTTCTAGAAAACTTACATTCAATACAAATATTTTAGAAAAGTTTAGGAATCAAGAAATTACCAGAAAAGGGTTCAAGAAAAGTTTTTTAATAGAAAATTTCTTTGAAAGTAAATAGCAAATAATGGAACTTATTAGAATCTATTTAAAATACTAAATATCGATATTTAAATATTGAAGGAAGCAGATAAAAAAAAATCGCTAAAATTGATGAAAAATGCTGGAAAAATCTAAATCTGTAAAAATATTTATGAGAAAATTTGTTTGTATCCCGTGATCATCTTTACCTTTTATTTTATTTAATTTGTTTTTTTTTAAATTAGTTTTTACTTCCCCAGAATTAAAAAAAAATATTTCCTTCATTTTCTAATGTTGTCATGTAATTTGGTTTTCGTTTTTAGTTTCTTGAGCTTCCCTTAAATACCTCTTTTACAGTAATCAATCAAACTCACTTTCAGATTTGAAAAATTTTCAGAATTTCTCTTTAAGAATTATAATTTTATTTAAAAGGGTAATAGAAATTTTCATCATTTTATTTCTTATATTCCAGGATCTTCTAGTCCTATTTGTCATATTTATATGAAAATTTGTCATCAATGTTTACGTCTTCGCAAAAAAAAACTTGCAAATATTGCCGCTTTAAAAATTCTAGAAGTCTCAAATAAGTTTGTTTGTAAGAAAAATGATTGGAGCTCTTTATACTTAATGATAAGTTTAAGAAAATGCTAGAAATGCTAGCAAAGAAAAATGTCAAAAAGGATATTTAAAATATTTCGAAAAAATTCGAAAATTGCGACAAAATGATTTTAAACATATTACCACAAACGTGCCATTTATTGTCTAAGCATTGCGATTGATTCCTGATCGAGTAGAAAATTTAATTTATCAGTGGATATCTACTCAAATAGGGATCTAGTTCAACGCTTAGGCAATAGATGATACTTTTATGGTAATATCTTGATTGGCGGTTTGCATGGAGAGTTAAATAAACCAAGTAAAATTCATTTCCCAATCTCCAACTGCGCTATGCCAATAATATCCAAAATAGATGGAAATCGGTCAGTGGCTGTTGTTGAGAAGGAATAATAATTAAAATTATGGTACTTTAATTATAGCAATTTTTTTCTTGCTTCCTAACTATTTTTATAATAATTTTGTTTGAGCATTCTAACATTTTCTAGTACTTTTTACCAGGTTTAAAACATCTCGAAATCTATAGAGGCATTTGTGGAAGTAATTAATATTTTATCTCGTCAGCAGAATTTACAATTTAAAGTTTAAATTAACAGTTTTTTAAAGGGTCGTTAATATTGCACCAGTGCAATGCGTTAAGTTTAGAACATATTAGGTTATTACAAAATATTCCTAAATGTAAATAATGTTCTATTAGAATGTTATTTGAATTTTTCGTAATTGATTGAAACTCTTGCCAGAAAATTGACTGCAACATTAAACGCAATTGTGTTTAATGTTGCAGACAATTTTCTGACAAGAAAATATTTGTTGACTAGACTAATTAGTCTAGTCAACAAATATTCAAAAATATCTACTTTGGTAGACTCTTGAAGATAGAAAGTTTTAACCAATGTTTGCTTATTTTTTCTGAGACTATTTTGCATAATCTTAAATATATAAATATAGACATTTATATTATAAAGCCTTATTTAGAACTAATAATAATGGCTAATACCTGACAATCATTATTTTCAACTGTGATCCTTTTTTAAATCAATGAACAACTCTCTAATAGCTTTTGATCAATATCATGATTTGCTTCTGAATAGCTTTAAAATTATATTTTGAATACAAAAAGCTTCTTCTTTCTTATACATGTTTAATAATCAGCACTTGATTCAAGTGTTATACAAATAAAGTTAAAGTGTTTTATTAAGTTTTAAAATTTATATAATTCATCTAAGCAGCACTCATTTTAAAGAATACTTCGTTGTCATTTTAATATGCAGCCTAAGCATTTGTCTTGTTTAATCATATATTTTTGCTGTCTAAGGTACATTGTTATCCTTTAAGCGATCCTCTAATGTACAACAAATCTTTCGAATATTCTAAATGGACAACTTTTATCTCTCAGTGAGTATAGTAATTTTTCTGTTTGAATATCGTCCATTAAATGATAACTTGCAAAATAAGCTAATAATTCAAAATACATATAAAACAATACTTTCTTAGAAACATGTTGATTGCACATGGAAAAACTCGAGTTCATAAAAAAATGATCTTCCACTCGTACCTACTGTTGTTTCGATGACACTGCTGCCAAAGAAGGTGGATGTTGTTATTGTTATTGTTATTTTTTATTTAAATGTATAAACATATGTAAATACAACCGGTTTAACATTTCTTAAGCCTAAGTTTAACAAAATGAAGCAAAATCACAAAGTTATCACCACAGGTTACAAATGGTTGCACCATTATCTTGCCAAGTTTGGTTTATTTTCCTCTGAAGAGAGGAATTCAATTGGGTACGTTATGTCATATTTGATAGTTCTATAATTCGTACAAAAGTTAAGTAAGAAGATATGTGCTTCACGGATGTGCAACTTATTCCGACAATAGTTTTCTCAGACGACAATAATCTTTGTAGAGGATGGTACATTAAAAGAAATTTGTGACAGCAGAAAAGCACAATCCAATTTATTATTAAGAATTTTGTGTAATGTCTTAAGGTTGGCCATTTTGCGTCTGAGGTATAATGAGTCTTCACCAAATCCAATAGATTCTTATAGGGGTAACCTTGGACAGGATTATATCTACCTGTTTTTACATAGTACAAATATTTTAAAAGATGTTTTTGTATACTTTCGATTATTTTTATGCATAAATTAAATTGTGGTGATCAAATTATGGACGCATACTCTAATTTTGATCAAACAAGTGAATAATAAAGAAGTTTGATACATTGAATATTTATATGATACTTTATAGTTCTAAATAACTGAATAGTTGAGGCTGTTAGTTGTTGAAAGTTCATATTCTAATCACTTTGTAAATCGTATGTCATTTACGGAAATTTACAAAGTAATTTTATACTTCTATTGGGTATGACGTTTGTAAATTTTTGAATCCTCTAGAATGATGTATTAGTCTTCTTTGCTGTGGATTAAAAAAATCCCATTTGTTTTAAACAGCTTGAATTCTTTTTTGCCAATTTTATATTGCCAAAAGCGAGTTTGATACGAACAAGTCAGAAATGGTTTGAATTTGATATGAAATGTTATATATGTGGTTATAACGTGGACTGAGTTGAATGTTGTAATACTCAGGGTCTGGCAATGTAATATAAGCTTGATTTCTTCCTTTTAGGGATCTAAATGGTCGGATTTTTTTTGATTTATACTTATTAGTCAGATTTGTTATTAGATACTGTGTTACAAAATTTTTGGGAAAATCCATAAGAATGCTGTCATACTTCTCTGTCGGATTCAATTATTCTCTCCAGTTTTCAATAATAATGTGTGTTGATAATTTTGTTTGTTTTCTAGCAATATTTGGTTTGGATATACGGCAGAATGTAATTATGTAATAGAAAATGTTAACTAATTATTTTTCTGATAGCGTAAAATGTGTGTGTGGTTATCGAATTTGTTTATCGTAATTGTGTCATTTACAGTATTCTAATAAATTTGCATTTTTGTTATCTTCCGGAGAAGATCGCTCCATTATCATTGATTGTTTATTTGTTAATAAAAGTCGTATACAAAATATTATTCCACTTATCTGTTAGTTTATCCAATAAAATATGCACATGGGTCTACCATCATGATTTATGTTTCTAAAATTGAAATAAAACTATCTTGTTGTTTTGTTGATTCGCAGTATGATGACTTGTATGTGGTGTAGGCCATATTAATAATAATAATAATAATAATAATATATATTTATCGAAATTAAGTACAAATCATATTACAATTCTTTTATTCTATTGTACATTAATATATAAATTTAATATAATATAAATAAAAGGTAAATTATAATTAGACAAATATATATATATACAAGATACTCACAGAAGTAATCACTTGTGCGTGAGTCTATATTAACCTTATAACTAATGACTACAAAATAATATTGTCCGTACTTGCTGAACGTATATAACTTCCGCAGATAATAATATGTTTTTACTTATAATACATTTTCCTTTATTATGTCTTCTACAAATTTTGACGAAATAAGTAGCCAATTTTTTAAACGCTTTTTAAATAGCAACACATTATTGATTAATTTAATATCCTGTGGTAATTTATCATAAAGCTTTAGACCAATATAATTGAAATTTCTTTTAGCGATTGTTTTTTTTATTGCAGGTTTTTTGGTCACATTGCACTTATGCCTGGTGTTATAATCATGCTCTCGATACTTTATATATCCACGACGTTGCTTTATGTGTACTAGCGTAGCGAATGCATACAATTGTCTAATGTTAAAGACTCCAGATTCTAAAAATAGGCTGCGTGTTGGAAACAATTTACTCCTATTGCATATAATTTTTAGAATCCACTTTTGAACTGTTTCAAGTTTTTTCATAATGCTGTCTACTGCTCCACCCCAAGCAATGATACCATAAGACAATAGAGATTGTACAAGTGCATAATATATCATGCGCAATTCAGTAAAATGCAAAATATTTCTCAGATGTCCAAATATTGGTAGTAATTGTCGTGCTTTGGATATTAATTTATTAATTTGTAGGTCCCATTTTAAATGCCTATCGATTATTATGCCTAAATATACAGCAGATGTATCCTCATATATATTCATTGAAATATTTAATTTCAATGGACCCATATTTGGTAAATTATTGGTATAGGAGACGAATGGTAAGTATTTTGTTTTGTTTATATTTATTGTTAAGGTGTTACTATCAAACCAATTCTTTATTAAACAAAAATCCGTTTCCACCTTTCTTTTCAAGTTGCACCAAGTGCTATCTGAATAAAATATGGCTGTGTCGTCAGCAAAACTTAAAATTTGTCCCTCAGTTGTTAAGTCAAATAAGGTGTTTATATATAAAATAAATAAGATGGGTCCGAGAACAGTTCCCTGTGGGATGCCGTATTTTACTAGTAACCTTTCACTTTTATCATTATTTATTTTTACGTATTGCTCTCTTTCAGATAGGTAACTTTTTATTAGGTTGTATGCAATACCTCTGAATCCATATTTTTCCAATCTGCAAAGGAGTTTTGTATGACATACAGTATCGAACGCCTTTTCCAAATCAACAAATATACATAAACAAGGCTGACTCTTATCCATACAGTTTGATATTAAGGAAGTGAGATGAGCAATTGCGTCTTGGGTTGAAGTGTTTTCTTTAAAGCCGTATTGCCTTTCTGAAATAATTTTATATTTATGCAGAAATGAAATAATTCGTGCCTTTAGTATTTTTTCAAATATTTTAGCTATGTTTGATATTAACGAGATTGGCCTGTAATTAATAATTTTTGTTTTACAACCTTTTTTATATATTGGTTTAATTTCACCAACTTTTAATATTTTTGGAAAGATTCCGCCTTCAATACATCTATTAAATATATAGGATAAAGGTAGAGAGATCTCTTTTGCTATATATTTTAATATTTCTGATCGTAACCCATCAGGACCCGGGGATTTTTTGTCTTTTAAGGTATTTATGATACTACGTATTTCTTCTTCATTGGTTGGACTTATAAAGATGGTGTGATTCAAAACCCGATCATTATTTTCATAATGATCTACTGTCCTAATTTGTTTAGCTAACAATTCTCCAATTCCAGTATAATGTTTATTAAATTCATTTGCTATTGTGGTCGAATCATGGATCGTTTTACTATTAATTTGGATTTGCTCAATGTTAGAATGTTTCTTCTTTCTACTACATATGTTATTTACAGTGGACCATATATGTTGGGATGAATTACTATTTTTTGTAATAAGTTCATTATAATACTGTGATTTGGCCTTCTTTATTGATTCTGTTAATATATTTTTATATTTTTTATATTCATACGCAAGTTGTTTATTGTTTTGGTTTTCAATCATTTTTCTGTATAATTCATTTTTCCTATTAATAGAATTTAAAAGCCCTGGAGTTACCCATTCCTTTCTCGGCAAGTTATTTGTTTTAGTTTTTATAATTTTTGTACATTTATTTACATTATCTTGGATTTTATTAACAAAATTGCTTGTTATTTCTTCAGGATTGCAATTGTTGTATATATCATCCCATGTCTCACTTTTTAAATATGATAAGAGCTTTTTATAGTCCATGAAAAATCTACTTTTAGGCTGGGATGCACGTTTTACAGTTTTTTCTAAATGAATTGTCTGCCTTCTCTTCTTGGAAAATGAGTATACAAACGTTCAAACTTAACCATTATCAATAATATTTGCGGATTTAGTTTATCATTTATTAAATGTATTTTGTTTGTCATGTAGCCATTATAGAGTGTTTAATTATTTTTTTTAATATATACCGAGACAAAACAAAAAATAACTTCGAAGAAAATGTTGGTAAATAATTGCAATATTTGTAAAGTGAGCATTAATAATGGTAAACTATTTTGTTTGCTATTGATCATGGTCACTTTCGAAATGTACTCAAATTAAATTTAAAAAAATATCTTAAAAAGTCTTTTATTCCAAGTTTATTAATTAAATGTTCTCGTAACTGAATAACGAATTTCTACATTGCACATATTGCAACGTTTAACAAACATATTTAGGTTTAATTATAAATAAGAATGTAATACATTACATATTAGAATAAATAATGAAATTAATTACTATAAATTAAAATTACCGCGTAATACCATAGTTGGGTAATTTTTCCTATTTTCTGCTTGAAAAATCAAGATAAAAGTAGGAATTAAGGAAAAAATGCGTCTTTTACGTGCACGCAAAAATTATATAACTAATATAGAAATTAGTTTAATTTATGTCAAGAACACTTACTCTTATTACAAAAAGTTATTCATTAATTTTTCTGCATAATTGCGTGTGCCCTACTTTTATTCATATTAATTTCATTGAAGTGAATTACTATCAAGTACAAATTTACGAAAGAATAATAGAAGTTTGTGTCATAATTTTTTGTATCTAGTTATAGTAATATTATAAATGGAAAAATTGCTAAAATCACATTAGGATATCCAATTTAATAATTTATTTTTTGTTATACATTCTAAATAGTCTGATGTAATTACTAAACTCATAGCAATTTATATCTACAACTAGAAGTCTAAAATTTTAATATTTGTATTAATTGCAATTATTCAAAAGAATTTATCAGAAAGTCAAAGCTTACATAATTTTTTATTTTATATAATTTTATGTTTAATGTCCCATTATACTCCTGTCTGTAATAAGAAAACTTTTTAAACTCCTCAATTAACAAAAATTCCTTCAAACCTTCTTAGTTAAATCCATTCCCGATTCACTTGTTTGTTTAATTGTTAATGTTTTGTTTTTTACTTTAACAATTAAACAAGTGAATATGAATTTGCAGCGTATAAAAGCCTCATCAATTAATATATCCATTCCTGACTACCAGATTAGATTCCTTCCGAAAAAGTCAACACTGCTTCTTCCTCTCTCCATCTTAATGTCTAAAACGCAAGCAAAATACCCCAAAGGCCAAAAGTCAACTATATTTTATTAGACATCCAAAGAGCATTGACGCCTAACATCTTCTTTTAGTCGACCGAAAACTCTTGAAAGCCGTATATCGACTATATCATCACACACATGTCTGAAAAAAGAAAGAAACCTGCTACTTTAGGAATTAAAAAATGTACAAATTATCTAACAAGGAGAATTTGTTCAATATAAATATTTTAAGATAAAAATATGTTCCCAAACTTTTTTTTTTATTTAACGCAGTAATAAAATAATAATCAAATTTTAAATTCAATATAAATTCATCAAATCATCCTATATTCATTTTAACGCATAACCTCTTCGATTTTAACCAAACAGATTTGTACGCATCTTATAAAACATTAATCATTTTAATAAAAAAGGGATTTAAATTAAATTATGCATAAATAAATTAGTACGTTAAATAACAAATTATTGAAAAATTCAATTTCGAAATGAATTTTTAATTCAATCAATATGACATTAATAATAAATTCATCAACGGCAATAAAATATACGAAATTAATTAAGCGTTATCTGAGTAATGTTTTAATCAAAATATATTATGCAGCGTGGCGTATTTAATATTAATATGTAAAAACGTGTAATTAAATATTTTCAAATGTATCTTGATTACATTGAAATATTAATTTTCACTGTAAAATTCGATAGCTTTCAAATGAGGCCATTACGCAATTTCTAATGAATATTCGTTTCTTTTTATTTCTCGTTATGTTTTACGTATTTAATTACACATATTGGTATAGTATTTTTTTGTTGAAACTCGCAGTGAAAAGAGGGCGAAAATTGTTTAGTTTTTTAGAGATCATATTAAGTACAAATCATATTATAGGTATGTAAAGTAAAAAATAATATTAAATATTTAGCAATTGGCAGAAAGACCATGGGTCGATAGCCGTGAAGAAAATCAAATACAATTGTTATAATAGTATGTAACAAATAATAAATAAAGATGTTTGTCTCTCTATTTAGCAATATATTTTTCATCATAATGATATGACATCATAATTAACACTAAAACATTTTTATATATGAATATATAAAAAGGGAAAGTATTGTTTTATATAGAGGATGTCTCATTAATGTATGTAGATGGCTTAATCTTAAATGTTTTAACATAGTTTATGGTTAAGCTAGAATTAGTCATTAAATTTCCAAAAGGTATTATTAAGTTTATTTACAACAATTAAATCCTATCTTTAGATCTGATTGAAATTTATTATTGTTGATTATCATAATATAGCACATAATTTTTGTTAATGTTTGACAATAAATATAAAACAGTTGTAGTAAAAGAGTTTTCAATTCTCTTAATAATGTTTGATATCTTGTATGGTTTTTCCACAAAAAATAGATTTGATCATCAGGATCCATTTTTTTCTGTTGGTTTATTCCTTGAGAAGAGATAGATTAAATAATACAACTTAGCGTTACAGAAAAAACTTGTATTATTTAATGTGTATATATCAATAAGTAGATCCAATTAATTGATTAATGGTTGACCTTATTTGATAAATAAACCACTATTAATATTATAAAATAAAGCACTAAAAACCTTTCTTCACACAGTTTATTTGAAATACCAAATATATATATTTCGGACACAAAGTGACCATTATCAATGGTTTAATACTAAGTACAAAACTAAAATTAAACAATATTTATACACACAAATTATGTAATAATAATTGTTTAATTTTAGTTTTGTACTTAGTATTAAACCATTGATAATGGTCACTTTGTGTCCGAAATATATACATTTGGTATTTCAAATAAACTGTGTGAAGAAAGGTTTTTAGTGCTTTATTTTATAATCAAGTTTATCTTCACGTAACTCATCCAATTAGTTTACTATTAATATGTTTGAAAATAGTCAGTTAAGGAACTCGTCTCACTTAAAAATAAAGTGTGATATTAATAAAGTAAGCGTTTTTGTTTAAATAGAAATAATTATTTCATTAAATTAAAATTAATATTTATTCATAATGAGAATAATTAAATTATTTGAAACGCTCAATTTTCTCATTATTAATAAATATTAATTTTAATTCATTAAAATAATTTACTTAATTATTAGTACTTTTATTTTCATGAATATTGCTCCTGTAAAACAGTATTTAATTTACCCGTTAATATTTATTCTTTGGATCTTTGTACTTTTAATTTTAATATTTATATTCAAGGTCACTTTCAGTACAAGAATAATCCGTTCCACTAGTTTTGAGATAGATGGTTTATTTGATAATACACACCACATTAACCAACGATTCAGTAACTGTTGAATATAAATTGTTGATGCTTTATAATTTGTTAACGTTCTCGAAATGTCCGGTGGATTTCGTGCGCAGTGAAATTGTACTGGAACATGGAATATTTATGGTAGTGAAAACTGGGAAAATTGCGACCAACAACTACATCAAATATTTAATGGGTTGTGAATAAATTGAAAAACTTTATATTGTATGCATGTGTATAGCGTTGCTGGGTTTAACCGAATATAACAACGGCGATGTTATGCAAATACGTATATATGAATCGAATTGAAATATTTAAAGGGAATTGGGAATTCCGGAAAGGTGTTTGTTGGTAAAACGCGAATTATCGATTCTGTGTTAACAACGATAAATTCACAGAAATATGAAATGGTTATTTGGATTCTAAATATTACTATTTAAAGAAAAGAATAACTGCAATTTTATGTCAATCAGAAAAATTATTGTTTCATATGCATTAAATTATTGGTTTTTAGAGAGAGGTTTTATAAAACCCTGATATGTCGTTATAGTGTTAGTGTATAACATTGTTTGTTTTTGAGTTTCTTGAAGAGTTTAGTCAATATTAATAACACTGTATTCTTTATTCACACTTTAAAGTATGCAGAATGAATACAACAGTGTTGTTTATAAAAAAAGGAGAAAGGATAAAGGAAATTTATTTTTCCATCTTCTTATGTTTTTATTTTAAATTGGATGTCTGTGTTTATTTTATTCAATTCCTGAAGAAATATATTGAGTTGACGTCTTGTTCGTCCCCAAATGCAAAACACATCATCCACATGTCTGCACCAAAGAATATTGTTTGATAGTGTCTCAAATAACTTCTCTTCGAATTATTTCTTATAGATCTTTGCAAACATCGGTGATGTGGTGAAGCCCATAGAAAGTCCATCTACTTGAGTATACAATTTGTCATTAAATCTAAAGTAATTTTGATCTAGCCAAATATTGATCAGCTTAAGGGTATTCGTTTGAAGTGGTGAATGATGTAGTAGTTCTTCTTTCAGAGGAGTATTTTCCAATTGCGGTACTGGAAATAGACGTTACTTTCTTGTTAAATGTAAGGTCTTTGGTGTTTTTAATAAATTTAATAAAGATTTTTGTAGAGTATTTAGATCTACATGATATCTGTTATAGCAGTAATTTTTTTTATGAATATACGTTGACAAAATGAAACTACTGAACGAACGGGATTATTTGCTTTCAGTATTTTGGGCATCCCATATATGATAGGTACTTTTGGATTCAAATTAAATGATATCCGTGTACAGTAAACAAACAAAAAAATTATAATCGGCTCTTCTTCTGGAATTGGTTAAAGTGATCGTTGAGAAGTACTATGCCAATAATCAGGCCATTTGATTGAAGTTTAGAGATCGCTCAAATTAAAAGTATGAATGAAAAACAGAAAATCTGGTTTTTCGGCGGATAAAAATCTGTGGCATTTCCAAATCTTATTACTAAGCTAAAAGATAATTTTAGTTAAAATTTTCGTATTTTTGGAAAACTTGTCGTATAACTTCGGTTTACAAATGATTTCACCGCTCTTTGGTCTTAAATACTAAAGAATGCATGTAAGACTAACTGCAACACATTTGCGTTACTTGAACGGCGATTTCAGGCGTAGGCGTCTTTTCCATGACTCAAAAGATTCCGAGAAGCTCTGTGCCGGGCAACTTTGACATTTGCTTGGATGTCCTCGCTCGAGTCGAAACGTTTTCCTTTATGTGCTGATTTTAAGCGTGGAAATAAGAAATCAGGAGGTGACACGTACGAACTATAGAACCATAGAAAAATTGAATCGAACCAGGTAGTCAGTGACGATGAAGGCAGAGTGGCTGATGGCGTTATCGTGATGAAGATTCCAGCTGTCCTTAATGTCCCTTCGCTTGCGTGAGATGGTTTTCAGCCTTTTCAAGATTTCCTCATAGAAAGCAGGGTTCGCAGTCTGCCCGGGCAGGAAAAACTCGTAGTGGACAATCCCTTTCACTCCGAAAATAGAATGTGCATAATCTTCGTCTTCGATTTGCCTATTCGCGCTTTCTTGGGATGGGGTAAGTTTGAGGTGTGCCACTGAGCGCCATTCAGTCACAAGCGCCTATTGAAGCTTTGCGAACGTTTCAGAAGGAGTTTTGCCCAACTGAAAGCAAAACTTGATCGCGTATCGTTTCTCTAATGAACTTTCCATATCGACGTGTCACGCACCTCCGTACAGGGGCTCCCGTTAACACCGATGCAACCGTTCCGAAAGCTCGGAGTCAACTAAACCGCATTGCACTGTGAAGCTAACACCCCCCTCTACCGTCACTGTCAAGCGGAGTGCGCTGCGAGGTGCGCACACGTCAGTATAAAGTGAGGTTCATTACTTTTGAATCTTACCATGTAGACTTGGTAAACTCACGTTGAGCATCTAGATGAAAACAAATTTGCGCCTGCAAAAATTATGACAATACATTCAGATGGGAAATTAATGACAAATATACACGGAAAAGAATTCGTTTCGTTTACCTGGGCCTGTGTTAGTACATAAATTCATAAGTGCTTAATTAACAAAAATCCTGAAATCGCCGCTCAGAGCACCTAGAAGAAAGTCGAAAGCCGGGTTACTTAACCAAAAAAACAGATTTTCAGGTTTTTATTTACACTTTTGATTTGAGCGACCCCTAAACTTAAATATTAAATATCCTAATATTTGGAATCAAGGCTTGTCAACGATCACTCTAACTAATTCCAGAAGAAGAGCCGATTGGAAAAAAAATTCTGGTCACCCTAGCGTAAAGCCATTAAAAAAATTAATCAATCACTTCAACAGGAATATTTCCAAAAAATCTTAAGCCAGCTCTTGAAAAACCAATATACCAAAAAAGGGAGCGCAGAAAATCCTGAAAACTATAGTCCTATAAATATCTTACCAGCTTTCACTAAAATTTTTAAAAAAATAGTATGCAAACGCTTAAAATCCATATTTTTGATGTTTATCACTAGATGTTACTTCAACAAAGCCTCCTAAACAAAATACATGCGCAGTTTGTTTGTCCAAATTTAGGAATTGATTCAAAAAATATCATAATAAATAAATTATGTTTGTGTTTATATAGGAAACTAAGTTTATTAGAATACATGTAAGTTTTCATTTTTTGCATATTTCAGCTTTAAGCTGGTCCTAAAGCTAAAATGCAACCACTAATTAATTCCTATACTAATTAAGCAAATGACTTCAAATTTGGTATTTATGGTCTTAGGAGGCTCCCCATCAATAATAATTAACAAAAAATTTTGTTTTCAAATTTAAAAATCCAGTGCTGAAAGGGTTAATAAAGTTTTAGTTGCAAGAAAATCTAATTAGTATTTCTCAGCATGGATTTATACACAGAAAAAATGTTTCAACCGCTATTTTTGAGCTCATTTGTGCTGTCACAGATGTTTTTTAGAATAAGAATATTCCTCTTGGAATATTTTTGGATTTATCTAAGCCTTTTGATAGTATCAGTTACAATATTTTATTACAGAAGCTAGAGCTACACGGTATCAGAGATAGGGAGTTTAAATCATATTTGACTCGCAGAACTTAATTCGTCTCTTTTGGAAATATTAATATGTATTTGTGATTTATATTAACGCCTTACACAACCTATTCATAAACAGCATTTATAATTTATTTACTGACAACAATTTAGATCACCGAATCTTACCAATAAACCAAAATTTACCAAACCTTATAAAATGGTTACATGTGAGTAAATATCTTTCAAATATTAATAAATCTCAGGCGATTATATTTAAAACAATATATAACAGTAAATAATTTTCTTTACAGATAGCCACTGCTAACTATTCTGTTATTACCATTAGCACAAATTTGAAATATTTAGGTGTGCAATTGGATCAGCACTTAAGCTGGAAGAAACATGTAAATGATGTGGAATCAAAATTAAATAAAGTCATTTACTCCGTCAAAGTTCTAAAGTATACAGTCAATCTAGAATCTTTTGAATATTTATTTTGTGAACTTTGAATCCAATATAAAATTTGGAATTATCGTCTGGGGAATTAGTACGAATGTGAAAAGAATTTTTGTATTGCAGAAGAGAGTACTACGCCTTATATTTATTAAAAATTACCTTCCTGCAGAATTAGAGTTAGACAGCATAATTTATTAACAGTTAGTGCTTTGTATATATTGGACTGTCTACTTTTTAATTTTAAAAATAAATAGAAATTCTCAAATTGCATGAAGAAACACCATCATAACAGTTATTACTGGTGGAAATACAAACATATTCACTTGATGATATCTTAAATGTGAGGTCAATTAAGAGATTAATCAATATATATTTCTAAACATGTTTATTTCTTTCTGTTATTGTATTTTTCTTTTCATTATTACAAAAAGTGATCGAAATTGTCTTAAAAGAACAACTCTGTAATCACCTAGAAAGCAATAATATTTTGAGTTCGAATGAAATTGGCTTTAGGCAAAAGAGTAGTACAATTACAGCAATATTGGAACTCATTTAGAATAGAAGTGATGTTATCGAAAAAGGAAATTTCTGCGACCGGTGTTCCATGAAATTCTGATAAATAAGTGTCAAAAATACATACGAAGGAAATAAAATGTGGGGTCCCTCAGAGCTCTCTTTTGGGGCCTCTACTTTTCTTGATATATATGAACGACTCATCCTTCTTCATGACAAAGACGGGGGTGGTATTGTTTGCTGAAGATAGCACTCCTTATAATAAGAATAAAGATCTTATTTCATTGTAAACCCTGGTTGAAAACAGACAGGCGAAGGCTCAAAGCTGGTTCGTAGAAAGTAACCTCATTAAAAAAATAATAAGAGCGAAATGCTGTGGAAGTAAGAATAATCTTTATAACAATGTAGTCAAATTCTTAGGGATACTTCTTAACTCTAATCTAACGTGGGAGGAGCATGTAAATTATATAAGCAAAAACTAAATAAATATCTTTAGATACTTAGAAATTTACATTATATTACTGTTCCTAAGTTTTGTGGCCAACCTATTACAGCCTAGTTTCTTCTATATTGTATTATGGGGTACTTATGTAGAGGCACTTATGCCGTACTAGGCGTGTCTTCAAATTATAGCGGGAAACAAATAATTAGAGCTCTTAAATACAAAGAAGATGTTAAACATTTATAGAACATATTATTCTGACTTACCTATGCGTATATATCCTTATTATTTACGTGGAATAAACATCTTACTATACCCAACTCGTGATAAGATTCATAATTATGACCCAAGATTTTCGCATAATTTAAATTAATTTTTTTTTAGAGTGAACATAACAAGAAACTCAGTAAATTATTTTGGACTTAAATTTTTCAATAAGTTACCATCATATTTGAAAGAACTGACTTTGGCTCATTTTAAGAAGAAAATAAAGCAATTACTTCAGAATGCTCTTTATTTAATTGATGCATTTTGGGACCATAGATTTTAGATTCTAAATTTATATATAGTTTTCTTGTTTTTTTAAATGTTTTCTCAATGCATAATTTATGTCATACTTAGCTTGTACTATTTTTTTACCAAGTTTGTTCCCCATAAGTTGGTTGTTTTAAATTTTATTTAAATGCTAGTTAATCTCAGACTAATCTTAAGTTGTAAAATAACTTATGTAAAACATATATAATGTTGGTGGCATTAATAAATTTGTATTATTATTATTATTATTATTATTATTTCTCTTAACTCGTAATTTTCCCTCTTGGTATTTATTCGTTAGATCTTTCTATAACATTTTGAATGTTCTACAACTGCTAGAAGATTCTTTTACTTTGGAAATGTATTGTGCTCTTTTTAAGATTGTGATTGTATCTTTTTTATCTGCTTTACATATTATCAGGTTATCGTCTCTGCACTTTTTCTGTATTTGTTTTATAGTCTTCTCGTCCTTATTCTTGATTTTGTTGGGATATTTTACCTTTTTATGGTCGTTTATTAAAATATTCATTAATGGTAATTTTTTTAGTTCGTTTACTAGACACGCTCTGTTGTTAGGTTTCACCTAGGAGAATTAAAGTTATCCATATGGAATTAACATCGTAACATTGGATTACATTAAAGTAAAATTTGTCTTTTGGGGACCCAAATCAGAAAATTTCTATGGCCTAATGTCTAATCTTTTTCTTAAAAATGAAAACACTTTACTTTTATAGTTTAGCAGCATGTACTATTATCAGTATCGAAAAATTGAATAAAACCTATACTAAGAAAGAAATAAGCATTATAAATAATAAATATTAACGCCAATAGCTTACCTATATACAGGGTGACTGACGAAAAACCTTTGGTACTGTATCTCGCTTATTTTTTATCCGATTTTGATAAATAAAACATTAAATTAAATCATTTTTAAAAGACTTTAATATGCACTAAACTGATATTTTTTCTTGCGTCCAGTTTTTGACAAAAGACAATCAACTATTTTTTATTAAATTGCACTGTATATATATTTTTATGGATATTAAAAAATTGTAAACAATTTTATCCATACATCACACTAAAGTCGAGAAATTGAGGATTTAAAAATAAAAATAAAAAATCAAGTATCCATTGTAAACAATATACAGAGCCTATTTTAAATGTCAAAAGTGACAATGTCAGTCGTTGATTCCATACTGTAACGATTTTTAATAATTTAGTAATTCAAATTGTTGCAAGATTTCAAACAAAGTACTACTGCTGTACTAGAATTTTGTGCCTCTACAGAAATCCTTTTTCTGATAGAGTAATTCCATGTGCCGATAAATTTGGAAGACTGGTGTCTAATGATTGTTGCGGAAACTATTTTCCAAAAACTGTTTAGTGTTAACGAGTAGTGCGGTATATTAGGAAACAGAGAAGTGGTCCCGTTTTTACTAAAGACAGTCTTATAAAAAGGGGTTATTGTTACCTAACAAACGAAATAAATAATTTTCTGGATAAATTGCCAATAGCAATTGAATACTATCGGGCTGCACCAGGACGGTGCTACACCACATATATTTATTTGATATTGATATTTGATATTTGATATTTATTTATTTATGCAATGTGAATATACATAACTATTTCGAAACTTAAAAATGTATACAAAAATACAATTTAGATTTTTTTAATATTTCTTATAGTCTCTTCTTCCATTTTAAAATAATTTTTTGTTGTTTTTTATGATTACGTATTCGAAAGAAAATTCTCTATTATAAATACTAATAGAATACTTCTTTATTCATTTTAATGGTGCAATTATTAAAAATCATTGCAGCATTGTACTAATGACTGACACTGTCACTTTTGACATTTGGAATAGGCTTTGTATATTGTATACTATGGGTACTTGATTTTTTAAATATTTTCAGAAAATCCTCAATTTCTCGACTTTGGTTTGATAATTGGATAAAATCATTTACAAATTTACCAAATTTATATACAGTGCAATTTCAAAAAACAAAGTTGATTGTCTTTTGTCAAAAACTAAATGCAAAAAAATATCAGTTCAGTTCATATTAAAGTCTATTAAAAATTATTTAATTTGTTGTTTTATTTATTAGAATCGGATAAAAAATAAGAGAGATAAAGCATCATAGGTTTTTCGTCAGTCACCCTGTATATACAATGAAAATATTTTATAACTTAGTTGTGTACTACAAAAAGTATAACGAAGTAGAAGCTTCAAGATTCAACATTATTATTTATTTGATTATTTATTGTCTCATTATCTTTAAATATTTGACAATAATTTGGTGTTTTTTATTTGCTTCTAGTTTTCCTTTTAATATTTTGCGTAAATATTTATCATATAACCTTTTTCGTTATTAAAATGATCGATAAGACAAATTGATAATTATAGTCATAATTGTAAAATAAGTAAGAATCTAATTGTTAATTTATTTTATTGTTAAATTAAACCAAGTGGTGGATGGATTGATGGATCATCAAAAATTTTGTATAATACCCACAATTGTATAAAAATAAGAAATATTTTTGGATTTAGAATGGAAAGTTACAATCAACACTCTAGGGTGTGTGCAATCACGTTGTTCTAAATATTATAATATTAATAATCCAGTTATAAAAATGCAAATAGTAATTACAATTACATATAAGCGATTTAGACTGACATAATGCTAAAGTAGGACGTGTATCCATCTAATTAAAACTACATAATAATAAGCGTCTTGTATTATTATGTGAATTATTCTGAGTGATTGTAAATTAAAAATTTAAATCACTCACCTCAATAGGACGCTTAAGTGTCCTTCTATTTTATTTATGCATGTAGCGTAATGTTTGTTGAGTTCCTAACAATTTCTTTGTTCGAGTGGGAGATCATTCGTAAGAATCAACTCCGCTCTTGTTCATGCAGTCAAAATTATTTCTAATTTAAACATACGATAAAATTCCGTGAATCTACAACAATGAGTCTTACTGAGACTACAAAACAAAAAATGGTGATGTGGCCATCATAGTACTTTCCCTATATTTTACTCGGAAACTATGAGGTTTACGCAAAAAGGCTATACTTAATAATTTGTTCAGTTTTTAATTCTATACAATTATTTCTTATACAAATTTTATGTAACTCCAATAGTTTAGCAGCAATTGGCAAAACATGACAAAATTAAAATTTTTATGAAAAACATGTTTTTATAAAACTAGTTTTTAATTTTCTTTAACTCTTCGTTGAAAAGTTTTGTAATATTTATTATATTTAGAAAAATATCACAAAAAAACAAAAAAACGCCTTGAGTAAACATCCACTTCCGGTTTACCAAAAGCTTTTCAATTCCAGTTTTTGATAAAAAAAACCTTATGTTTGACGTTTCATCTCAACAGAGATACAGACACACACATACACAGACACATTTTTTTCCCAGAAATCAGTAAATCAGTAAATCATAAATAAAAATGCTAAATAAGAAAAAAAATAAAAGAAAAACAAGACAAATAAATAAATAACGTCTTTTTGTTTTGAATAAAACACGATAACTTTGTTTGTATAACTTGAAAACTTTTTTTTGTTTTTTTATTTTATATGAAATAATTAAGAAAGGAAGACTTTTTTTTTATGAAAACAAAAACAAGAAAAAAGTAAAAAAATAAAGCAAAAAAAGCAAACGAATATACAACAATAAAAACAAAAAGTAATAAACAAAGTCCGATAGAGACCAACGAAAAATAGAGCAGAACAAAACAAAAAATTCATCTGATCAGTTAAACGAAAAACAAAAAGTTACGAAACATTTACCTTTTATGCTTATTTACCTTCATAAAAAATCAAATAAAACTTTTAATTTCACACTAAAATATTAGACGTACAAATTATATAAAATTGAAACAAAGAAACAGAAAACCAACGAATTTCAAAAATGACAGATAAGAAAGAAAAAAAAAAGAAAAACAAGCCAAATGATAGATTGAATGGTATGCCCGTTAAATAAATAAATAAATATAATCTCCAAAAGAAATGTTATATCAGAGAAAGAAAATTAAATGATAATTTTAAAAACATATTTTTTTTGGCAAAATAATTTAAAATTTTTTCATGCAAAAAATATAAGAAAAACATTAAAAAAACACAAAAAATATAAATAAAAATTAAAGAAACAAACAAAAACACAAAAGAAAAACAAAAGATATAAAGTATTTACAAAGTATAAATTAATTATCAGATTTTTTTCTTAAAATTAATAATTAGAAACAGTTGAATTTTATCTTATAATAATGTTCCAATTTTGGAAATTTGAATTAGGCAAAAAACTAAAAATTCAATTATTATTCAATTTTTTTTTTAATAATAATCTGATTTGGGAAATTCTTGGTCCTATCGCATACTACTATCAAATACATTTGAATCAAGCAAAAAACTAAAAGTCGTGATTCAATTGTTTTTCAATTTTTTTGCGATATCTTTTGAAATAATGTTCCGATTTAGGAAGTTCTTGCAACATACGATTGCTAGAATCAAATAGATCTAATATGCTTCAATTGTTTTTCGATTTTTGGCGACAACTCTTAAAATAACTATCCGATTTGAGAAATTCTTGCTTCGATCGACTGCCACTATTACATGCCGTTGAATTAAGCAAAAAATCGCAATTCAATTGTTTTCCATTTTTTGGCGACATCTTTTGAAATAATGTTCCGATTTAGAAATTTTTTTGCATCATAGCATTGCTAGAATTAAATAGATCTGATATTCATTGAAAAATAAAATTCGTGCTTCAATTAATTTTTTGAGTTTTGGGGACAACTCTTAAAATAACAATCCGATTTGGGAAATTCTTGCTCCGATCAGTTAGACACTATTACATACATTAGAATTAAGCAATATTGGCGATATCTTTTGAAATAATGTTCCGATTTGAGAGTTTCTTGCTACGATCGATTGGAAATTATATACATTTGAATAAAGCAAAAAAAGTAAAAATCGTAATTGTTCTTCGATTTTTTGGCGATATTTTTTGAAATAATGTTTCGATTATGAAATTCTTGCTGCGATCGGTTACCACTATCACATATATTTAAATTAAGCTAAAAAGTAAAATCGCAATTCAATTGTTTTTCAGTTTTTTTTTGTGATATATTTTAAAATAATATTACGATTTTGGAAATTCATGCTACGATCGAATGCCACTATCACATACATTTGAAATGATTGCCAATATCGAATACACTTGAATTACAAAAAAACTAGGAGTAAAAATCGTAATTCAATTTTCATTTTTTGCGATATTTTTTGAAATAATAATCCGATTTCGGAAATTCTTGCATGGATTGATTGGCACTTTCATATACATTTAATTTACACAGAAAACTAAGAATCACAAATTGATATTTCCTTTTTTGCAATTTCTTTTGAAATGAAAAACATGAATATGCAAGGCTTATTAAAAAACAATTGTTTATTACAAAGAACTACAGCTAACTTTTGTTAATTTATTTAGGTATTATTTATTTTATTCAAGATGCTAGCAAAAGTATTCCAATATGATACATAATAATTCTTTACAAAAATTTCGATCGCACTTAAAAAGGTTTGAATTCACAAAAAATGTGTTCTTCCATTCTCACCCTCTATTCGTCTTGCAAAAGTTCTGCTCCACGAAGACTTTCTTGATGAATATTTATCACATGAATTGCCAAATATAGCCTTTTTTGTCCCAACAAGGGATTATGATTTGACACTTAGTGTCAGTTACCTGAAAATTATTATTTTCAATGTTCTGTTAATATTGGATATAAGAAAAACTTTAAAATATAAATATTATAATTACATAATTGACAAAAACTACAGATAATAGATAAAAATCAATTAATAATTCTGTTAAACCATTGTTATTTGTCAACATTTGTTTTTGCTAGATTTCACGGTCATCTGCCACCACCAATTTTTCAATTAAACATTTTGTTTATTTTGTTTTTTTTCCTCAAAATATTTAATAATTGTTTAATTAGTTGATAATTCAGCTTAACACGAAAAGTAAATAAAACCAAATCGCGTCATGAAAGAAATCTGTAGTACTACCGACGCGATCCTACAATTAAAGTTTTTATCTATATGTAGGGTCG
Organism: Ontholestes murinus; assembly: GCA_963969525.1. Taxonomy (NCBI): domain Eukaryota; kingdom Metazoa; phylum Arthropoda; class Insecta; order Coleoptera; family Staphylinidae; genus Ontholestes; species Ontholestes murinus. Next base: position 88,392,640 of record OZ018387.1, read on the forward strand.
GCGGGTGGCCTTTATCCACCTTCCAATCAGTAAAACATAATCGAGAGTTTTAGTTAGATGTTGTAAAATGTAAACAAACACAAAATAATTCCAATTTTTAGAAATTTATTTATAAAAATATTTCACATAATTTTTGATGATGTTTTACTGATTGGAGGGTGGGATAGAGGCCACCCACCCACCCTATATATACATATAAATTTCAATTACTGATCGTCTCGCGGTTTGGAGTGAAATTAATTACAAAAGTTTTTGAATAAAAAAGAAATTCAAAAGGTAATATTTTTGAGTGAGGAAATTACTAAAATTTGTATATACGATGGGTGGGCAGACTTGAAATTTAAATTAGATAACATTAGCTACAGAAAGTCATTTATATTTAAACTTATGTTTTGATTTTGTTTTATTTTTTATTACATAAAGGGTTTGATTATTTTTAGCAGCAAAATCATTAACGATTAGCAATTAAAGTTCATGTATATGTAGGGTGGGTGGATGGCCTCTATCCACCCTCCAATCAGCAAAACATAAGCGAGAGTTTTAGTTAAAAGTTGTAAAATGTAACACTACACACTAATAAAATAATGCCCATTCATTAACACCTCTTTTCTTTTAAATTTGATTAAATTTTTTCCTTTGTAATTTTAAGATAAATTTTCCTTTTAATTACACATTTTCTATTAGGAAATAAATTATTATTACAACTATTATTAATATTTAAGTTGTGCAATAGAAAAGTATTAAATAAATATATAACATAAACCTTTTGGGATTAAATATAATTACTGTAGAAACACTTGCGTATGTTTTATTATATAGATATTTAATAAACATAAAACACAAATATTAAAATATATCAAATCAAATCAAATATTTTTCATTTCCAGGTGTCATAAAACATTATTTACATATATGTATAATTATATTATATATTATGTTTTGTAAAATATTTGTTACAATCTATAGTGTATATATATTATTATTATTATTATTACATACAAATGGTGATGTGGCCATCATAGTACTTTCGCTATATTTTACTCAAAAACTATGAGGTTTACGCAAAACACTAACTCCTAATAATTTGTTTATTTTTTAATTCTCTACAATTATTTGTTGTAAAAAATTCAAGTAACTCTAATAGTTTATTAGCAATTGACAAAAAATGTCAAAATTTCCAATTTTTAATATTTTTCTTGAAAGTTAAGATTTTTATGAAAAAATGTTTTAATAAAACTTGTTCAGTTTCATATTCACTTTAACTTTTGTTTGAAAAGTTTTTTTTAATATTTTTAATGTTAAAGAAAATATCGGAAAAAAAACAAAAAAACGGCCTCGAGTAAACACCCACTTCCGGTTTATGAATGTTCACCAAAAGCTTTTCAGTTCCAGTTTTTAACGATAAAACCTTAAGTTTAAAGTTTCATCTCAATCGGATCATTCGTTTTTGAGATACAGCGCCCACAGACATTTTCACGCACGACAACAATACTTCCCCTATACACGTTGTCCCCTGAAATTTTGAATACGGGCAATTGAATGCATTACTTGTTGCTTAGCTACCACTCTTGTAATAAAATAGGGACTCAAAATGAAACATATTTACATGATATTTTAATATTACTATTCTTACAATCACAATTCTGACGTAACGAATAACAAATAACTATAATGTTCATCTTATTAAATGTTCGAAAACATCTCCTTGTTGAGCCAAGCGATATCCCAAACGATCATAAAATTCCTATTTTGAAGCTTTATAAGTCAAATTGACATTCATTTGCAGCAACAACCATGGCAACCAATAATAATAATCGAGATGCAATACAAACACATTACTCATATTCAAAATTTCTGGGGACAACGTGTATATACTAACGGGTGTCCAACAATTATTGCAGTCCCGGGTGGCGTTGGAATCAAAAACGTAGGTCGATTCTTACATGTGCCAAATTAATGAACTGACATTTTAATTGTCAAACATAACTTAAATGTGCATTAAAAATGTCAGTTCATTTATTTGCAACATGTAAGAATCGACCTACGTTTTTTATTCCCACGCCACCCGGGACTGCAATAATTGTTGGACACCCGTTATATAGGGAAAGTAATAATAAAATGGTGATGTGGCCATCATAGTACTTTCCCTATATTTTTCTCGAAAACTATTAGGTTTACGCAAAAATGTTGTTCTTAATAATTTGTGCACTTTTGAAATCGCTACAATTATTTGTTATATGAATTTTATCTATCTCCAATAGTTTATTAGCAAAAAATGTCAAAATTTTCAATTTTCATTTTTTTTCTCAAAAGTTTAAAATTTTATGAAAAACATGTTCGAATAAAACTTGTTCAGTTTTTCGTTCCCTTTAACTTTTGTTTGAACCGTTTTTTAAAAATTCTTATATTTAGAAAAATATCTACTTTTTTCAAAATATTTAGTTAGTTATGACTTTTTTGAAAACCTTGTAAGAGCAATTTTATTACTCTCTTAAAACTACACTACTTTTCCTATTTAACCGCTTTTCTATCTCTTATAGTTTACAAGATCCCTATAGAGAACATATAAAAAAAACTCACCCTGTATAACATTAATTTTATTTTCAATGTAATAAAAAATATTACTGTTATTAAATTCTTTAATTAATAATAACTATTATTATTATATATATATATATATTATTTTTTAATACATTTATATTATGTACTATTTAAAAAATGGCAATGCCATCAATAAAACCTTATCAGCAATAAAATTAATTTTTGAAGACGTTCAACCTTGACAACTGCACAACTTATGAACTGCACTAACAATAGTTGCAGTTAACCTATGAAAAAAAAAAACGAAAGTGAGTCACGAACAAAACCGTACCTTCTCCAGATAAATACGGCAGTAGTGGTAAGGCGAAACGTGAGGTAACACGAGAGTGCCAATCAAGAAAAAAAAAAGTTCAGTCACAGCTCAACGTCGGATAGATAAAGCGCGACTATTTGGTACAAGTGCGGTGGAAACTCGTTCCTGAAATAGGGAGGAAAAATAAAAGTGTTTCATAAATTAAAGTGAAATTAATAAAAATATAATATCCTGAAAATTTATTTAATGCAGATATGTTAAGATATCTGTATTTTATATATTTTTGCGTGGTGGCGTGCTCTTCATATAATATCTTAGCTGTGCTTCCTGTCCAAATAAAGAGTCATTTCAGCGCCTTCGAACCGCTTCTTCTTGAATTAAACTCACGTGGCCATAACGTAACTGTTATCACTCATTTTCCCGGCGGGTATGATATCCCCGGTTATGAAGAAATGAGCCTCGAGGGTGTCGCCGACGCCCTCGTAAGTAAGATATCCTATGACGAATTATCAACATCCAGAATGCAGAAATACATGACGGTAGAATTGGTGACCGGATTTTCAGACGTGTACTGTAGTACGGGATTATCCTCAGCGAAAATCCATGATTTGATCAGCAGCAACAAGACGTTCGATCTACTCATGGTCGAGTTCTTCTCCAGCAATTGCTTCCTCGCCCTACTAGAACGATTCCCGGCGCCCTTAATTGGACTCAGCTCCTGTTTGATAATGACCTGGACGAATAAATTTTTCGGCAACCCGGATCATCCCGCTTACATCCCTCTTTCGTTCATGGATTATTCTGTGAAGATGTCGTTCCTGGACCGCGTGGAGAACAGCTTGCTGCGTTTATTTAACGAGGCCTTGTACCAGCTATGGGGTGCCTGGCCCGCCAGAGTCTACGCCAAGGATTCCATCGGGGTTGACACCGATCTCGAAGCGAAGGCTTACAACGCAAGCCTCCTGCTGCTAAACTCCCACTTCACCATTAGCCAAAGTAGGCCTTTTGTTCCGAGCATTGTTGAAGTCGGCGGGGTGCATATTGGAAAAGGAGGGAAATTGCCTCGGGTACGTTTTTTTGCCCACGTTTATAAGAATTACTCTTCTCCGAAATATTAATTTAAATTTTACTACATAAAAAAATATATAATTTGAATACGAATTGTGCGATTGCGAATATAAATTGAACTTCTTCGAAACATTCAATTAATGGTCTTTCAAGTGTTTTTCCTAACCTAAATAAATATTCCACGAAATAATTGTCCTCGATATTTTTATTTATTATTTAAAGCTGTTTGAATACAAATTATGTGATAACAAGACAAATAGCTTTTTTTATGTGTGCAGTATATTTTTAAAATTGAATTCTTTCGAAATGATAATTTATTAAAACGTATTATAATAAAACAAACAAGGTTAATATCCATGATTCATAAATAAACTAAATAAATTTTATAATTGTTAGCTAGTCGTAATAATAATATATGTAATAATCATCAAGCTAATCTTGAATATAAAGAAAGAATTCTATTTATAAATGATATTTACATAAATAAACAAAAATAATAAGTGATCTATAGCCACAGCAACTACTTCGACTACATTTGTTTGGGCGAGGTTCCTCCTGGTTCAAAGGACTCGTCCGGTTTCGAGTTTGTATTAATTAAAACAACTACGTTGCGTTTAACGCGTCTATTAATACACTTTAACAATTTATAAAATAGATGTTTGCACGATAAAGCGTGAATTGAAACTTACAACTAAAAATGAAAAAATTATTTACAAAATGTACAAAAATGGTGGGGGCGTCTTGCGCATCAAGACACTCATTATCAGGTAAAATGGACCTTCTAGAGAAATCGCCGCAGATGGCTAATTGGCAAAAAATCCCATAATCCGCACCTTTTGTGTAACAATGCAAAGGTTTGCTGAAATGTTTGTTAAATCTATAATAAAATTTAAAGTAGGTAATAACCTTTAGGTAATGAGATTTTGAGGAAGGTATTAAGATAAAATGTTTACACAAAAGATGGGATTAGAAAATGTAAATAAGTGAAAAGTAAGTTTAAGGACGTAATAAAATTAAAATATTCGAAACTGCATTTAAAGAATAATACAATAAAAATATGAACAATAATAAAAATAGAAACGTGCACCATAAGCACAAACAACATTAATTGACTAAAATTTAAAAATAATGGCAACCATTCCTTTACCGTAGTCCGATATTAAAGATACGAATTTTTAACAATTACAGCTACAATCAATAATAAAGTAAGATGGATGATAACTTTCAATGATTTTATAAGACAGTGAAATTTCTCCTCTTAAATTATCTACTCTAAAAGCAAGGAAAAATTCATCACTAAAACTTCGGACCGGTTTTGTCCTATCCAGATCTCACTAGCACGGTGCAATGCAACTCACAGATAATAGACGTTTTCTACTCAGTTTATTTATTTTTATAATTGGCTTCTATAATATTTTCAGGTAATAAAACTGTTTATCAAACAATAAATAAATGCTACACAAACTTATTATCGATCCAAATTGTTTCATGGCTGTTTCTGGCAAAAAGTTATAATTCGCAATTAAAATTAAATTAATGTATTAGTTTTTAGTTTAATTTTCTGAAATAAATATTTCTTTAATTTTTTCATTATCGTATAATAATTGTTTATCTGTAACTTATATTGAAATACGTTTTAAATTGAGGTGACCATAATCTAGCCATGAATTTATTTATTCGTATCACTTTTCTTTTAACTAGATTATAGGACAGTCCTCATAAGGATTAAACATTTGACCAATTTGGGTGGTGACAGATTTATTTTCAGCAAGGATGCACAAACCTTTACGTTCAATAAAAATACAGATTTAATGATGTTTTATTCATAAAGGCTTGGCTAGAAACCGATCTTAAATGGCGATTATCTCTTGAAACTGTCGATAATTGTGTACACATTCTGATGTAATAAATTTTCGTTTAACGAGGAGACAGAAGAATAACAAGACGTTGACAGGTTGGAATTGTAACAATGACCCAATAAGTATCACATGGTGTTTACTGTTAACTGGAAACCAAGGATGTTGATAATGGAATTCGCCAAATTATAGTGTTCAACCAAACAAGGTCAATGTTACACAAAATGAAACAAAAAATTTAATCATTTTCCTATAGTGAACTGAAAATAATAATATATCAATTAAACAATCATTAAAATTTTTATTTTTCAGTTATTTGTCTAGGCTTTTAAACAACTCAATATATTCAAGGTTGTAAAAATGGCATGCATATATTTAGGACTTTTATGTTTTTTATTATCAATTGTATATTATACGCTGACCTCTTTCCAGACGTAAAACAAGTAATTTTATTTTTTGTTATTTACAAGGATTTTCCGGAAAGCAATTAAGATATTTGTCATATTTTGATACAGATTTAGAATAAGCCGTTTGTGGTTTAGTCTCATAACTTTGGTCCCAAGGAATGGGGTGTTGTTGGTTCCTTCCTTCTAAGTGAATTGAATAACAGTTGTGCGATTGTTGTTTCAAGCCATTATTTTATGAATCAGGAACTTTAAAAGAAATTTCTCTTTGTAGATATTACACACAGATTAGAAATAGGTCCTTTGTGTAATTTTAACAAAGACCAGGTTTTTTGAATACTTTTAATTTGATAAAATAGTTACATTTATAAATATCCTGGTCAAGAATACAATAGATTATAAATAAAATGTAAGAAAAACCCATTTTGGTTCTCATATGTTTTACTCTTGACCAGGTTATTTATTCATTCATTCATTTTGGTATCAACTCAGATTTTTTGTAACCTCTAATACACCTGCTACCTTTCAAACATTTTATTATAGTCACTCTTTTCAATACATCCCTGCTTTTTAGGAATATTCATTTTTTTTCTAGTTATTTTTAATCCAAGTCAAAATGTTCCCTCTATATTCTAATTATTTATTTATGTTATACTAAGACACCGTGATGTTTTCATAGGCTTTCTTTCGCTCTATTATCTATTAAATTTCGCTGTTTGATATATAAAATTATAAAGATGAAGATCTGAAGTAAATGAAACGCTTTGGTTAAGAATTTATTCAGATTTTTAATGACGAAACACTGCGAAAATTGATTCACCACACAGTGGATCCGTCAGGAAGTGACAAGTAGTTTTATATTCTAAAAATTTAGTTATGAAGGGGATAGAGTAAAACATTTATAATTAAAGGAGTTACAATATAATACAATATAATGATAAAGATGTTCATCGAAATAGCTTTAGGTGCGGTTCACTAGGCAGTGGTCTTCCACATGCAAATATCTATATAGCTTACTGGAGCTGCAAGTCACTATAATTGCTGTTTATATAACGCTTTTTTTCTACAGAGTTATTCTAAATTGAATTTCTATTTTAGCATAACATATTTTTTCTAGATGCCCCAAAGCTTATATATTTTTTAACAATTGCGTTTGCTTCTGCACTCGACAAAAGTTAAATTTTCCAGAAACTATATTATAATAATTGCAATTGTTACTCTAGAGGTACTAAAAATATCTTTGAAAGTAGATTTGGCTTTCTAAATACTCGTTAACGCCTATTGTGCAAAAAAAATATATTTCTAATTCAATTTAGTGAATTTACATGATTGATAAACATAAGAATGTCTATAAATATTTTCAAGATTAACTTGGTTTGAATCTTAATTATAGGCCTTACATGAATGTAATGTTTCACCAAGTTGACAATGAGGAAAAATTTATGTTAAAAGAATCCTAAAATTTACAATGCTTTAAGTTAATGTTTTGCTGTTGACCTAAATTACATACTTTAGAGCATTTGTAGTTAAGATGCAAATAAAGTTATTATAGCAGGAATTAAGCATTCGTTAGAAAAATCTCTATAATATTAGTACGTGATGCAATTCTATATTATATAAATTGTGTTTTTAACGTTGTAAATATAATGTAAATTTAAAGATCATTTTGACATATTTGTAGTTTTTAGTACTATGATAGGTGCAAAAGCTTTTTAAAAGTATAAATTAAAAATGTTGATTATACAAAGTGGGCTTCTACACATATGAATGCAGTTATTATCAGCATTATGAACTTAAAGGCTCTGAATGATTAATCTACACATTCAAATTTAGAATTGCAGGAGAAACTTCTTGTACATAAGCTTTGGGCAATCCCGTTGATGATATTTATAAATAGAAAGCTGTGTTGTATTGCGACTAACTTATAAATATTCAATATTGATATTGAATAATCAATAACAATGGAAACTTGAACTACCCCTATAATAAGCTGCGGTTGAATTAAATTTTTAACTTAGAGTTAGATAGACAGAGGGAAGACACCAATCTTAAGAATCAAATTATGTATAAAAGTCAACGATAACAAGATTATTTTTTTAAATTTGGTTTATTTTAAACACTGTATCAGAGCATCTTCTTCCTAGACTTATTACTTGCTGCATTATCTTCATAAACAGAATTGCAATGGGTTGCGACTGGATTGGCGATGTCTTTTGGATTCAATGAAAATTGGTCTTCATATGTTATATTTCCTGAAATTCGTATTGTATTTTTAATTGCATGAATATAGTTCCAAAATGTAGCAGGATCCTTTTTAATGCATGCCGTTTACTATTAACTAAATTTTTGAGTTCTCTTCTTGCATTGTCAAATTTGCTTTTATTAGTTTATTATTTATTAAATATGTCTTTTATTTTAAAATTCAGTATATTCAAGATGTACCACAAAGTAAACGCCTCCACAATTAAACTTTTATTTTTTAACTTTACGTCTCAATGTCTTAAATAATTTTTATTTACATTTGATAATCTATGTTTTGCCAGTTTATCAAAAATAGCGTAAAGCTGTGTACAGAAAATTGCAAGCATCATTTAAACATTTTAATTTGTACAAATCAAACCAGTTGATATTTGACAGGTCTATATATAAATTAGTAAGATCAGCTTTTATAAAGATATATTTATATTCATTAGATCCTGAAAATTACGCGCTGTTTAATGTGCTTAATTTGACGAAAATATTCAAAGCAGGATAATGAGTGTCCTCAGGAACAAGTGATTCGAGGTCCCGCTGAAGTTTGTATTTAAATTCTCTTGATAGTATAACTAAATCTAAAAACCAATCAAGAGCATTTGAAACATTATTAATTTGTGTCAAATCGTGATAATCCATGAAATTATTATAGGTTCTCGATAAATTTGATGAGTAATGTAATTTAGAACAGTGTTTACATTCAGGAATATTAAAGTCTCCCAAAATTAACACATTGTCGTAATGGATCATTACAGAATCAATCGCTTCAAAGAGTAAGTTCTATTCTATCGGGAATACTGAGTAGAATAACTTCAATAAAAACTACATTTCTTAGTGCTAATACACACCGCCATTAACTGTATTAAGTCATAATTAGCCGAGCTTATGTTATTATAAAATTGTATGGTTTTTTATTTCAGTCCCCTGACGTTCTGATAGAAAATATTTAATTTATTATCATTACTCTGTTGAAAAATTGTCGCCTCTTTGGCAATGTAATGCGAGATACAATATTTGGTGATTATTACCATATCGGACAAAAAAATTAGGACCATTCCGTGATTTAAGATCATTTAAAAGTATACTGTATTCTGATCGTTATATAGGTTGAATTTTAATAGGTCCAGAGGGCGATTTCTTGTTTTTTTAGAATTTTTATTATATCATCAAGTCGAGAGAAAATATAATTTTTATTGGTCTTATGTGGTCACTTTTTTACCTAGTCTGAAACACCTATTAAGAGTTATTGGATGCATAATTGGTTTTAAAAGAACCTTGATGGCTGTTTCGTTATGACATCTTAGATCCTCTGGATTTGTTTCTTGAGATTCAGGTATATTGTACAGAATAAGATTATTTTCCCGATTATTCGTAACAAGTTGCTAACAAGTGAAAATCTAGACGACGAACGCACTTTTGATTTCTATTCAAGTACATTTAGTCGAGCTGATACCGCATTAACAGTATTCTTAAGTTCCTGATTTTCAGAATGCAAAACTTTTAAATTATTTAAAATTTTAACAAACTCAGGCAATTTCTGTCTATGAATTTCCAAGCAACATTACTTATGTAGATACTAATGGCTGTAAATCCTTAATTGTTAGGGGTAATCCTGATAGGGTTTTCTGTTTCATCTATTTTACAGATGCCACACATAAATTCATCCACATTATTAAAAACACCATTAGAATTATGACATATACTCCATTAACCATATGGTGAAGTACGCAAATTTTCTAAACAATAATGTCAATTTGGTAGCCTTGCTATTTGTAACACGCAAATTACATTTGTATCATTCGATATCTGTCAAGGTATTAGGCAGAGAAGTAGTTGTTTCAATAAGTGATTTGTTTTGTGGTCTAAGTAAGATTCATTGTTGTAGATTTACGAAATTTTTTCGTGTTTTTCTAATTATTAGTTAATTTTCTTCAACGTAAGGGGTTTTAATACATTTGTATTATTAATATCAATTTATTTTATTTACACCATTATTGGCGTAGTTCAAAAACCGTCTGAGATGTTATTTTATTGCATTAATTTTTGTATAGAAGAAGTAAGTATTTACAGTTTTTATGAAGTGAACAGAGTACAGATTTGAGGTTTCTTCTAATCATCGGCTATCGACCCGCGTTTTTTTTTGTATATTTTTATTCATATTTTAATTTGTTATCCGTTAAGTATCTCTTTATATTGCTAGTATACTTTAATCTCTTTTTGTTATTATCTAAACCATTCGGGATTACGTATTATGTATTATTTGTTAATATCTGTTTATTTATATTATGCTATATATTATTTATTCATTTAGTTATAATAAAATGTAGTTTTATTATAATAGAATTCAGTAAATAAATTTAAAAAAAAAATCGAAAGATAACTTCAATATTTAAATATAACAAAACTATTTTTCTTGATGGCAATCATTTAATTTAGTACCAGTTAAATTGACAAAGAATAATTCGTTTTTTAAATATGATTCACAATTAAAGGAAAAAGAGACCAATACATCCTTAAATCTTTCAATTTTACAAAAATGGAAATAGCATTCTACAATTTCAGTTGTGATAGTGATACTAACGATAATAAATTCACTTTTGCATTATTAATATTGACATAAAATAATTCCGCACTGAACAATATTACTTGAAAACATTTATTGTACTGTTGAATGGATGTATAATATAATTTCGTCAATGTTGTTTTCCCTTGCAGTTGAGGGTATTGTTTAAATATTAATGAACTTGTTCTATAGGATTATCTTCATTACTCTAAAGCACCTTTATTTGTATCCTAATGGCAATCAATCCATTAACCAAAACAAGCATGGTATAACTTGCTTAGATCCCTTATCAACACCAAAATTACTAGTAAATCTAGTTACTTAATGACAGATAATCATAATTGTTTTAACTACTTCAGAATCTAGTTGATAGTTGTGCAAAGCTTATATTCTGCAAGGTACAGTCGCACTTAAAAGATGACAGATTTTTTCTAAATAAAAATCTACTTTTGCTTCTATTTGCCAATAGAACTACTATTGATGTAATTAAAGTAGTTGGTAAATATATATCTTTGTTGATATCACACTTAATTTTTAAGTGACTCGCGTTTCGATCATTAACTGATCATTATCAAACTTAAATTAAATTATACTACGACAAAACACTTATTTATACAGAATGAAGTAAGGAGGCAAATACTAGGACTACCTGGTAATTAATTACTGGGATTTCTGGATTACTCTTCGCTTTATGAATTTCTAGGTACTCGAGTAAATCCATTTTAAACTCTTTTTCGGCAAAATGGATTATCATTATTTCGAGTACATCTTCAAAAAAAGAATGTCGGTTTTCTATTAGGTGATTCGTGAATGTGGAATTTGTATGTTTAATCTGAAGGATCTAAGATGTTCTTTTAATCTAATGTTGAAGTTACGACCAGTTTGACCTACGTAAATTCCTTTAAATTTTTTACACGTTAACTTGTAAATACCTGATCTGTCTAATTTATCTATCGGAGGTTTAGAATTAAAAATTGAATTACAAATTTAAGTAGTTGGTTTAAATGATACATTAATATCATGTTTTTTTTTAATATTTCGAATTTTTAGGCTGACTTGAACGTTTTATTTTCAACTTTTGGACATGCATATAAAAATTTATTAAGGTAATTGTTTTGATGTTTAATAATTAAATTATTGAACAATGAATAAAACACTTACTATGTTTTTAACCACTATAATTTATTATAATATATAAATATATTACAATTTGTACGACTTAAGTTTCGACTTTTGACGGTCATTATCAATGATAATGACCGTCAAAAGTCGAAACTTAAGTCGTACAAATTGTAATATATTTATATATTATAATAAATTATAGTGGTTAAAAACATAGTAAGTGTTTTATTCATTGTTCATTATGAATTACCACATAGTAACGGTCGCAACCATCATTATAATTAAATTATTTATTATTTTGTTTGTATAGCGATTGTTGTTTGCTAATATATAAATCATTTTGATTTCGTTCTTATATCCAATTTCTGATAAAGGTAACATGAGTACTCTATGGATCATTGAATTAAATGAAGCTAATTTGTGTTTAATATGGTGTCTTAAATTAGATGGAATTAATGAATCAGAGAACGTTAGTTTTCTAAATATTTCAACATTTAAAAAAAAATCCGTGTTTTGTCGACCATTGTACAAATAGTGGTTAGCGTTTGTAGCCTCTTTATACCGGGTGTCTCAGACCACCCGTACCAGCCTTTTATTTCGACAACGCTAGGTCGAGTATGGTATTAATTGATAGGTCTTTTTAAAAGAAATAACTTTTATTAAAATGTTTTTTTTAATATTTTGCATATTTACAAAAATAAACGAAAAAACTAAATTGAAAATTTGTTATGTTTTCAACGCTAAATTTCCTCGAGTAGGCTTTGATTTTTTGTTAGAATAACAATTTGTATATGTGATAATATTGCAAATATTCTTACATGATTCTTCGCATTGTTTCTCTCTTATTCAAAACTGAATTATTATTTTAAAATTATTTTGAGATGGATGAGTTATTTATGGTATGTTTAAATTGCCTTCCTTCTTGATCAATGCATCTTTGTAGCCGATTTCGAATGTCGTTGATGGCTAGTAGTATTTCATCTTCACTAAGTGAACGGCAGACATTCGGTATCCTCTTCTTCATATTATCCCTCGTGGTTAGAAGCTCTTTATAGACTAGGTCTTTGATACGTCCCCACAAGAGAAGTTAAGAGGCTTTATGTCAGGAGAATGAGGTGGCCATGGAAATGGTCCTAGCCTTCCATTCCATCGACCAGGGAAACAAATACATTGTTAAACGTGTTGCATATGGAACGTCATCTAGAAGGTCAAAAAGATTATTTTCTAAAAAATCAGCGTATTTAGCTCCGTTTAATGAACCATCGAAAAAATGTGGACCAATTATTTGGTTTCCTAAAATACCACACCAAACATTAAGGGTCCACACGTCTTGATTATCAACTTCTCTTAACCAATGAGGGTTTTTATTACTCCAGTAGTGAGCATTATGTAAATTAACAACTCTGTTGCTTTCAAACGTCGCCTCATCTGTACATAAAATTTCGTGATAGAAATTATAATTTTTATGAGACAACCATTCACAAAAATTCAACCTATCTTGAAAATCCCACTCTTGAAGTTTCTGGTGTAGAGAGATATGATATGGATGGAATTTGTTTGTTTTTAAAACTCTTCAAGCAGTGGAGCGACTTATTCCAGCATCGATTTCAATTCTTCTAGTAGAGATGTTCGGGTCCAGAGCAATTGCTGCAAGAATATCTGATGTTCTTTCATCTTGTACACGTTTTCTGATACTTCGACCTTTGTTATGGCTGGGCTGTAGCTTACCAGTTGTCTTAATTCGTTCTGCAAGCCGCCGAAAAACATTTTTTGACTAATTGGTTCGTTGAGGGTATCGTTCAGCATAAATTTGCTCATCAGCATGATAGTTTTGGCCGCATTCATCTAATATCATCAGCACATCAAAACCTTAGAGGTTTGTAACAACCATGTTGACACATTCAATACTTTTATAATAATAATTTATTTTTTCTACTCCAATAGTAGTAAGTAGGCAATAACGCAATCGTTTGTTGATTAGTAACCATGGCATTATGATACATGCACGTAATGAAGAAAAAACTAGCACGTAATATATTACGTAACCATTATTGTTACGAAACTCAAATCAAGTAGCCCAGACAAATGAATTTGACATTTATCGTTGTTGAATACATATTACATTGACCTTATTTTGGTTTAATTATTATTCATTATTCATTGTTAAAATGAGTGAAAGTGACTCCACAAAAGAAATTGTTGGAATTCCACCAGAAATTAGGCAAATAGCAGAACATACCGCAGCGGATCTTCTCCCGGAAAAATTCAAAGAGCTTTATTAAGTGGTTTACGATAAATTCATGGATTGGCGTAAGAATAGTATTCAGTCTTTATCGGAAAATGTGTTATTAGCCTATTTTGGCGAAATAAGTAATAAATACAAACCGTCATCTCTTTGGGCCATGTATTCGATGCTGCGAAGTGTTTTAATAGTAAACATAACCTCAATATTGCAAAGTATTCCAAATTATAATGAATGGGAGTAGAAAAAGTATAGTACACAACTCGAGTTGTAAGTCACTTACGTACTCGTCTCTAACGGCTCGTGCGCAACTTTTTCCACTCGTACGTAATATATGACTTACAACTCTCGTTATGTAATATACTATTACTTCAAATATTCACGAATGTCAATTATTTTGACATAACAAAAAAGCAAAGCCTACTTGAGGAAATTTAGTGCTGAATAGATAACTAATTTTCAATTTAGTTTTTTTCGTTTATTTTTGTAAATATGCAAAATATTAAAAAAACATTTTAATAAAAGTTGTTTCTTTTAAAAAGACCTATCAATTAATACTATACTCGACCAATGTTGCCATTTGAAATTTTAAAGTTACTTCCAGTTCAGGGTACTTCCGGATTATTCCGGTAAAAAATAAATTCATCAGTGAATTCCTTGGGTTAACTTTGGTAATTAAAATGTTTGTCCCAGTCACATTCGACCAAACGTTGTCGAAATAAAAGGCTGGTATGGGTGGTCTGAGACACCCGGTATATACTTGGTTGATATGACACTTTATTTTTAAGTGACAATTTACAGACAAAGAATTAGCTTTACTAAAATCAGGTCCTCAATTTTCACCACAGATAAATTGGATAAATTGCAATAAACTTAAAGAAACTTTAATTGTAGAAACTGAGTTAGCACTAAAGAATATAAAGAATATTAATGACTGTGAGCTAAGTAAGAATAAAATAAGCAAAATCATTCATCCACAATTAAAAGCATTAAGAGCAAAGTCAATTTAAATCACTTGATAATAACCAAAGGTACCTCAATGGTCATATTAAAAACCGTACTAATAGTCAGAGATTAATTCTCGGATTGTAGAATCCTAGATTCATTGTCAGATTTAGTAACTCTTTTAGTAACATTTGAATATCACTAATTTTACGATGGTGTCACGGAACAGCTGATGGTATTGTCAATATATTCCGTAATTGTCAGTAAAGAAGAACGTGAAATGTTTATTTGCAAAGTTAGTTTGTGTGATAAGGGACAAGGAATAAACATTTTTTTTTATTTAATCAAGATTAAAGTGAGTACAGTAGATAATTATTTTCAAAGAAAATTGAAGAATTATTTTCATTTAATGTTTTTGCAAACAAAGTTTGCTCGTGCTCCTCAACTGACAATTACGGGTTATATTGACAATACCATCAGCTGTTCCGTGGTACCAACATAAAACCAGTGATATTTAAATGTAACTAAAAAATACGACAATTAATCTAGGATTCTACAATCCGAGAATTAATCTCGGTCTATTAGTACGGCTGTATATAAACAAAGTCATACATTTTATCGGCTATTCAGACATTTCAGAACTAAATACAAACCCAACAATCCAGTTACAAAACGAGTTAAAAATAGAAATTGCGAATATACATACCATCCTTTCACAAAAAGAAAAATTAAATATTTTACCTATGAATCCAATTTGCCATAGATTATACGGTTTTATTAAAATTCACAAATATAAACTTATATAAACACACCAGCCCATAATATTTCAGCTAAACTGAATTTTTTGAGACCCTCATTCAATAAAAAAACTTTTTAGATCTTACAAATAAATAAACTAAATTCAGACTAGAAATTAATATAAAGATGGTCTCATTCGAAGTAACAAATATGTTTTCAAAATCTCTACAAACAAATGCTTAGAGTTAGTAAAGATTATATTTGAAAAAAATAACGTCAATGCAACTGTTCAAACAGAGTTTATTAATTTACTAGAAATTATCTTAAAACACAATTATTTCACATTCGACAATAAATATTATAAACAGAAAGAAGGTCTAGCAAGGGCTCACCTTTAAGGCAATTATTAGCAGAAATATTTATGGCTAATTTAACGAACATTATTTTAAACTCAGAAAAGGACAAAAACACATACGTTTTTGGTTTAGGCACGTAGACGACATTTTAGCCGGCTTCACTGGAACTGACAGATAATTTAATAACTTCCTAAATTACATAAACTTCATTCATCCTCAGATTCAATTTATAGTAGAGACAGAACAGAACAAAAATATAAAATTCCTCGACCTTTCAATCTCCAACATATATAACCAATTTAATTTTGAAATATTTAGAAAGCCAACGTTCTCTAATTCATTAATTCCATCTAATTCAAGACACCCCATTAAACACAAATTAGCAGCATTTAATTCAATCCATAGAGCACTCACGTTACCTTTATCAGAAATTGGATATAAGAACGAAATCAAAATGATTTATATATTAGCAAACAACATAGCTGTACAAAAAAAAATATATAATTTAATTATTAAACTTCAAAACAATAATCTCAAGAAATTTTTATATGCATGTCCAAAAGTTGAAAATTAAACGTTCAAGTCATTAACATTCTTTGGTGAAGTCAGCCTAAAAAATCAAAATATATTGAAAAAACATGACATTAATGTAGCATTTAAACCAACTAATAAAATTTGTAGTTCAATTTTTATTTCTAAACCACCGATAGATAAATTAGACAGATCAGGTATTTACAAGCTAACGTGTAAAAATTGTAAAGGAATCTACGTAGGTCAAAGTGGTCGTAACTTCAACACTAGATTAAAAGAACATCTTAGATCCTTCAGATTAAAACATATAAATTCCACATTCGCGAATCACCTAATAGAAAACCGATATTCTTTTCATGAAGATGTACTCGAGATAATCCATTTTGCCGAAAAAGGTTTCAAAATGGATTTCCATGAGTACCTAGAAATTCATAAAGCGAAGAGTAATCCGGAAATCCCAGTAATTAATAACCAGGTAGACCTAGTATTTTCCTCCTTATTTCATTCCGTATAAATAAGTGTTTTATCGTAGACTAATTTACTTTAAGTTTGATAATGATCAGTTAAAGATCGAAACTCAAGTCACTTAAAAATAAAGTGTGATATCAAGAAACTAAACGTTTTTGTTTAATTTTTTTCAAGATGTATCACGAAGTTAACGCGAAAACCATTAATCAATTAAACATATTTCTGTTTCTTGGCACAAAATATAAGCCCGTCAATTATAACAGTTAAATATTGGGTTTTTTAATCATCCCATGTAAACAGTATTACTCTTAGAATTAAACTTCTTGATGAATTAAATTAATATTCGTAGTATACAGCGTGTGTCTGTGAGTTGGAGAATAAAATGGTAAAGTGAAAATGATGATTTATTTGTAAAGAAATTATTATAAATATCTTCAAATGACAAAGATAGAGGTCATCAAAGTTAAAACATTTTAATACATTTTTATGCTACAATTTGGTACAGCCTTTACTAACACCAAGTAAATTCCTTAGGCAATTTGTCACTTCGATCGTAACAAGGGAACCATGCTATACAGGGTGTACCTAAAATTTGTTTGCTCAGAATTTTTATGTTTTCTCATAAATGTACATGTATTCTTCCACATTTTAATAGAAAATTTATTTTGGAAACTTTTATCACTGAAAACTTTGATAACAACGTCTGTTTTTGAGTTAAAAGCAAAAGTTTTAGTGTCTGATTTCAATCATAACAAACAAAAAAAACAAAAATCCTTGGAAAAATTTGAGTCGGTGATGACAATTGAAAGACGAATTGAGCTGTTAACTTGCTTTTTTCGAGATCACCAGGTTTTTAAAAAAATTGGATTTTTTAATTCGCAACTATGTGTATTTCTTAAATTAATGATAAAAGTTTCGAAAGTAAATTTTCTATTAAAATGTAATAGAATAAATGATTTACGAGTAAACAAAAACAAACAAATTTTAGGAACACCCTGTTTCCGTGGTCAGATCGCAGTGGCAAATTGCCTAAGGAATTTACTTGATGTTAGTTTAGGCTGTACCAAATTGCAGTACTCTACGAACGGCATTGAAAATAATTATATAAAGTTAAAATTTCTTAACTTTGATGGCCAGTATTTTGGTAATTTGATCATTTTTTACGAATCATCATTTTCATTCTAATAATATGTGGTTAATTTTATTTCCCAAGTCACAGAAACACCATGTATAGTACAATAAATATTACAAAAGATGATGTGATAAGTTTTGTTGATTAGCTTATAAATAAAATAGCACTAATTGTAAGTTAAGTCATCTTTAAAACTTTAAGCAGACTTAAGGTAATTATATTTATTTTACGCCTTATTTTAACAACTTGATACGAAATATATTTGAATAATCTACAATTTCTCTCCATATAGTTCATATTCACCAAGAAATCCATTAATAATTTATTGTTTTAAAATCTATGGCCTTCTTAAGATACAGAAACCTGAACTTATACTATGACTAATAGTCACAACTGTTTATAGACCACTATCAGAAGTGCACTCGTTCTCTCGACAGTCCTTGGCAAACAGAGATAGATTTACATATAAGTTACAAATTAATTCATTTATTTATTTTTCACTTTACATCATCTTATTTAGATTAGATATATACAAATTTTAAATTATACATTAATATCTACAAAAAATTTGGTCACACAACTTGCGGGAGGAGTTCACTCTGTGTTTTTCCACTCTGAAACCTTCTTCTGCTTCAGGTCAGTATGTTTGCCATAAAAGCAATATTTTGGAAATTGCTTGCGTTTTTATTTCCATTTTATATAGAGCTATTTTTTATAACATTTAATTGTTATATTCGTGACATCTTTTTTGCCACCTGGCCTTGTACAGTTACACTTGGACATACTTTTCTTGTTTACAAACATACCTAAGAATACGGGAGTTTATTCAATTTTATTGCAATGTTGACACTATTTCCTTTATTGGTACAATAAACTTAATTTTTTATCATAAAGGTAGCTATTTTACGTTCGACGATAAATTTTCTAAACAGATTTTTGGTAATCGGATGGGCTCCACTCTATGTTCAATATTAGCTAACATCGTTATTATTCACTTGCTAGATGATATGAATTTTTTTTTTCGTTCCCTTTATTAAAATATATGTGACTTTATCTGTGCTTACAGTGACAATAGTTTCGACTATAAGCTAGTCATTGTCAAACTAAAAGTCTCTACCTCTACAATCAAATATTTAATTGACAACATATTATAACCTTTCAGTAGTTTTAAGCCACTATAACAGTTTGGAGACCCAAACACATTATTAATAAGGTTGGATAACAATTCTGTTATTGTTATTGGATTGGTATTAAAAACCAACTGCATCGTTTAGATAGAATAACTTTTATCTAATATTTCTTAATAATAGATACTTACCCAATCTTATAATCAAATTATTATTAAACAGACATGATATTATAACCGGTTATGATCGATTATGAGCTAAAGTATAGGAAACTTCCATATATTGTACATATCAATAATCAAATTGAATGGATAATTTAAAAGGTAAAAGGAATTCAAGTGCATTAGTAAATGCACTCCACCATAACATTGATTTTGATCATGTAGAACTTTTTGAGTTGTAATTCAGATACAGAACAAGATTGTTTGTAAAGGTAATTCACATCTCGAAAAAAAACTTTAGTCTAAACAACAAAATTGATGTTAGAGGTCTGAGTTCTTTTTACACACATGTTTTGGTGTATACATTTGTTTTAACATATTTCATAGAGAGAGAAAACACTTTTATTGAAATTATGTAGTTATAACAATAATTATATTAAAATGTATTAAAATCCTTTAGTTCGTTGTAGAAAATTAAATAATAAATTTAAAAATAGGAAAACATTTCGTGAATCTACAACAATGAGTCTTACTAAGACTACAAAACAAATTAATTTGAAACAACTACTTCTCTAGCTAATACTTCGACAGACATTGAATAATACAAATTGATTTGCGTGTTACAAATAGTACAACTATCAAATCAACACTCATTTGAATGAAATTATTTCTGTTGAATAAACTAATAAATGATAAAATGTACTTTAGATTGTTTAAATGTAACTATAACATGAAAAATTATGAAAAATGAATTTTAAACTGATTTCATTAAATTAAATTAGCAAAAGCAATTAAAAAATCTAGCATTCAAGTTTATAATCATCTGCAGACACGTGTTTCGAACTTTCGCTCTCTTCAATACAGCTTTATTATAAAATTGATTTTAAATACAAATAAAAACACTTACTAAAATAAATATAATGAAATATGATAATAAATATAATGAAATATAAATAACTTACTCAGATATGTACGGCAACTGACACAAGAATGAAATATAATCGACTGAAGGTCTGAATTTATACCAGAGGTGGATTAGTGAATTCTACAGAAATCATTACGTTTGGGATTAAGGAAAAATACCCACTTGGAGCATAATTGAATAATAAAATGTATTAAAACGCAAATTAATTTGTATTATTTAATGTCTGTCGAAGTATTAGCTAGAGAAGTAGTTGTTTCAAATTAATTTGTTTTGTAGTCTTAGTAAGACTCATTGTTGTAGATTCACGAAATGTTTTCGTATTTTTAAATTATTTAAAAGTAAATTTAAATTTAAAAAATATAAATGAGATAAATTTTCTCTGTACACGTTCCAATTGCTCCTTGTACTTTTTATAATGCGGAGACCAAATCGTAGATGCATATTCAACATTTGACCGTACTAAACCGAAATACAATATTTTAAGTGTTTCATAACTAAACTGACTGCAGTGACGAAATAAAAAACCAAGAAGTCGCAATGCTTTTTTAGTAATGCTTTCAATGTGATATACAAATGTCAATTTACTGTCAAAATAAACACCCAGATCCTTCATAATATCAACCCTTTCTAAAACAATGCTACTTATCTTATAGCTATGTTTTAAAATATTAGTACGTCTGCTGTAGGTGACAACTTTACATTTATTAATATTAAGATCTAAACAATTAATACTACACCACAGAGATAGATTATCTCAATCGGACTGAACTTCAAAACAATTAGCTACATTATCAATAGCACAATAAAACTTTAAATCATCCGCAAATAGTAGACACTTTGAAAATTTAAAACAGTCAACTATATCGTTAATAAAAATACTAAATAAAATCGGACCAATATGTGAACCCTGTGGAACACCAGAAGGAACATCAATAATATTTGACAAATGATTTTTAATTTTAACCACCAGGGATCTATTAGATAGGAAACTAGCAAGCCAGCTAACAACATTAACATTGAACCCATAATTTTTAAGTTTTTGAATTAAAATACTGTGCTGTACACGATCAAATGCTTTACAGAAGTCTGTATAAATAGTATCCACTTGCACATTATCAGTAAAGGCATCTAATAGAAAGTTTTCAAATTCAAGTAAATTACCTACAGTTGACTTACCTTCTATAAAACCATGTTGCCGATCAGAAATTAATTGTTTTGACATCCACGATAGTTGACAAGCCACCAACTTATCGAGAATTTTAGGAATGGTGGATTGCAATGCAACACCACGATAATTTTCAACATTTTTGCGATCACCACTTTTAAAAATAGGTTTTAAGTAACTCTTTTTCCAAGTATTAGGAAAGTGAGACTTATTAATAGATGCTTGAAATAGAAGATAAATTGGATTTGATAATGTACAAACACAGTTCGCCAGAAAGTGCCTAGGAATTCCATCAGGCCCCATACTAAAGTTATTATTAAGACCTAACAATTCATTATAAACATCCTGTAACGATATTGTTAATAATGAAGAATCAATAGTATATAATGGGTTAGAGTTAACCGTATGATTACAATTAGAATCAGTCATAACATAGGCCTTTAAGAAAAAATCACCGAAAGCGTTTACAATTTCCTGCCCATTGGATAAAACGTCCTCTCCGTATGTCATTGATGATGGAACACTTGTTTCTTTATTTTTATCCTTTAAACAGTCTAAAGTACATTTTATCATTTATTGGTTTATTCAACAGAAATAATTTCATTCAAATTAGTGTTGCTTTGATAGTTGTACTATTTGTAACACGCAAATTAATTAGTATTATTCAATGTCTGCCGAAGTATTAGCTAGAGAAGTAGTTGTTTCAAATTAATTTGTTTTGTAGTCTTAGTAAGACTCATTGTTGTAGATTCACGAAATGTTTTCGTATTTTTAAATTTATAATTATATTAATTCGTCGTCTTCTTCACAGCTATCAACCGTAGGTCTTTCAGCCTGCCATATTCCACATTTCCTAAGAATTCGTTAATTGATTTAGTTAATTGTTAAGATGTTAAGATGTTAAAAAACTATATTCATTTGCTTAATAATGTTAAGAATAACTCTGTGATATTCAAAATTGAATGTTTTAATGAAATTAGAAATCTTAAAACAAACTTTTTAAAAAATCACAAAGTAATTCATAACCTTATTAAACAAATTCTTAACATTTGTTCACAATTTTTAGTCTTGAATGGAAAAAATAATAAGTTCGTTCAAACATAAACAATATTCAATTACGTCTGTGTATTTTAAAAAGTTAAACATGTCAAAGCTATTAAAAGAAAGATTGAAAGAAAGAAATCCCGGAGCCTGTATATGTATTTAAAATGCGGTAGGATAATATTAATATAGAGTAGCAGCCTTGAGGGTATAGGAGAACATCTGAAAAATATCCCGGGATATTTTCATAATTTCCCATTCTCTGTTTGTCCTGTCAGAACGCAGAAGCCGCGGCGTTTATTTAAGCGACAGGAAATTTCTACATGTAAAAACTTCCCCCGCACTGAAAAATGCATTAAAATCGTTCCATTAGCTCATCGCGCCGGGGACGTTAATCCCATTTTTTTCTTTTCTCCTTGCGATAAGCGCGATATTAAATTATAGGAAATTGACGATATTCCATTATTGGGCCGGTCCGTCCTTTTCATCTTCCTCGTGTATCTATATTTTTCATTTGACGGGCGTAAATTCGTAATGAAAACCCGCGTAGGAAGGACGCGGTAAATAAATTACACAAATTGCCCAAAGTAATCCAAATTGAGGATGATTTGATTATAAGGGCCGGCGGCATCGACGACGTCAAGTTTTTGAGTTTTGCATTCGGGTCTCATGCTTATTTATTGCCGCCGGCGGCTTTCTAAAAAGAATTTCTAATGAGGGGCCCGGAGCCGGGGTGGGTCTCATTCGCGACGGGAATGAATAAAATATTTAATTTGTCAAATGACGATCTATTAGGGTAATGAGGGTCTTTGTTGGGAGATGGTTTCATTAGACGACGAATTTAACATTCAGCCGGACGGAGAATGTGCATTATGTAAATAAAATTAGTGAAGTTAGCACTGCGTTATGTCGTTGCCTTCACACTTTTTTTTCGCAATTCTAAATGATTTTAGCAATAATTTTAAATGAATTAACATAAAAATAAAAATCATATATTTATTAAACTAATTTATAAGAAAATTAACTATTGAAAGTAGTAGTTACACTGAATTGAAAAATTTAATTTAGTGATTTTTTTAATTCAGTGTAAGTATGGATTACCACGTAGTAACGGTCGCAACCATTCTCTTTATTGAAAGTAGTAGTAGTCAAAACTACGATTTTTGCATGTTTTCTATAATATTTTTGTACGTTCATTTGTATTTTTTTTTTGGAAAGGTAGCGAAAGTCTAATAAACATAAACATAAATAATGTGTCATTCAAATATTAACTACGTAAGTAGAAATAATTTACATTTTTGCTTATCAATCAAACAGAAATAAATAAATCATATAATTCAACATATTTAATACGCATTTTTTTGCATGATTATATACCTATTATCATTTAGTCTATCTAATGAATTTATAATAAGCAACTCTTTAAAATCCTCCTGGAATACGTAACAAAAAATCTACAAATTTTTAATTACAATTTATCGCCATTTAAGTATTTCCGCCTGTGCACTTATTCGAGCGTTTCATGAAGCGCTGAAAAAAATCTGCATGAAATATATATTAAGCCGTGACATACGGCGGTATGAATTTTTAAAGGGCCCAGTTCAGTCATCGACGTCCGTAATGGAACCCTTTTAGTTGGATCGATGCTTCAATTTGTACGTGTGCGTGTGCGGCGGGGAAATCGATTGTTATTACTATTTTTTTTTTGTTTTATTTCGCACATTTGCAGATGCAGTCGAAATGATAGGCCATGAGCATTCGGCAACGCGACATTATTAAATATACGCGATGGCCATTAAATGGGTTTACGTGACAGGTAAATGGCTATAATGGGGTGGCATTAGCCTAGGCGCAAATTACGCCGCATGGAGTTCACATGTTCATTAAACCGGACGTACATATTTAATTGGATTCTAGGTGGTAATTAAGTATTTATTGTTTATCGACTTTTATTTGTTCGGTATTAAAATTTTAATCTTTAATTACTGCCTCGATGCTTAATCAAATGTTACAAATGTTATAATCTTGGCCACCAAATTCGTAGACAATTGAAGTCGAATAAAAAAATTGACTTTTGTGAAAATTAAAGAAAGCTCTAGATATATGAATGAATATTGTAATTTGCTAAATTTCAATAAGTTAAAGCACATCCGAAGGAAACACTTCTGGGCAATACTTGAATTGTTGAAGAAAATTTTTGTAATTTAGAAGGTATTGATTAAGACGTGATGAATAAAAAAAATCTGAGATGGATGAAGTCTCAATGTTATTATAAAGTAGGTGTTTTCTGTGACATATGATTAATGAATCTTTAACTACTTGTGTTTTCTCCGATCGTTCAAAATTAGCTATAGCTAAGCCAATATATAAAAGGGCGATCAAAATAATATTGAGAACTACAGGCCTATCAGCATTTTATAAACTTTTTCAAAACTCTTTGAATATTTTGTCGTAAAGCAGAGCAATGCATTTTTGGAAAACTTCAAAATAATATCTAGCCGCAAGCATTGATTTACCAAACATAAAGACATAAACACTGCTTTATTTGACTTTACCCATTTTATATATTGTAGCTTCGAAAGGGATCAAATACCTTTCGGAATAATTCTTGACCTATCTAAAGCATTTAACTGCATTTTTATCAAAGATATACAACTATGGAGTTCGGGATACTGTCTATGAATGGATCAAAACTGATCTATCTAATAGAACTAAAATTTTTGAAACTAATCATCAAGAGAAGATGCAGTCAAATAGTTTAGATATTATTATTAGTCCTTCGCAGGGTCCTATACTCGGCTCATTTTTATTCAATTTATTTATAAACGATCTTTATAATTTTTCGACAAGAAATTTAAATATTTTACGATATGCAAACGATACAAATCTATGCATTGTTGTGGACACATTTACCGACGTATTAAATAAAGGTGAACTTACTCTGGTTAAACAAGTAACTTGTTTGCTAACATCAAACTGAAATTGATTCACAATAAAAATTAAAAGCATATTATTAAAAAAAAACACATGAAATCTCTTCAGATCCTGATATTATAAATGGCGTAAAGTTAAAGTGCCGCTGTAATTGAAGAAGATAAAATCTGTATATCGGCAGTAAAGTCAACTCTGGCTATATCTGTGGTAAATGTGGAGCCGTGTTCCATCGTAGTTAGTCGCGGTAGCCGTGCTGTAACATACCACTCATTGATAAACAAACAGAACTAACCTCCAAATCGTGTAATGATGAATTAACTATCCTAATGGCTCTCGTTTGTACATTCAGAAACAATAATATACATATATAAGGATGGCAATTTAAAAAATTTAAAAAATTATCTCACGCAATATTGTTGAAAAATACCCCACAAGCGAAATCACCAACAAAGACAAACAATACTGAACAATTGAACAACTAAACAATTCCGGAAATTAATAACCCTGATATTGCTCTTATAAATACAAAAGGAAAAGCAAGTCGTTCAGACTCGGATACAATTTTAAAAATCTCTCCCTCTTAATGAAAGTTAGTTATTGGCCAGAAGAAATAATTATTAGAACATTCAATTTCAAGAGGAATATACATGATCCTATAGAATCTACGTGCTTTTTGGGTGTTCATGTAGACAGCAATTTAAAATGGCGAACAGTTGGCAAAAAAAGTGTTAAAAATATTGCTAATTTACTAATCAAGTGTCTGCGGCTTTATTAAAAGTGGCTTATAATATACTAACAGGCATCAGAGCATTTATTAAACATTTTGGTATCTTGACTTGACCATGTATATTTATTTATGAAAGCTCATGTTGTATAAAAAACATCAGTCTGATTACAATACCCATAAACACTATAATTATGATACCAGAGACATAATGGATTTTAACTAAATCTATTAAAGATTAAATGTAAGATGAACAGGTCCTTCATTATACGGCATTAAATTATCTAATAAATTACACAATTCAATGAAGAATCTATGACTTACTAAGTTTAAACAAGCTGTTAAAAAAATCCTGCCTCAAAATGCATTCTATTTATTGGAGGAATTCTGGGACAGTAACATTTAATGTTGTACTATTCTCAATAAAATAAGATGAGAGTGCATCATATATCTAAATGTAAATTTTAAATATGTTAACCTATATAGTTTTTACTCTTTACTCTTACGTGTTAGTTCTATTCATGATATCTTTAATTTGTTTTTGTATACATTCACATTATTCTAATTATTATAATTTATTATCTGTTTTAAACATCTTAGTGTATGACGTCCTGTAGTAATTTTAATCTTTATGACCCTCTTTTGTTATTTTTATTATAAATCTTATATATTAATATACTTAGGCTTATGTTAGTTATTGAAAATTAAAAAAGAATGTATTATTGCATATCAGTGGTCACTATTTAAATTATTTTCTATATAGTTATATAATTTTTTGTAGTTGAAGCTATAATCATCTGACCATGAAAACATGTAATAAATTTATTATTATTATTATTATTATCCGCGGATATGGTAATATAGAACTTGGTTTGGTTTAGTTTGATTTGGTTTATTTACAAGATCTGTTAAAAAATAAAATTACTTTGAAATTTGGAGCATAGATCTTGAAGGCGGAGTCCACTGTTTCTCGTGTTCTTCCACTCGACCCATTGTACTTGTTAGCTGCTGATTGTGTTTATAAGGCCACTGAGACATTTATTACTTTGTCGCAATCGTCCAAGTACTTGGACATAAATATCGACGAATAGTTAGATTGAAACTCCCACATAGATTATTTACATGGAGGCTAAATAAAGCATGCTTTTTGCTACCAACTCTGAAACAGCATCTCTCCTTAGAAACACAATCAATGGCTTATTTTGAAAACTTCAAATCAATACTAAGGTTTGAAATCATTCTGAAAGGTAGTTCAACAAATGTAGACAAAATTTTTAAAATACAAATGCAAGCACTTAGAACCATGTTGGGTTTGAAACAATCAACAACCTATAGATCTTTATTTACTGCAAATAACCTATTAACCGTTACTGGAATTTTTATCTTAGAGCGTCTACTTTTTTTATGGAAGCAAAATCAAATATTTTCTAACACTATACAAGTACATCTATATAATACACGTCACAAAACTAATCTAGTGTATCCTATACATAAAACCTACACCAAAATCACGAACTGCAAAGTACGATCTCTTGTTATTTAGGTCAAAATAAAATCTAAAATTAATACTTTTGCTGCTACATTCTTGATGAAACATATATCACAGTAACCATTTGTAATGATAATACAATTTTGAAAATGACAAGCAATTATCGATACATATGTCAGGAAACTGATAAATTACCCCTCTGAAATAAAATCTGGCATGAAATTTAATTCATTGACTATGGAGGCTTCTACTTCGTTATACATTTTAATCATAAATTACACATAATAATTACTTTGTTTTGTATAACAGTTATTTATTTATATGGTGACCAATGGTTTCAATACATTCATGTATCATTTTCAAACGAAAGACCTTCGGTTTGTGTTTCATTTGTGATAAAATATAATTAGTTTTCTCAAAATAAACGCTATGAATACCAAAAAGTCTCAGTTGAATATTAGATTATGGAGGCTTGCACGTGATAATTAAAACTCTTCAGTTTTGAGAATTTATACATTTATCGCAATGCATCAACATTAAACTGTGTAAATTCCCAAAACCGACGAGTTTTATTTATAGAAAATAGATTGGTTAACCAGCTTTTTTGTTAATTGCTATTCACTTAATCATGCTATTTTAAATTAGCCATTATTTAGCCGTAGTTTTGATTAATTTACCATACCCACATTTTTTACACATAATTCTAAAAAAAGTTATTAAAAACGGAATAAATCCAAAATCCAGTAGGGAAAGCAATGTAATGCCAATTGGTTTATGAATTCTACCTGTCACAGTAAAACGAATAATATGAAATATTCTAAAGGATCATTCGTTATGTTTTGTTTTGTTTATAATGATGCAAAAAATGTGATAAAAATTCAGCAATAAACGTACATGGAACCAGTGACCAGTAACCAGTATTTGAAGTCTGCAATTTTTCCAATATATCAAATTTCAAATTTAAGTATGCATATTGGCACTATCAGTAAGAAAATTTCAATATACCTAAGTTCTAGCTGTAAATTTGTATAAAAGTCGTTGGGTCGAAAAAACAACGTTGTGATTCATATTAGTGTTTGGTATATCTGAAACAAAAATTTTAGTTGGTTTTATAAAAAATACAGGCTAAACTCAAAAGATTTTAGGAAAAAAATCATCAAGATGAAATTTCTGTATTTTTTTCTGTATTAAATAAAAAAATGTAACATAGCTAAAAAATCTCTGTTATTTTGACTTTTGGAAACTTTAGAGTTTGCTCTACCTTCTTTAAAAAAAAAAAATTGCAAGGTCATATATGTACGAGTCTCTTTTTTGTGCTAAATTTAATTCTAGATTATTTGAATATTGATTACTTTACTTTTGCATACATTTAAAATATGCAAAATGCCTGTAGGTACCATTTAATAAATTTTCTGTCTAAGTGATGTTAGCTAATAAGTACTTTAGATTTTATTCATATCTTAGATAGGTTATTTTTTTGTTTTCTCGAACAATAATTTTAAGGAAATGAAAATTGTTCAAAGCATAAAAATATTTTTATTTATGGTTTTTATTTTATTAGTTACTTGATAAGAAATTCTCCGAACATATTTTCGTTTCTAACTCTAGACTCCATCCCAGAGTAAACGTCAAACCTAAATAGGTACCCATAACAAATTTTTTATATTTCAGATGTATATACTTTTTAATGGTTAATTTCACCATTGATTCAACATTTGACGTATTAAAGAACAGTGCCAAGTTGATCTAAATGATATTTTTAGTATTCGAGCTTCTCTAGATCATCTGATTAATAAGTAATCACGCATTGAGAAAAGGCAATTATATGACAGTATAAAAAACAACGCCACTAATAATTAGATGCTCACTGGTAAAGGTTATTTTGGGTTTTTCATTCACTCACTATATTTATCCGCCTGTTAATGTTTTGAACAACGAACATGCAACAAACGCAATAATATAAACCTTCGCATATGCACGTTGTTCCCTGAAATTTTAAATATGAGTGATGTATTATATTTCGATTATTTTTATTGGTCACTTCAATATGCATGTCAATTTGACTTACATAGCTTCAAAATGTTAACCAGTGAACAGAAAACTCACATTGTTAAATTATTTTATGGAGGTCATTCCATTAATGAAATCGTAAATAATTTGTGTGTTTTGGTATACATACGTGACAATAAGCACCAGTTTATTGTTCCATATTATACATTAGTTTGAGGAAACTGGTTGTGTAAGTCCACCATATAAGTGCTTAAAGGAACGGAGGCCTCAAAGTAAAGTAGCTGAAATGCTGGAAATGATGGTTTATAAAATGATTGCAGAAAATACAGAAATTAATTCCGGAAAATTAGAGGAGCATATAATACTACTATAAGGAATTGTTTTAAATATTTAAAATTTAAAACAACAAATGTTTTTTTTCTTTGGGGCCATATAAAACCAATAATGTATACCCATCAGCATCAAAAATCTAACAACTTGGATGGCCTCAGATTAAACACTCTTTAAGCCACTCAAAATATTACTCAGATATGCGAAAAGAATTTTATCTAAATGTTATTTTACTCTAAATTATAAAAACTTTAAAGTGGTTGATTATTTAAATGCTGAATTTCTCGATTTTACAATTTTTTTACATTAAACCGAGTATGTGCCATTTAAATGAAAAAATGACAATTTTCCGGTTAAATCGGCAGTATCTTATTAAGAAAATCAGATGTAATTTGCCCTATTGCACTTATCTGCAAAATTGCAAAGATATCGTCCATTTTATTTTAAAGATATTCATTGGTTCCATACTTTATCCCAACCCTGTCTATACATATAGTTATACATATTGAAATCATCAAATATAATAGTGTTGTATACGCATTATGAATTTCATGAAATAAAAGTCCACAATATCAAATGATTAATATTTCCTTTTGTAACAAAAGTAAAAATCCTGTCCTCATATTTGTCACGAACGTATATAATTTATAAAGCACATGTGTCCTCTGCTCTTTCTTTTCAGAATATAGAAAAATGGATAAACGAATCACGCGAGGGGGTGATCTACTTCAGCATGGGCTCCATGATCAAAGGGCACACTTTCCCGGAGGATAAGAGGCAGGCGTTCCTGCGAGCCTTCGGCCGTCTCGAGCAGAGAGTCCTCTGGAAATGGGAAAACGACACGATGCCCGGAAAACCCGACAACGTAATGATCCAAAAGTGGATGCCGCAGTTTGACATCTTGTGTGAGTTAAAGGGTTCACTACCAATTTTCAACCTGATTGCGGATCTAATCGCTTCAATATCCCTCATCCTGATACGCCGCCCCCCCGACCACCTCCTCCTCCTCCTCCTTCCAACTACTGCCCCCCTTTTGCCCGAACCGGCGGGATCGTTTCTATCTTTAAATTTAATAGGGTCTCCATCCGCATAAGCATTTTTATCCCTAATGCCAGATCCGTTTCGGTTTAATAATATGATTTGTCAGCGGTCATTATAAGATAGATTCTTTGTTAGTTAAAATATTGCTGATATAGGAATTTTTTTAATTCTTTACTATTAAACTTGTTTATTTAGGCATTATATGATAGTATACAATTACTTAAAGAAAATATTTTAAATAAGTAGATAAGAAATTATAAAATTTTAAATTACTTGGAAAATAATGTTGTCGACCTTACTAGTTCCTTATTAGGAGACCAATATATTTTTTACGTTAGATGTTTGCCACTTTTACATATTACTAATCTAATATCAACATCAACATCAAGTTAACCTCTATAAGAGCTTTATAACCATATCTAGTAATTACAATTGCCAAAACAAACTAAATGCAGATTGTAATTTATGATGATATATGAAGTTCACGTGTTGATCATGTTGAAATTTTTTAAGTAATCTCTAAAAAAACGGTTACTAAAAAGGTATCAAGCTAAAATTGAAGATGCACTCTATTTTTTCTTGAATGACTTTCTCATTTATCATTTGATGAAACATTATAAACTATTACTGATGAAGGTTTAAATTAAATTACACTTGGCTTGTTTCACAATTTTTCTCTATTCACTCGACTAGTTTCGCTTTTTAGGGCATTATCAATAAGGCATTATTAATAAAAGCGATACTAGTTGAGTGAATAAAGAAACATTGTGAACAAACTAAGTGTAATTTAATTTAAACCATTATTTACACTCTATTAGATTAGAGTCATTAAAATAAAAATTACAAAATATTCCAGCAGGAAGAGATGTAGGAGTTACTAGTAAAAGAAAAGGATAAAATGAAACACACTAATACCATTTTCAAACATAAACTTTATGTTTGAAAATGGTACGTGCAGTTATCGAAACATAAGTCACAGAAATAAATTTCGTGTTCTACAAACAAAGTTATTAGTGTGTTTCATTTCTATTCAACATGTATAACGAAGTAGAAGCCTCCAACATCAAAAAAAGGATAAAATCATAAATAAACGATTGTTCAAGTGACTCCTTTTATAACATTAAGTAGTAAATTTTTTTAAATTTTCTGTGTCCTATTATCGTCATTATTAATTTTTATTAGATTTTATCTGAATGTGATTATCCATTTCTATAAGTACTGAAATACTGAAAGAAATAATACTGATGTCAATATTAAGCCTTGAGGTATACCATAACTTACTAAGGAGCAGAAAATTTATGATTGAAGTAAATTAATTGACATAATGTTACATAAATCAAATCTTATAGGTGTTAGACTAAGTTCAATTTTTGTAGAAGTAAATAATAGCTTACACGAGGTACTCTGCTTCCTTCTTTTAACAAGGCATTTAAATTGGTCTAAGTTTCAATCCGAAATTTTTAAAATGACCTAATATCTATTGTTTAATTTATTTAAGCATTTTCTGATAGCATTATATCGTCGAGGTTCATAATATAAGTATAACAAGTTAGTTATATAGTCTCTTAAATCTGGCAGACGAATTAATATAAACTAAATTGTATGGCATTAAATAGCCATTAGTCTGTTCCCATTGTTAAAGTTGTATTTAAGTTATTTTCTAAAGCTACTCTCAGCAATTTCTGCTTTTATAGCTTTTATAAGCAAGCATTGCGAATAGCCAATGTCTGGCTCTTTTAATCATTTTATTAAGATAATCGTAAGTAACTTTTAACTTTTGTTCTCCATATCTTGTACAATTCTATCAGTTTCTTCTCTTTTGACAGTAAAACTTTTTTCACTCTATCTTCAATATGTCACACATTTGCAGAGTTAATTTAATGGAACGATGTTGGCTCAACTTTTTTTGTTCAATATAAAAAATATTCAAGTATTCTATGATTAACTCCTTTAATTGACTTTAATTTACTGGACGGAAGTTATACGTTGAAATTTTTATCATCTTTTATATTTCTTCTAATACTTTTTGGCTGTTTCATAGTATTCATGTTTATTAATTATAACTAATTTAAAGTGAATTTGTGATCCAATGTTTTCTCTAAATCATTTTACTTCTCTCGGGAATCATTATATCCGGCGAAGGAGTTGCGCGGACTTTACCAGTACTTCATCATTGAAGTACCACTATTTCCCCATTAACTTTCAAATTCCGTTTTAATATGAAACCCTCTGATATTTCTTATGTCTAAATCATCTTCTATGTTCGTTATTATAAGTTTGTGTTAAAATGTGTTTCGTGATAGTTATAAATTTGATTTTAATTTGAACGAGAGTGGGACTTCCTGTTTAAGTTTGTAATTCTTACGTCGTTCGTCAAAATTTTTTGGTTTTGATAAAAACGTCTACCAGTGACCAGTGTAAAAATTTCTATTAATATACCTAATTACAAAAACAGTATCTTTGTAATAGGACAAGTTCTTCTGGAGGCGAAATGCTTCATGTATTTGCTTGCCTGACGAAACTACGGTGTGGTGAAATAATTATAGCAGTGTCAATACATAATAAAGCAAATCATTTTAAACATCCATGTTTAATTAATTAATTGCAAAAATGTATTTCTATCATTTTAAGTAATCTAGTCTTTACCCTTCATGTCTTTGTTTCTACTGTTAAAAAATAAAAATATATGTCATACATATATTTTAAATAAAACATGCAAATCATTTAGCCATCAGGAGTCACGGGCAGAGTTCTTTAGTTCTCAATAGTCCTCTACCCAAAGCTTAATTGTTCTATAAATACATCTTACCTATTTTTTGAATTAATGCTTAGGAAATATGCTGAAAATTATTCGTTTGGGCAATATTTTATGTCATTTTGACATTAGTTTTCTTTTTCTTATTTATTGAAATATTTATTTCCATCAAGAACTTTTAATGTTTTAAGCATGGCCTAAATTCCTAATTATAGCTTTAGCAGCTTTAATTTCACGTACATGAGTCGTCTATATATTTGGCTGATTAAGAAAATGTATCACAATATGCAAGTTTTATATCTATCTGATTTAAATCCTTTCAGGTC
This sequence comes from Ontholestes murinus, assembly GCA_963969525.1. Lineage (NCBI taxonomy): Eukaryota > Metazoa > Arthropoda > Insecta > Coleoptera > Staphylinidae > Ontholestes > Ontholestes murinus. The sequence goes on from OZ018387.1 coordinate 88,427,200, forward strand.
AACATCTTACATTTGCCAATGTATTTAAGCTGTGAATTATAGTGAAGCTTAAGGAATATTTCACTATATCTAATTCTGATATCCTTGACTAAGTGGTTATATTTCATTTTACTATATGATACATTCTGCAAATTATTTGTTGAATTCTCACGTCGTCTAAAGGTAATGATTTAGTTTTTACCTAATCCATTAGGCATACTTCTTCTTATACATCGATGTCACTATAGCCCAACTTAGGCCTTGGCTTTCTGGACACTTTGCTTCGAACGTTTACAGTCATTAGCTGACCTTTTCTAGTTCCTTATTTTTAGCAATTATTTCTCGTTTTTGAATACGTTATCCGCCTATATTCCAAGGTCTACATCCTTATTCAATTTGCTGGAGTTTCAACGTTATTTCCTTCCGCTTACCAAAAATTGATAAAGGAAATTTGACATTTAAAAGTTTGAAATATTCCGTACGTAATTCTCCTAGAATTTACTAACATTTCTTTTTTACTAAATCAACTAAATATTTATATTGTTGATATTCAATTTAATCTTTTTACTCGAAATTTTTTAGCATCTTTTTCCAAGATATGTAAAATTTTCTAATGAATTTTGCCCTCTCTTGCCTCAGTTTTCTACAAACCTTTTGAACCAAGGTCTCGTATTTTTTCGATTTAATCTAACAATTTCTTAAATATTTCCCATGTTTCCAGATTTCTGCTTCATATAGCATCATCGTGCAATTCAGCTTCTCGATTTCTTTACACTTCTCTTTTATTCATACTTATTTCACTACTTTCATTTCTTTCCTTATAATCTTTTGCAATTTTTTATATCTGGTGATGTTATTTTTTTCTTTCATAAGTTGTTCCATTAAGTACCAAATGTGTTTCGTCATCCATTTTTCTTTATCCTTTTGTGCCGTGCTGTGAGTTTTAAGATGCTTCCTAAACGTTTTATTAATACCTCTTTTAAAATGTTTGCATATATATTGTGAGTTTATTGTTTATTTCTTCTGATACTAAATGATTGGTGTTATTATCTTGAAGTTAGTTAGCAGTTGTTTACGCCCTACTTTTTTGCCATTTCTCTAATACAGAAAATATTTTTTGTAAGCTTGTTTGCCTGAATTTCATGAGGTCTCATTAAGGGTTTTATTTTTGTAATTTGTAGGTTCAGTTTCATTTGACTTATGAATGGACTATGGTCTGAGTCAATATTAACAAGTGTGTAGATTTTAGTATTTTTTATGACATGGCGAAATCGCGTGTTAATTAGTGGTTGTTTATTATCCTTGTTATTATGCGGAGCTATCCATATATAAATATATAATCTGCGGATGGTTAGTTAAAACCAAGTGTTGGTATTTTTTGAATTTGATTCTCGTTTATCACGTGGTAAAACATTTTTAATATGAAGGGTTGGTTATGATCATTTCGATATTTTGGCAGAATTTACTATATAAAGACGATTGCCTCTTTGGTTGTATTCGTCTAGGCCAAAGTTTCCAACTAGATCACCTCTTCACCTGTGACCTATTTTTGTATTGAGGTCTTCGATTCTGATTGTAATCTGGTTGTTTATCAATGACTGCAACGCTTTTGAATAGTGTCATAGAAATTTTCGACTTCTTCGTCATAAGAAAATTGCCAACAATGCCGTTTCATTGTTGACAACTCCTAATCCTGGCCAACGTATCTCGCTAATATATTTATGTCAAGTCTTTGCATTTCCTGCTACAGTTGTTTAGTTTACCAGCCTGGTACAGACTTCTTACATTCCATGAACTAATTGATTGATAAATATTTGAAAGTGATTAAATAGTTTAATTTATATAAGAGTGATTCCATGAACTAATTGTCAATTGAAATCTCACCACTTTCTTCTTCATAGTAATTTTCTGGAAAAAAAGCTTTCATCGTCGTGGTTTCCCGTTGCATTTAGGGATTTGTGTTCAGCCGCCCATTCTGTTCGCATCTGCCTACTCTGCATTAACTGCAATAAATAACTAATTAATAGTGCATCATAATCGCCACCAAGACTTAACAGCTGCTACGCTAGTTTAGGTCCACCATTTGATTTCCTCGGTACCATGCATACCTGGGAAGCATCTCCTATCCGCCCTTCTATAAAAAAAATTCAACGGATTCTCGTTTTAGCTTGCATAATATTTATATCAGAAAATTAGAAGCCTCAATTTTTTTTATATTGTCGTCCCTTTCATTTTTAATAATCTTTTATATTAAAAGAAGAAATTTTATTCATATTTTAAAACTTTTTTTATTCCTTAGGAACAACATTCTTTGCTTTATTTAATAAGAATTTTCCAGCAAATCATCTAGTTTTTATTTGCTGTTGTAACAGTCTTGTCCAAAAAAAAATGATAAATGAAGTTTGGTGATTGTATGCCGAATGTGCCACCACCGGCTTGTAAGAATCTAGAATTATTCAGTATTTTTTCTTTTATATTTTGGTCATTTTACTAAAGTCAATTGAATTTTTGTAGGATTAGTCTTTGAAATTGCAAAAAAAGACGTGAAACCTTTCATTTTTAAAGAATTTCAGTGTCATTTCTTCTAGTATTTAAAATATCATTTATTGTTTTATTTTGTAGAAGAAATTTAATTCTCTTATTTTTTAACATTTTATCAAGAGTTGGTATTAAAATTAATTCACCTTCTTGAAAATTTCTATCATTATATTTTTTTCTCCTTGTCATTTATCGGAGTTTTCTGGAAACTTTGGTTCAAAAATTGTAGTATATTATATTATTTAAACACTTTTCTTATTGTTCTAAAAAATTTTCTTTCTAAAATTTATATTTGATTTAATCCACTTTCTTAAATCAAGATTTGCTAAATGTTTTAATACCTCTTCCCTCTTCTGTTGAAGTTTTCTGGAAAGCTATTTTTCCAAAATCTTGTTTAAATTTAAATTTTATATATTTTTTCACGCATTTCTGCTTTATCTTGCAGCAATTTCCAGAAATTCTTCTGTCTGAAATCTAGAATTTTGCAATATTTTATTCATAGTTTAGATACTTTCATTCTTTAATTCAATAGAATTTTTGGCAAGTGAATCTTTTAGATAACAAAAATAGGTTCTATTTAATTCTTAAAACATTTTTAATACATTTTATTCCATTTTTCAAAGCATTATTTCTTGCTTTATTTTACAGAAATTTATCTGGTTTTTATTTGCTATTCTAGCGTTCTTCTCCAAAAAAATTGATGAAAGAATCATCTTTTTAAAAAATTAGTAAAATTATCAAACACCTCGTACTGTTTTGCCAGAGATGTTTAGAAACATTAGTTTAGAAATTACTGTGTTTTTTAATCAGTTTAATAAGAAAACCATATTTTGGCGATTTTCAAACAATACCTCTTTGATTAAAAAATCTATGGAAACTTGCCTTATCTTAATGTGATTTCTAGTAATGTTTGTTTCAGAAAAGTACAATTTTCCAATACCTTTTTCTTATGCTTTCGATTTTTCATTTTTAAATCATTGAAATTTTTAGCTAAATATCTTCTTTGTTACAAACATTATCTTTTTCAGTCTTTAAAATAATTGATTTAGTTTGACGCCGAAAATATGATGTTATTTAGATCCAGCCTTCGAGCAAGTTTTTTAAATCTTCTATATCACATTTCGATAAAATTTCTTCTCTTATTTTAGCAACGTTTGATTTAATCCATTTCCATGAAATTTTCTATGATATTTTTCCGAGTTTCGATTTGTTAAATGTTTAGCAAAAATACGAAATCTGTTAAATCACGTTTTGTATAAAATTGCGAAAAAACTCTTTTCCCTGTTATGTTGGAGTTGTCTACAAACCTGCGTTCAAAAATGTTCATAGTTTTGGTGTATATTAGCCAATAAAATAACTTTTCGTTAATTTTTTAATAATTTGTCTTTAATTTTTAATATTTTTAACGGATAATTACTCTGTTTTACAAGATTTTGTCTTGTTTCAGAAATCTAAAATTTCTTTGTACTTTTTGCCTACTTTTTCATTCTTTAGGTCATAGGTCTTTAACCTTTATTAATGCAAGGGCTAAAAATCGATTTCACTTCGTTCAAAGGGCCACAGTGCTCCAATTCACTTTACCATCACAATAAAATTAAAAAAAAAAAACATTTCAAAATGCAATAATCTTTATTGGTTAATAAGTTCAATGAATCAATGCGATATTTGTCATTTTTTATTTTTGACAAATGTGCCGATATTTGGTTATATTTTTGTAATTGCAACCCGCAGATTTCTTTCCAGATGTGCATCTGTAACTCTCGACCTTGTTTTAAACTTCACATTTTTCATACGAGAAATCAGCTACTCGCACACATATGTTCTCCCAAACAGAGGCATCATTTTCTGGGCACATTTTCGGATTTCAGGAAATAAGTTTTGATCAACATATTTTGCATAAAATTCAAGAAGACCCTTGTCAAACTTGTCTTTTAGTTCCGAATTACACTGCAAATCGATAAGCTCCATCTGACAAAATTCTGGCATGTCTTCAACAGATACACTTAAAGGTCAGGGAAATAGATTGTTGTAATTTTCATTATCTCTGAAGTCAGAAAACCTCGATTAGAACTCTTTTTTGAGTAAAACTACTGCTGCAACATATTTATCCATATGTGTATATTTGCAACTCTTTAGTTTTGGGAAAGTGCGTAAACTCTTTTTTCAACAACTGATTTTTCCATAAATTCAGTTTGAATTCAAATGCCTTCACAGTGTCAAGTAGATTGTTAATAAGATTTTCTTTTCCTTGTAGTTTGATGGTCAAGTCATTGAGGTGCAGCACGATGTCCATGAGAAATTCAAAGTCGCGTAACCAGTCAGGGTCACTAAATTGACGAACTGGATTCCCTTTGGTTTCCATGAAAGAGGCGATTTCCTTCCTGAATATCGCTAGCTCATAGAGTGTATGTCTATTAATTAGGTGGCGCTAGCGTCCTCGGAGTGTCGTTTGCGGGTGTTTCAGGTCAATGGACTTTTTTGGCAAATGTGTTTCTAGATTACAAGAAGAAGTTCTATGCAGTTTTCAGTATTTTACTTTTTTCTCTAAACATTATTTCTTGCTTTATTTGATTGGAATTAGGTAGTTTTTTTGCTATTTTAGTAGTCAGCCAAAAAGATTGGCCAAGTAAGTTTGACATAAAAAATAATTTGATTGTATCCAATATTTGAACAAGTGTTGACCTCCTACTTCATTAATACATTCTGCATTCTTCTATCTCCACTATTACATTTCTTCTTCTATATTAACTGCAATGTTTTAAAATTAATATTTAAATGAATCATTTTTTTGAAATTTCTATTGCATTCTCTTTCGAGATTTGTGAATTTTACTAACGCTTCTTTTCCTCACTTATCTGAGTTTTCTAGAAATTGAACAATTCTCATATATTTTGTTTTATTTTAGCAAGAAAAAAATGTTTTTATTATAATATTACATTTTTTTAAATATTTTCATTATCTCTTCTTTCATTCTTCAAAATCACTATATCATGCAATATTTTATAAGAATTTTCAAGAAATTTATCTTTCAGCTAGGCAGATTTTTAGGTTTGTGAAATTTTTTTGCATTTCTTTTTTTCTCAAACTGTTTTTTTTTATCATCGAATATAGTTTGTTTACATCTTCTGAATTAATATTTTTACTTAGTACAGTCCTTGTTGACAAGTTGCATATTGTAACAAAAGGATGGAGATATTACGATTATCACCTGAAATTTAAGTATTTAATTGAATATATTTATAGAAGTTATCATTTATACAATAAGAATTATTTCTATGAGAAAAGAAATAATTAAAAATAAATTGTTAAAATTAATTAATATAACATCTTGAATATTAAATAATAAGTGGTTTAATTACACGACAATACTAAAACCGAAACGATGATAAATTAGCAACAAACCGCAACTGAATTACGTGCAAAACGTCGAAGCCGGTTTCGAATAAAATTAATTGTATTTAATCATTTCGAACGCCCAAAATGATTTATGCACCAATCGAAAAGCAATAATAATCCCAAAAATAATTGCACGGACCGCACTAGGCGATAATTAATGGCAGCGTTGTTATTTTTGCTATTCTGTACACACCCCGCACCCCTTTCGGACAACAGTCTGGGATTTTCGTCGCGTCGCGGAATTTTTAATTAGTCCGTAAAGTGTGAGGCGGCGGAGGAGGGGAAGGAACAATGTTATAAATGAGTCGAATAACTCATGCAGAAAACAATTTACAACCGGAGGGATCTTTTGTGCAAATTATAAATGGGTTTTTGTGCCGAAGAGGGACTAATTGAAAAAAAAAGTGCTCGGCCGTGTCTTTTGTGCGGTACTTAAGATTGTAACTAGGCTTAATTGATGATGAAGGGTGGGATTTTCGAATGAAGCGTTATGGCTTTTGATTCCTTTTTTTTGCTGCGAGCGGAGTTATTTAGTTCAACGCTGAACGCTTTAAGAATAATTATGTTGAAAAAAAATTAAGTGATTGATGATTGCGTAATCACCTATAAAATACCACTCGGGGATAAATTGAAATACTATAAATGTTATCAAACGAATAATACCAATACACAAAATTATTATTTGATGTATTATCTGGTTGATTAAGAAATGTATTATTTTGATTCAACCGATAGATGGCGCTTTGTATTTTTATCAAACATTTAGGTATATTGATAAATAGATAATGTATTGATTTTGTTCAAATTATATGGTTATACATGTAGGTTTTAGATTAAATTAAAATTCACTTGGCTTGATTCACAATAATTTGTGAATCTAAAACCTACATTAATACAATGTTTCACCAAGTGATTAATGAGAAACAAGTATATGATGGTTATACATATTGATTGTTAGTAATATTATGTTGTTTGTTCCTTTAAATTCTCGTATGTGTGCTCCTTTCTTCCTTCCTCACCTCGTGATTTCTTCGGATACGAAATAAGTGTCCTTTTTCATTATACTCAAGATGGACCACAATGTAAACGCTTCTGCAATTAAACAAAATTAGTATTTATACAACGGTAATAAAAGCTGAAATCGTTAAAGAAAATTTTAATAAATTCGTTGATTATGTCTGAATAATTTTAGATAAACATTGTCACACGATAACATTTAGAACGATGTGGGAACATCCCAGTTGTACACTTAGGCGGGAACACGTTAGTAGATTATTTAAATATTGTTACACGGTCGTATATAATGTTGGCTTGTAATGCACCAACACCAACACTATACAAGCAGAAGATTATAATACCCCTTTTGTTGTAATATATATGGGCCTCCCGGTGCTATTATTTCTTGCTCGGATGCCTCCAACGTACACCGAAATACAGCCTCCGTTCTACTGTGGAAGCGGCAACAAATTTCCATTGAACCGCGGATGATTAAAAAGATAAATTTGCTTATACAGCCAGCGGATTAATACATAGCGCCCTTAACTATCGCAAGATCTGAACAAATCATTTCTCCTGTATTATAGTAAAACAGTTCAATGAAACACACTAATAATTTCAACAACCACAATAACAATATTAAAAATATTTCAGAAACCAGATACAAGACAGAATAGGAAAGAAATATATTTCATTTTAAAACATGTTTTGTTAGGTTTGTAAACAAATAGATATATCATGTACTTATTATTATAATTGAATTTTTTCCGCAACTAAGGATGGCAACTTTTCACGTAATGACAAATATCCACAAATTTCTTCTAACAAATTCATGGCTTGTTCCACGATTAGCATCTTTCAAAGATGATTCTGTGGTCTATGCGAAAAAGTAGGATGCTTCTTGGTAGAGGTAATTCTGTTTAGTAGTTATGATAGAGTCTGTAATTTTGCTGTCCTGAATTAATTGTAGCTAATCCTAAAATGAAATTAAATATTACTTCAAGGTCACCTTAGTCGACTAGCTTAAATTTCAAATTTATAGTCTAATAAATAATGCCTAATTTTGATGGAATGTATATGCTCGTTATACAAAAATTTTACTCCTTGGCAACTCAGGAAAATTTATTGTTCATAACTAATTTTGTAAAATAGGAGATTATGGAAACGTTGACTTTGTCATATTTTTGTTTTTAATCATTGCAACAAATTGAATTTGTATGTATTACAATTAAATTTATTTGACAATGACAGACTGAACTTACTAAAATATAACTGTGGTACCTACAAAGTCATTCATTTTATTGCAATTATACTAATTTTGTGAAGCCTATCGTATTCTAACTAATCACGGGGTATAAAAGAGTTCTTAGTTTATGTACTTTCTTATTATCTAAAATGTGTTGATTGGCATCACATCAGCTACTGGTGCAACTCTTAGTTCATCACTCTACATTAGCCTTGTAATGAACATAATATTTACTAATGATGTTTATATTGTTCTGCCAAAAAACTGCTTCATACCTTGTTTTAGTAAAAGGGAATGATCTTTTAGTTTTGGTTTGAAAAGCATAGAAAATAGATTTTTCTTTAATTTTTGTCATCAACTTATTTAAGAAAAAGTAGTTTAATTTCTAAAGTGCTCCTTCATCCTCAAACTCTTTTTGGATAGCACGACTTTTGGTAAACAATTTTAGAACTCTTGGAAATGCTAGCTAAAACTTTTCCTAACTTTTTACTTTCCCTATATAGTATATATAGGGGAAGTATTGTTTTCGTGAGTGAAAATGTCTGTGGGCGCTGTATCTCAAAAACGAATGATCCAATTGAGATGAAACTTTAAACTTTAAACTGAAAAGCTTTTGGTGAAAATTCAAAAACGGAAGTGGATGTTTACTCGATACGTTTCTTTGTTTTTTGGTGATATATTTCTAAATATGAAAAATATTACAAAACTTTTTGTACAAAAGTTAGAGAGAATGAGATAATGAAGAAGTTTTATTAAAACATTGATATTTTTTGCCAATTGCTAAGTAGCTATTGAAGTTGCAATTTATATCAGAAATAATTGTAGAGAATTCAAAAATGAACAATTTATTTTGAATAGCTTCTTTTTGGCGTAAACCTCATAGTTTTCGAGTAAAATATAGGGAAAGTACTATGATGGCCACATCACCATTGAGTATTGTTTTCGTGAATTTTTGTGAACTCTGTATTTTAAAAACAATTTATTTGTTTGAGTTGAAACTTTAAACTTAATGTTTTATCATTAAAAACTGGAACTGAAAAGCTTTTGATGAACATTCATAAATTGGAAGTGGATGTTTACTCGAGGCGGATTTTTTTTGTTTTTTCTCAATATTTAAAATCTAAATTTAAAAAATATTACATAACTTTTCAAACAAAAGTTAAAGAGAATGAGAAACTGAACAAGTTTTATATTATAAAGACATGGTTTTCGTAAAATTCTTAATTTGTGAGAGAAATATTTAACATTAGAATATTTCAGAAAAAATTTTTATATTTTTCTTTAAAGATTCTTGAACCTTCCGTATTTTCTCCTCTATACTTTTAGTTTTTATTGCAAATCCCTTTCCAAAATTCTAGAATTTTTTATAGGTTTAGCAAAGATTTTATTCAAGAGTTTCAAAGTAATTTCTTCGTAGTTTCTATACAAGATTTTATTCAACTTTTTTTTTTAGAAAATTTTCTTCTAAATTTCTATAATTTTCTCAGATGATCCATACTTTTAGTTTTTCTTTTACATTGAGGTTTCTAGAATTTTTCACAAGATTTCATTTTAGGTTTATAAAACTTTTTTTGAAGATTCTACAAGTGGTCAGTAATTTCTTTTTCTTATCTAATAAATAAATAGGTATTTCCAGAATTTTTATTTCAAGATTTTGTTTAGCTTCACAATTTATTAAGAAATTTTCTTCTTCTTCAGATTTGAAGACTATAGATTTTTCTAGAAAATCTGTTCCTAGAAATCTAGACTCTTTTCAGTCATTTCTTTTCCAGATATCTATTTCTAGAAATTTCCAACAATTTATTTTGTAGAGTTCTAGAAATTTTTCCAATTCTACATTTTTTTTTCTTAAATGTTATTATTTGTTGTATATTTAGGTTGTAGTCATTAATGATTTTAGAATTTGCTATAAATATCTTTACAAAAATTTTAGTATTACCGTTAATTATTTAGATTTATTTCCTTATTTTGTTGTTTTTTTTTTCTCAAAAAGGTCTGTAAATTCTAGTATTTTTAAGCAATTTGTTTTGGATATGTTAAAGCAATTTTTCAATAGTTGATTTTTAGAATGTTTTTGCAATATTTCTGGAAATTTACAAAATTTCTTGTTTTTAGGAATTTCTTATCTAAATTGCGAAAAAAAAAACAAGATTTTTAGCCCATCAACTTGTATTTGATGTTAGGAATCATTTCGTAAAAGATTTTTTTAAACCGTCCTAGCTATGAAAGGCTATTTTAAAAATACTGAAAAACCATTGAAAATCGAATTTCCAATTTTTAGCATTTTCACTTCTCTTCGTTGCTGGTAATTTATAAGTGAAAGAATTTTCGTAATTTCATTATTATTTAAAGAATTATAGTTAGAATAGTAAAAATAAATTAATAACGAAATTTTTATTTTTATTGTACCAATTTGAATTTGATGTGTAAAATTTAGGAAATTTCTAGTAAATTGGGAATATTTAAAGACTTTTTAGAAAATTTGTTTTTAAAAATCTAGGCTCATAATTTGTTCTCCACATTTCAAGATTTTTTCAACTGGTCTTCTAAATCGCAAAGATTTTCTTTGAGGCTCTAGAATTTTTAGAATTTACAAAGATTTTCCTTGAGGCATTCTAGATTTTTTTCTAAAAGTAGAGTGTAGAAAATAGCCAATAACTTCTTTCCCAAATAATTATAAAAAAACACGAAAATATTTCGTAATATCTACAATAAATGAGTCTTATTAAGACTACAAGAACAAATCACTTTTGAAACAACTACTTCTCTAGCTCATTTGTTGTAGATTTTACGAAATATTTTCGTGTTTTTTTTTCTAATTATTAGTTAGTTTTTTTTTAGTTTAGTTTTCTACAACTTAAAGGACTTTTATTTTGTTCTACCTCAAATTAATTTTTTTAAACTCTTCTTATAAATTGCGAAGATTTTGCTTCAGCCTCTAAATGTTTTTTTAATTCCTTTTCTTTTCGAGAATTCAGGTGAATTTCAGTAATTGCTTCTCTAGAATTCAACATTTTGTTTAAACTAGAGTCTATAGAATTATTTAGAAAGTTCTAATTTGCGGAATTTTTCTTAGAGGGTCTAGAATTTTTTAGAAAAGTTTCCCCTACAAATCCTTTCCTATTTTCGAAAAAATTTAGGAATTTTCCGTAATTTCTCTTCCCGATTTAAAGGCATTTTTTCAACTAGTCTTCTAAATTTCTAGGAGGCTCTAGAATTTTTTAGAAAATTTCCAGAAATTTCTCCTCTAGATTTCAAGGTTATCTTCTTATCTTATAAATTGCAAAGATTTTTTTGGAGGCTATAGAACTTTTAAAAAAAATTGTTTATAGAAATCTAGATTTTTCTTGAGGCCCTAGATTTTTTAGAATTTTTTTTTCTAAAATCTAGACTTACTTTTTTAAGAATTCAAGAAATTTCCACTAATTTCTTCTCTAGGTTTAGATTTTATTAGAAGCTCTAAAATTTTAATAATTTGTATGGATTACCACGTAGTCGGTCGCAACCATTTTCTTCTTTATCAAAAATTTGACTTCTGACAATTTTCTTTAATTCAAATTTTGTAATTAAAGTTATTGCAAACCGCGAGGCGATCAGTAATTAAAGTTAATATGTATATGTAGGGTGGGTGGGTGGCCTCTAACCCTCCCTCCAATCAGTAAAACATAAGCGAGGGTTTTAATTAAAAGTTGTAAAACGTAAATAAACTTAACATTTTTGCAAAATTAATAGATTTATTCAAACAAATTTTGAAATTTAAGAAATTTTGAAAAATAAGAGAATGAAAAACTGAAAATGTTACATTGAAAATTTTGTTTTGTAAAGTTCTTAATTTAAATTTTTTTACAATTTTTTTATTATGAAGAATTCAAAATTGAGCAAGTTATTAAGAATAACCTCATGGTTTTCGACAAAAATATAGGGAAAGTATTATGATGGCCACATCACCATTTTTCTATTTTATCATAATTTTTAGACAAATTGCGATTTTCATCGTTACTTGCAGATGTTCAGAATAGTTTCATATCTGTCTATTAACATATATTTTTGGCGCGTATAAACTTTAAGTAATAATATAAATAATTAACATTCTGCCAAATTTTCCCCAACTTCCAATAATTAAGCATTGATGAAAACAAAGTTCTTCCCTCATCAATTTACAAAAATTTTCGAATCGCTCTATATCAAATATTTTATTTTAAATCCCATAAACATATAGTAAAAATCAAGGCAAAGACATCTTAGAGATCTTACTTACAAGAATGATGGCATGAAAAAGCCGTATGCTGACGGTCCAATCCTTCTTTCTGAGTCTCCATCATCAACAATCCAAAAACTTGCAGTAGCATAACGCACTGCTCTACAAATTCTTACCAAACTACGATGTTTCAATAATTTGCTTCATAATCTATCAAATGCACTCCTTCATAAATCCACAAATATAACCCTTATAAATGATCGCTGAGTTGAGAGTTTCTCTCTGCGGTACTCAGAATATACTATTTCTCGGACGTCAGAAAAATAACAACGAGCATAGTTTTGATACGTGACTTGCCCATTTGCGATTTTTTGAGGAAGTATGATCATTGATTTTTAGTTCATTTTACAGAAAGAAATACGTTCAAACTAGTGTTGCTCTGATAGCCTTGCTATTTTGTAACACGCAAATTACTTTTGTATTATTCAATGTCTGTCGAAGTATTAGCTAGAGAAGTAGTTGTTTCAAAAGTGATTTGTTCTTGTAGTCTTAATAAGACTCATTTGTTGCAGATTTTACGAAAATATTTTCGTGTTTTTTCTATTTATTAGTGAATTTTCTACAATGTAAAGGACTTATATATTTTATTATTAATTAAAATATTATTTGTATATGAGTGTAGGATTTGTTTATTTTAATTTGATGTTTCTTTCTTCTTAAAAAAATTATTATCGAACTACATTTAAGTTTGTTACTTTTTTTAATAAAGCAATTTATTTATTTATTTATTCTGGCGTGAGGGAATATACCTGCCAGAACTTCTTTGCGGATTATCTCAGGAGGACAGTACCAGATTAAAAAGTGGGGAAAAGATTACTTCGGCTTGCGCTCTGTTTGAAAATTACAAATGACTTTAGGAGATTAAACATAGCGCCCTTGTTGCAATTCTGCAAGATATTTAGATTATTAATATCCGGAAATTGGTGTTTGACCTGGAGTCTTGATTAAGATGAAAAGCACGATAACGTTTTTCTTTTTAGAAATTTTACTTTATTCATCAACATACTCTCCTTCAAGAGTGATACATTCATTCCAACCCTTCTCTAACTTTTCGATGCCCCTTATGTAAAAATATTTATCTTTGCTCTCAAAATAAGCCTGAGTTTGGGTAATCACTTCTTCACTTGAGCCAAATTTCTTTTTGATGTCTGTAAAAAATCAGTAGTCGCTGGAGGTCAAATCTAAAGACTGTTTTCAATGACTTGTGACACGGGGCATACTTCTACTGAAACAGAATTTTTTCCTTTTATATGTGGGGTCTTATTTTCTTGATTTCTTCACTTAATCGATCCAATAATGCTATGTAATATTCAATATTTATAGTTTTGCCTTTCTCAAGTTAGTCGACGAACAAAATGCTATACGCCTCCCAAAATATAGAAGCCTTAATCTTTCCAGCCGAATTTTGAGTTTTTAATCTTTTTGGACAACTTTAACTGCTGCTGTTCACTCAGCTGACGATCTTTTTGATTGAGGTATGTAGTGGTGGATCCATGTTTCATCCGTTGTTACTTACCGACGCAATAAATATTTTTATGTCACTTGAACAGCTCCAAACATCGCACTGAATCATCAAGGCGTTGATGATTCTGGTCCGGTATGAGCAAACGCGGCATCCACTTCGGAAACAACTTGCACATGCCCAGATTTTTATGTAAAATTATAAAGGCACTGCCTTTTGATATCTTCCAAATGTCAGCTATCTCATAGAACTTCATGTTGCGGTGTTTTGAAATTCTTTTGTGGACATTTTTTATGTTTTTCAAAACAACTGCCGATTTTAGGTGATCAGAGCGTTCAGCACTGATGATGGTTGTAGAATACTGTCAGAATTCTTGTCAGAATTAAATAAAATCAACAAGCAAATCCAATTCACCATGGAAAAAGGAAGAAAACAGAAAAATAAACTTTAACGGTAGAAGTAATTCAGAATAAACTTCAATATTCAATCTATAGAAGACCGACCACTACAGACACTATAATTCCCAGTGATTCCTTTCAATCAGTACAAATTAAACAGTCTGCACTTAACTCGTACATACATCGGCTAATTACACCAATGACCGACCACTACAGACACTATAATTCCCAGTGATTCCTTTCAATCAGTACAAATTAAACAGTCTGCACTTAACTCGTACATACACCGGCTAATTACACCAATGGATAAAAATAAATACAATGAAGAGCTCAACATAATACATGAGATTGCGAACAAAAATGGTTACAAGAGGAGTACAGTTACGAAATTAATTAATAAAAAGAAACGAAATTTGAAAAAATCATTACTATATAGCACAAAACCGGACAAAGAAGAAAATATATATGCATCTATTCCATTTAAAAAAATACCACCACAAAGATCAAACAACAGCTAAAATCGCACAATATACAGACAATTGCCGTCTAATTTAGCAAGAAGACTAGTATACAACAAAATCGAGACGAAGGAAAAACAAAAGCGATCAGGCGTGTACAAGATAGAATGTTTTAATTGCAAGGGAATCTACATAGGTCAAACAGGCAGAAATTTTGAGGTCCGTTATAAAGATCATCAAAAATCAATTAGGGACGGAAAAACAACATCAGGATAATTAGAACACTGTATTAACACCGGACACCACATGGGAGAGATGTAGGCGATTAAATTTTGCAAAAAGGGAAGAAAGCCTAACCTGTTGGAGGGATTAGAGATCAAGAGGGCAATCGACAAGGGGATTAACGTCCTTAACAACCAGCAGGAGCTAATACAGGCCGACAGCATTTTAATCGCGGGGCTGTCCATCAATTAATTACCTGCTTCAGTATATATGGTTGTACATTTTTCATTTGTAATTAGTTTTAACTTTGATAATGGTCTGCGAAGACCGAAACACGTGTCAGGCAACTGAGAATAAAAACAATATGGAACAAAACAAGTGTTATTCTCCACCTAAAGGGTTGTTTTATTCAGGATTTAAATACACCATGTTATTCCTCAATCCTTTTTCTATAAAAGCAGACGAAAATCTGATGGTGCGAGATAAGGGCTGTAGTGTGGATGAGGAAAAAGGGTACACTGAAGTTTTATGAGGTTTTCTCGGGTGCGAAGACTTGTGTGAGGTCTGGAGTTTTTATTGAAAAAGAAAAGTTCATAAAAGGATTAATTAAGCACTTGGTTATGTTTCACTATTTTAAGTGAGAAGTTAGTTAATCGTAAAGAAAAGTTCGTTTGGCTTTTTATATTTTCGAACATGCTGAAGTCGTGTCTTAAATTTTTGAAGAGTAGCACAATACACTTTAGAGTTGATCATGTTATTATGGGGAAGAACATCGAAGAAAATAATTCCTTTAGAATCCCAGAAGACCGTAGCCATGACTTTACAAGCTGATAGTGTGGCTTTAAACTTTTCCTTGGTAGGGGATTGATTGCCGTTGTTTTTCGGGTTCTAGTGATAAATTCATGTTTCATCGCCTGTAATAATGTTTGACAAAAAATTGTCTAGATCGTCCTCTGCTCTATATGGTCTTCAGTTATAGATTAGACATCGCTGTACCCAGCGGGAACAAATCTTTCATTATTCTTCTTATTTCTTCTCGAATAAGAGTGTTCACATGCTCCGATATTGCATGGTTCACAGATGTGCTCGGCAGGTTGGCACGCAGAAAATCAGATAGTTATGCTTAACCTTACAGCGATGATGACACGTTTTTCCCAACGACTCATCGTACTTTTGTCCACTGCCAGATGCCGTAGATATTCTGAAAGCGCCTATGAATATCTAAGTTGCCTTAGTTTTCCGCCAAAAAAACTCAATTACAGCCCGTTGTTTTGAACATAAACGTGGGTGATACCATCAAGGTGTTATCCATTATCTGAATTGTTCCACTAAAAACTCCTTGAGCTTTATAAACAGATAGTAATCCAAAGGAGCTAAGTCTGGAATATAAGATGGATGGTTGAAAGTTTTCCATTTCAATTGTTGAACAACTGGTTGCGTTATCTAGGGCGTATAAGGCTTGACATTGTCATGAGTGTCACCACTAGATAACATGCTTTCCTATCGATTTTTAATCACCCGTCGTAATTTCTTCAATGTTGCATAAAACGCTTGGGTATTGATAGTGTCTCCATGAAGTCAATAAGTGGTACACCTCTCCGATCTTAGAAAATGGTTGCCATGATTTTCAGACTAGACAATTTTTAGATTTGTTTGGTGAACGAGCATTGATTATCTTTCACTCTCAGGTACTGCATAGCGATTCTATATTCTTCACCAATGAGTCAAAAGAGTGTCATTCGAGTGCTGCAACTGTACGCAAGCTTTCTGTTTATCAGTAACCATCTTGCATTTTCGTATAATGCAGTCAATATTAGCCAGATGTAACTTTGCATACAAATAGCTGAAAACAACAGAATATGTTAGCACACATGCTTTGAACGAGTTCTCTAAAAACTTGATCTAAAATTTAAACATTTTAAGGAAATGCATCGTTCACTGCTTTTCGATATTTTATTTACAACTAGTAGAAACTTTGAGAAACTTGTAGTAACTAAGCCTCATCCTGAAACTCAGTATTTATTTAAAGCTTAAAACTGCTTTTGATTTTTTCAGTAGTAATCCCCAACTTAGATTTGAAAACTTTATACTCTAAAATGCAATTGCTCTATCTTGTATATGTTGAAAGAAACAATCTTATTGAGCTTCTTTAAAGCTTCATCGTACTAATCCCCAACTTTGATCTAAAAATGTTATACCCTAAAGTGAAGAATTGCAATTGACATATCTTGTATATATTTGTGACTTCAAAAAACACACTTATTCAGCTTATTTCAAACATTTCTTACATACGAAATCAGTAAAAGGCAGTTTCAGAATCTCCATTGAAGGATTTTGTAAATTTGAGAAACTTGAATTAGTGGATATTTAATGTAAAAATTACTCATTTTAGAGATTCATTACTTGATTACTTATACTTATTCAATACTAACTAAGAACATTGAGTCGAAAGTGCTTCATCAGAGTACCATACACCATAAGCTTTATAAGATGTTTTGAACTGCTTTATTTTCAACAGCAAAGGATGTGAACAAATCGAGCTTGATCTAGAAAATTGTCACTCTAAAGAAATGTTCCATAGACAATACCATTTTTAACAAAATATTTTACATTTTTGAAAAACCAAAGCTATAGAATATCACAATGTAGAGATAGGTAATATCATCTCTCTTCAGTCACGATTTAAAGAAAAACCTGGAGAAATAGTTATTCAATATCACATATATTGAATAACTTTGATCATTTTAAGAGTTTGAATGATCGTTTTAAGAAATGGAAGTAGTTTCAGCAGTATTAGAACTTTTATTATCAACAAGTATATGATACAGAATAAAAATATAGCTATACGTAATGAAAATGTACATTAATAATATAGTTTTTTTTATATAGAGATAAATTAATGAAGTATTTATTAATTTTATTAATTTTTAAAAATCCAACTCTATTCGCCGCGCTCTGCATAAGCAACTTTTGAAAATCCTCTCATTTATTTCCATCAACATTTTCTATAGATGTTTATGTCAGAAATATATTTTAAATATTATGTTATTTTAATTACATAGAAAATGTATTTGAAGTGACTACTAACATGCATTAAACTTTTCCCGAACTATATTTATCCACTTCCAAGTATTTCCAGTAACACGAGCATCGGTATGAAATTACAGGACTGTAAATACTGCATGTAAATGTCGAGGGTAGCGTTTGAAACTCGAGCAAGTAAATATTAACAAATTTAACCCGAACGGCGGGGCACGCGTAGCTCTCTTGCGCAAAAATAAAATGCAATTTTAAAAATGCACCGCCGGTGTTCGGTTTGAATATTTAACGCGAGTATTATCGGACTGCACGGGGAGTATTAAAAAATTACGAATTTCGAATACGGGGTTGGAGGTTGTCCAAGTTCGCGCTAAACTTTCTCTTGTTGCCGAAATAGTTTGGAAATCGCGGTTTTTGTTTGCTTTCCTCTCTGTCTGCGATATCAAATATTCCGCCGCAACGTTCCACATATTCGTCCGCTTTGGTGAATGTTTAATTCCGGTCGGAATATTCAAAATATTCCAGCTTTGGTCATTTGTAAATTTGCATTTCACATATTTATTATATTTATTAAAGCGTTACAACATATCCGTTCGATTAACATGAAATTACTGTTGTAAAAATTATTGCAATCTAACAGGTGAACAAAATAATAGCTTATAAATCCTTCATTATTACACCTAGTTAAAAATTCTACATGTATCTCTATTAAATGTTGTTTTGAAATCTTTTTGTATTTCGATTCATTATTTACTAGAAATTGTGTGGAGTTTAGGTGTCATGATAACGGCCGCAATAACAAAAGGAGATACGAAAAGGAACTGTTTACATGCATAAAATACAGCTCACGCACAAATACGTTTAGCCGTTCCATTGCCCTTCCGAGATCCAAACTCCCCCACTTAATACTCGTACAAGAAAGGATGAACAATGGCCCGAACAATTGCAGGTCACCCGAACGTGAAGGCTTTTATTTCGCACGGAGGACTCCTGGGCACCACCGAAGCGGTCCATTGTGGGGTGCCCGTTGTGGTGATGCCCCAATTCGGAGACCAGCACACGAACGCCAGGGCCCTGGAGGCGGGGGGTGGCGGTGTCGTCCTCAACTTCAGAGATGTCGATGAAGATACTGTTTATAATGCCCTCAGAACGGTCTTGGACCCTAAGTAAGTACTCCATCTTATCTACTCTGTGCGCGCATATATCGGGCCTCCGGAATTATTTCTAAGCGGGGCCTTTATTATGATATAAATGTAAACTTCGCAAGTCCACAAAGGCCGTCGAGGGGTTTGCGTAATAAAGGAAGCGGCGGCGATAAATTTTGCTAATATCCTTTTGTTAGATTAATAAATACCATTCCGTTGTTATCAACAGCACCTGTGGAGCTAATTCTACAAAGAAAAAATTGAAGAAAACTGTGAACATCAAATATGACGGCACTTGCTTAGTTTTCTATCATATAATCTCTGGCTTTCTTTTCTCCATTAACATGAAAATTTAATTAATAAAGAAAACATTTAACTTTTTTATACCACTTATAGTTTTCATTTCTCGTGACTCGTTTCAATTACAAAGTAAACATTATCAAACTGTTTTTTCTTTATTTAAAAATCTAAAATGTACCACGAAGTAAATGCCTCCAAAATTCAAGAATTTAATTAATAATTGAGGTGTTAACTTCGAGATACTTCTCAAATTTTTTGATGATATCAAAAATGTAAGCGTTTTTGTTTGAATTAAAACTTCATTTCACATTTAAGAATTGTTTCTGTAACTTAATTATATAATCTTAATTTCTGAGCATAAAAGGTTCCAAATGACCTAAAGAGTTTATTAAGTTTATTTCGAATTAATAAAGATTATTGCTTCTTGGCTAATAGCAGAAACCTCATTTTTAGAACCTCATTAGGAAAACCCTCTTTTTAAGAATTAAGTTATGAATTCAAATTACAAATGGTGATGTGGCCATCATAATACTTTCCCTAAATTTTTCTCGAAATCCATGAGGTTATTCTTAATAATTTGCTCAATTTTGAATTCTTCACAATTACTTGTTATATACATTTCATTTAGTTCCTATAGTTTATTAGCAATAAGCAAAAAATTGTAAAATAATTTAAATTAAGAACTTTACAAAAAAATATTTCAATGTAACTTTTTCAGTTTTTCATTCTCTTTAACTTTTGTTTGAAAAGTTGTCTTAAATTTCAAAATTTGTTTGAATAAATATATTCAACTTTGCAAAAAAGTTTATTTACGTTTTACTTTTAATTAAAACCCTCGCTTATGATTTACTGATTGGAGGGTGGGTTAGAGGTCACCCACCCACCCTACATATATATATTAACTTTAATTACTGATCGCCTCGCGGTTTGCAATAACTTTAATTACAAAATTTGAATAAAAGAAAATTGTCAGAAGTAAAATTTTTGATAAAGAAAATGGTTGCGACCTTTACTACGTGGTAATCCATACAAATTATTAAAATTTTAGAGCTTCCAATAAAATCTTCACAATTTAGAAAGCGGGTTGAATAAAAAATCGTAAAACCTAGAGAAGAAATTAGTGGAAATTTCTTGAATTCTTGAAAAAGTAAGTCTAGATTTTAGAAAAACAAATTCTAAAAAATCTAGGGCCTCAAGAAAAATCTAGATTTCTACAAAGAAATTTTCTAAAAAGTTAGAGCCTCCAAGAAAATCTTTGCAATTTATAAGATAAGAAGATAACCTTCAAATCTGGAGGAGAAATTTCTGGAAATTTCCTGAACCCTTGGAAAAAAGTCTAGACTTCTAAATGAAAATTTTCTAAAAAAATTCTAGAGCCTCCTAGAAATTTAGACCAGTTAAAAAATAAATTGAAATCGGGAAGAAAAATTACGGAAAATTCCTTAAACTTTCTCGAAAAATATTTGTAGCGGAAAATTTTCTAACAAATTCTAGACCCTCCAGAAAAATTCCGCAATTTAGAACTTTCTAAATAATTTTAGAGTTAAAACAAAATGTTGAATTCTAGAGAAGTAATTACTGAAATTCACCTGAATTCTCGAAAAAAAGAGGAATTAAAAAACCTTTCGAGGCTGAAAGAAAATCGCAATTTATAAGAAAAGTTGAAAAAAAGATTTAATTTGGGGAAGAAGTTATTGGTCATTTTCTAAACTTTTAGAAAAAAAATCTAGAATGCCTCAAGGAAAATCTTTGCAATTTTGCAAATTGATAGAAATTTCCTGAACCCTCGAGAAAATAATCTGGATTTCTAGAAGTAATATAATCGATACTTGTTCTGCTACTCTCTTGATCGAACCAAATTTTCAAATTAGGAGAAGTATAACTCTTGTTGTCATATATCTGACAATAAAGAAATTATCTGAAAATAAAGAAATGGAACATAACAAGTGTTTTACTTCTTCTAATTTCCTAGAAGTAAATTCTAAAAATTATAAAGCCTCAAAGAAAATCTTTGCGATTTAAACGACAAGTTGAAAAAATCTTGAAATGTGGAGAAGGAATTACTAGAAATTTTCTGAGTCTAGATTTTTAAAAACAAATTTTCTAAAAAAAGTCTTCATTTAAATCTTCGCAATTTACTGGAAATTTCCTAAATTTTACAAATTAAAATTGACACAATAAAAATCTAAAATTCGTTATTATTATTTTTTTTACTATTTTAGGTATAATTCTTTAAATAATAATGAACGAAAATTCTTTCACTAATAAATTACCAGCAACGAAGAGAAGTAAAAATGCTGAAAAATAGACATTCGATTTTCAATTGTTTCTCAATATTTTTAAAATAACTTTTCATAGCAAGGACGGTTTAAAAAAAATCTTTTACTAAATGATTTCTAACATCAATTACAAATTGATTTACTAAAAATCTTGTGTTTTGCGCAATTTAGATAAGAAATTCCTAAAATTTCGATGTAACAAGAAATTTTATAAATTTTCAGTACTATTGCAAAAACATTCTAAAAAACAACTCTCGAAAAATTGCTTTGCTATATCCAAAACAAATTGCTCAAAAATACTAGAATTTACAGACCTTTTTGAGAAAAAAGAAACAACAAAATAAGGAAATAAATCTAAATAATTAACGGAAGATACTAAAATTTTTGAAAAGATCTTTGTAGCAAATTCTAAAATCATTAATGAAATGCTACAACCTAAATATACAAGAAATAATAACATTTAAGAAAAAAGAAATAGTAGACTCCTTGGAGAAATTTCTAGAACTCTACAAACGAAATTGTTGGAAATTTCTAGGAACAGATTTTCTAGAAAAATCTATAGCCTCCAAATCTGAATCTGGGTTATTGGAAATTTCTGAACTCTCGAAATAAAGTGTCGAATTTTGGAAAAGACTTTTTTAAATTTTTGAGCCCTGAAGAAAATCTTTGCAATTTATAAGACAGTATTAAAATCTAGAAGAGAAATTGCTGAAAATATCATCAAAGAAAATTCTAAAAATATTAAAACGAATTTTATAAACATCTAGATCTCCCGAATAAAACCTTTGCTAAAAATTCTGGAAATATGAATAAGAAATTACTGTTAACTTCCAGAATCCTCCAAATAAGTTCTAGAAATCTACAAGGAAAATTTGTGAAAAATTCTAGAATCCTTGATAAAAATTCTTTGGAAAGAAAGATGCAAAAAAAAATTACTGAAACTTTTAGAAGCCTATTCTAGAAAATTAGAAGAAAATTTCCTAATAAACTATAAAACTCTCGAATAAAATCTTTGCTGAAAATTCTGGAAACATCTATTTATTTATTATATAAGAAAAAGAAATTACTGTACACTTTTAGAATCTTTAAAAAAAGTTTTATAAACCTAAAATAAAATCTTGTGAAAAATTCTAGAAACCTCAATGTAAAAGAAAAACTAAAAGTATGGATCATCTGAGAATATTATAGAAATTTAGAAGAAAATTTTCCAATAGAAAAAGTTGAACAAAATCTTGTATAGAAACCACGAAAATATTTTTATAAATAAATATAAATAATGACTTTTTGAAACTCTTGAAAAAAATTTAAACCTGTAAAAAATTCTAGAATTCTCGACGAAAATTCTTTGGGAAGGAAGTTGCAATAAAAACTAAAAGTATGGAGGACAAATTACTGAAATTTCAAGAATCTAAAGAAAAATCTAAAAAAATGTCTGAAATATTCTAAAGTTAAATACTTTTCTCACAAATTAAGAACATTACGAAAAATGTGAATTTATAAAACTTGTACAGTTTCTCATTCCCTTTAACTTTTGTTTGAAAAGTTATGTAATATTTTTTAAATTTAAATTTCAAATATTGAGAAAAAACAAAAAAAGCCTCAAGTAAACATCCGGTTTATGAATGTTCATCAAAAGCTTTTCAGTTCCAGTTTTTAATGATAAAACAGTCCAAAGACATTCTCATTCACGAAAACAATACTTTCCACAAATGGTGATGTGGCCATCATAGTAGTTCCCTATATTTTTCTCGAAAACTATGAGGTTTATGCAAAAAGGCTATTCTTAATAATTTATTCAGTTTTAAATTCTCTACAATTATTTGTTATATAAGTTACGTAACTGCAATAGTTTATTAGTAATTTTCAAGAAATGTCAAAATTTTCAATTTTAATTTTTTTTCTCAAAAGTTAAAAATTTTATAAAGAATATGTTTTCATAAAAGTTGTTCAGTTTCTTGTTCTCTTTAACATTTATTTGAAAATTTTTGTAATATTTTGCATATTAAAAAATATATTGGAAAAAAACAAAAAAATGGCCTCGAGTAAACATCCACCTCCGGTTTTTGAATATATACCAAAAGCTTTTCAGTTCCAGTTTTTAACGAAAAAACCTTAAGTTTAAAGTTCCATCTCAAACAAATCATTCCTTTTTGAGATACAGCGCCCACCGACAGACAGACATACACACAGACACAATTTTTTTTTTTCCAGAAATTAGTGTTTTGGGTTCAGAGGACCCTAAAACGGATATTTCCGCAAAAAAAAAATTGAAAAAAAATCACGAAAACAATAGTCCCCCTATATATACTATATAGGGAAACTAAAAAGCTTTCCTTTTGGACATGAAATGTTTTACCAGTGAAAAAAGTTTTGAAAAATATATTTTGGAGCAAGATTAGTTACTGCTTTCTGGCTATTAGCAGGTACCTTATTATTAAAACCGTTTCTTTAGGAACTAAATTGTAAATTCTAATTACAAATGCTTAATTTTTAACATGAAAAGTTCTTTAAGTTAAAATTGTCTTGAAAAAATATTTAAAATCAAGATCTTATTTTGGCTATTGACAGAAATTTTATTTTTAGTACTGTATAATTGAAATTTCTTCTTTAACCAGTTAACATGGTGCTCCGTTGTGCAAATTTCGCACATAGAAACACAAAAATTCATCCTGCGACACACTTCACTAGGAAAAAACTATCACACCACAACCATGCACACTTAAAAAAATTATATTAACCAGTCTTTTCAAACTCAGTTAACTGGTTAAGAGCTAATTTTGAAATACTAATTACAAAAGCTTTTGAGATGTAAATGCTCTTACTGTTAAGAATGACTTATAAAAATTATTTCTAATCAAGATAGGCTACCGCTTTGCCTTCTGATGGACCGTCGATTTTCGCCAGTAGGTCTGAGATGACCCTGGTGGTTCGGTACGCTTCGGCCGCCGCCTCCACTACCTGTCTGCTGCACAAAGGGATTGTGTCAATTATGACCCCCCCAAGTACTTGGTCGTCCCACCCACTTCCACGTCGTGGCGCAAGATCTTGACCTTACCGTTTAGTTTCCCTCTGCCCCAGTAATGTCTCGAAAGCCCAACAGTCGTTTTTTTCTCCGCTACAACCATCCCTGCTTCCTTAATCCACTATTAGAACCTTATGGTTGCCTTACTCGCTAGTCTCACGACCTCCACGATCTCCCTGCTCTTGATGACTATCATGATGTCATTGGCAAATCTGATGACATCTACCGCATGTGGCATCTCCAACTCCAATACGCCGTCGTAAGCCAGATTCCCTAGTGTGGGGCTAAGGACGGAGGCCTGCGAGACACCTCCCTTCACCTTCCAGATCTTCGGCAAGCCGTTGTTTCCTTCGAAGTGGATCGAACGCTTGTGCAAGTAGTCAGCAATTGTGATCACTAGGTATTCCGAGGCTCTTCTTTTCTCCATTGCCTCCATGATGATCGAACAAGGGATTGAATTGAAAGTGTTCTTTATGTTCAAGGTGATTGCCCTCTTCCTATTAGCGGGCCTGTGTTGGCCCCGAGCATGAGGATCTCCTTTTGGAAGCTAAATTGTCGACAGGATAATCCATCGTCTCTTTCACCCACTTGACCAGCTTGTCTCTTATGTCTCTTTCAAAAAGCTTACCTTTAACATCCAATAGACACAGCGGTCTGTAATCTCCAGAAGTTGTTAGGAGCTTTCCTTCCTTCGGCAACAGGACTAATCGAGCCCTCTTATAGTGCTTCGGGAACATTCCTTCCTTTAGCCAGGTTGTCATGGCCAATGTGAGAATTGTAAGGTTGCTGAGGGCGCCTTTAGACAGTCGGTGATGTCGCCCTACCGGATGTAGGTGTCGTCTGATTCATGTTTCCGGGAAAGAATGGGCGTACGAACGTCTCAGTTCCGCCTGGTACGAGCATGTTGTGATTGAGATGGGATTGTTTCAACTTGCTTTTCACGATCCTTTACGGCTTGCCATAAGGGTCGTCGTTTACCTCCGCCACAAGTTTTCTCCAGGCAGCTATCCTACTCCTCAATTCCAGCTTCGTCTTTAAAAAAAGACTGCTGCTGGGAGCCGCGCGAGCCAAGCTCCAAGTACTTCCGGACTTGGAGATCGTGGCGAGAGAAGGAGTGTTAGTAGAGACGAGAAGTGGAACGGCGAAGAGCGCCTTAAAACGCAATGTCCAGCGAAGGTTGATGGACCAGTGACAGGTGTTCGAACCCTAACCATGAGAAAGGAGTCTGGACGAAGGTGCTTATCCGAGCATTGGAGCATTGAATGAACAGAAGGCACGACGAGCTGTCGTACCACCTGACAAATCCACGGTAGGAACGGGAACGGGAGCTAAGTAGAGACCCAGTTCTCTGCGCGCTCGTGGAACCAGGAAGCCTCCTACTGCATATGCTGAAGAGTGAAAAGAAATGGGTTTCAGCAGACCGGGCGGCCAGAGAAATTCTGGGAAGGAAGAAAGCTTATCTTTCTGGGGCAGATGGGGTATATGGGGCAGGCGAAGCTGGTAAGGCAGCCGGGGCCCCGATCGCAAGCGCGGATGAAGAAGATAACTCCAAAAACGAAGAAGGATAAGGGAGCGGAGGTGAAGAGAAGGAGATGAAGGGTACCAAGTAAATAATGTAACGATGCCACTGGTGTCTCTGTCTAGTCGACCAGAGGATCGTCTGACCAGCATGGATGGGTTCCACGACGATGACGGCGCAGCAAAATATCCACAGAATAGACAAACTGTGGCAACACTAGAGGTCGTGCGCCCTAAGTAGGATTAAGTCATTAAAAAAGGCTACCGCTTTACAGTTATTATCTGAAACCACATTTTTAAAAGTATTTCATTAAAAACTAATTTCTGAAAGGTAATTTCAAAAGCTTTATTTTCAGGCATTAATTTTTATTCCAGTCGAGATATCACTCTGCTGTTTTACACTTTATTTAATCTTTATTACTATTACCTTAATTTTCAGCTTAAAAACTTTATTTTTAAAGCGTTACATCAGAACGTTATTTGCAATAAGACAAAAACCTTTGTTGTGTTCAAATCAGCACAATTCCAGAAACTAAAACATTCATACATAAAGCTTTTACTTAAGGATCTTTTCTCAAAATATAATTTAAAACGCACTTCTTTTTCTGTTAAACACGATTTTATTTTTTATTATTTTAGCATTGCATATTAACATTGTATTCGTGGAACTTTACTTAAAATCTCTGAAACTAATTTTTTTGAGTCAAAAATATATCCTGTTTTAATATAATTAGTATCCCATTTTTAAATTCTTATTTATAAAATCTTGGTCTGGGACTTTATTATGAAGTTAAGCAAGAAAAAAAGAATTATGTATTTTCAAAATAAGAGTTATACTGAAAAGCATAACTCTTTTATATAGACTATTGATATTTAAACCGAATTTAAAAACCTTAATATCATCCTTGAAACATCATTTAGAAACAAATTTTCAAGACTAAATGTCAAAATTTACGAAAGTGTCTCTTATGTTAATACTATTATTTTTATTTATTTGTTGAATTTGGTTCTTATTTATCATGTTGTGAAACATTTATAATATAAATATGATTCAAATAATCCACTTTTTATATTTATGTGTGTAGCTAATGATTTCAATCATAATAATAATATTGATTTGTTTGGTTCTAGTCTATCTAAGTTTAAATCAGAACTCAAAAGAATTGCATTTCAATTTTGATATATGTTATTGTTACGTACGATCATAAGTTTACTTTTAGTTGTATTTTAATTTAATGTTTCATCATGAATTATGTTATTTCTATTGTAAAAGGTGATTTCGTTTAATAAATATATATAAAAAAAGGGTTATTTACAATGAGGCACTTGGTTGGTTTCATAATTTGTTCTCTTATAAGAACAAAACTAATTTCTAAATCCTTATATTTAAATTTAATGTTATATCTAAAACCCGAGTTTAAAACACTACTTAGATTTAGGGTAAAGGCATTGTTCTAGGCTCCATTATAAAATTAATGAACATTTTCTAGCAAAAATATATATAAAATACTATCCCCCAGCATCGATACAGTTATGAAAGTGTGCCATGTCTAGAAAGCACCCTAACACTTCTCGATGAGAATGTATTTTGGAATCATTGTGCCAGGTTTTTATGGTACTTTTTCCACGGACTCCCAATGCTTTGCTTTCTGCGTTCCCTTTATTCAGGACAACAAAAAACTAAACTCCTTCGTAAACTAACGTCAGGACTGTAAAGCCGCGTGGCTGTGGGCATTGTCATGGTGAACCCCCTGACCGTGTCTTTGATGTCAGCCTTTAAGCTTGTCACTCCCTGTTTCAATCTTTACAGCATCTGCACAGCATCATCGTCCCGACCATCCTCCGCACTCTGATTTTGAAATTCAATCATTCTTGAAGGCCTGTTTAAGCATCTGGAATGTTTCCGTTGCATTTTTTTAAGCTGCACACAAAACTAGATTATGTATCGCTGTTTAAGTGAAAATCAAAACAAAGTCAAAACATACACGTGTTTGCAAAAAACCGAGACTACTCGGAGCAAACTGGTATTCGGCTGCATAGGTAGGGCATTCCCCAACGCATTTTACACAATCATGCACATTACTTTCATAATAGACCCTTTATATTAAATTAGTAACTCAATTCTTTAATATAAAATTTTATTATTTAATCATCAAATATACGATCTTTATCATCATTAAAATCTAATTATTAGAGAATGATTTTTTAAGCCCAATTTGAAAAGCACAAAACGCTTGCTAAGAGAGGTTATTATTAAATTTACCCATTCAATAATGCTCGATTTTCAACTTTTCATATTTCGAACCTTACCTCATTTTTTACTTTAATATAGGGGACGTATTGTTTTCGTGAATAAGAATGTGTATATCTCAAAAACGAATGTTACGTTTGAGATTAAGCTTTCAACTTAAGGTTTTATCATTACAAACTTTATTGAAAAAAAATTGGTAAATATTCATACTCGAGGGGTATTTTCGTTTTTTCTAAATTTAAAAAATATTACATAACACCCATTCACCCTATATATACATAATAATTTTAAATACGAATTGTTGATGATTTTCCTGCTTAAAAAATAATAAAACATTGTATGTAATAAAAAATAAAGCATAATTCAAATTTAAGTTTAAATATAAATGACTTTCTATAGCTACTCTTATCTAAGCCTGATTTAAACCTTTCCATGAATGATGTATATAATTTGTATTAATTTGCACACTCACAAATTTTACATTGTCAATTTCTTTTATTCAAATTTTGTAATTAAAATTATTGCAAACCATAACGCGGTCAGTAATTAAAGCCAATATGTATATGTAGGTTGAGTTGGTGGCTTCTATCCCACCCTCCAGTTAGTAAAATATCATCAACAATTATTTGAAATATTTGTATGAATGCATCAATTAATAAATGCAATTATTTTGTATTTGTTTACATTTTACAACTTTTAACTAAAACCCTCGCTTATGTTTTCCTGATTGGAGGACGGATAGAGGCCACCCACCCACCCTACATATACATTATAACTTTAATTGCTAATCGCTGATGATTTTGCTCCCAACAACAATAATATCCTTGTAATAAAATATAAAATAATATCAACATTTAAGTTTACCTATAAATGACTTTCTATAGCTAATTTTATCTAATTTAGATTTAAAGTCTGCCCACTCATCATGCATCAAATGTTTACTAATTTACTCACTTAAAAATGTTACCTTTTCAATTTTATTTTTGTTCAAAAGTTTTGTAATTAATTTTATTGGAAACCGCGAAACTAGAACGAAAGTAAGTAAGTTTTTATGTATATGTAGGGTGGGTAGGTGACCTCTATCCTACTCTCTAGTCAATAAAACATCAAAAAATATTTGAAAAATTTGTTTGAATAAATCTATTAAAATTAGCAATTATGTTACATTTATTTCCGTTTTACAACTTTTAATTAAAACCCTCGCTTATGGTTTACAGAATGGAGGGTGGGTTAGAGGCCACCTTACACATAATACTAATTGTTGATGGATTTTACATCTGTTTTACTTTCATTATATAGAATTTAAAAAATATTATATAACTCTTCAAACAAAAGTTAAAGGGAATAAGAAACTGAACAAGTTTTATAAAAACATATTTTTGATAAAGTTTAAAGTTCTTAACTTCTGAGAAGAAAATTAAAATTGAATTCATTTGACATTTTTTTGAGCAAATTATTATAAATAACATCGTATTTTTAAAAAAATATAAGAAAATTACTATGATGGCCACATCACAATTTTTAGACTCAAGTAGTGTTCTTGTTTGTAGTTTCGAAAAATTAGGCAAATCACATTTATGTACCCTTAATATCTGATTTGTTTAAACTTATCTTGAGGAATTTTTCCTGTAGTACATGAACTTTTATTTTCAAATTCTAATATAAGTCTTATTTCTCGAACTCTAATATTGGGCTAAACCTTACTTTAAAACTTTAATTTCTAATTGCAAAGTTTAGTAAAACTGGATGAATGTTATCTTATTTCTTTGGCCATTATATAAGCAGTCATTGCTTTTTATATATTTTCAGAAGATTATTACTGAAACCTTAAGATGGAGTCAAATACTTGGGTATTCTTCTAGACAAAAAACTAAACTGGAATGCCCACCTGACGGAGAGATCTAAAGAAGCATGCATAGCCCTCTGGCAATGCAGACTAATTGTGGGGAAACTTGGGGACTATCTCCAAAGGTAGCTATGGATCTACACATCCATAGTGCGGCCAATGTTGGCATTAGCATTATTAATATAGTGGCCAAAAACGACTACGAAATCAGCCGCAAGGCTCCAGGCAACAGGAGCCATGAGAATATCACCAACAACGGCTATGGAAGCCCTGCTGCACCTGTCACCCTTGGATATATTTATTAAAGAACAGGTAGCAGCGGCCACTATAAGTCTTCGAGCAACAAAGACATGGCTTGTAAGAAACGGAGGAAGTGCATACACCATGATATTAGAGGATCTATGTAAAAGCAATCCCGAAATTATGATGCCGGTGGACAACATCCCTCAAAAATACATCTTCAACAGGAAGTTTCAAATAGACCTGAGATTCGAAAACTCAGGAGTAGGAAGTAAGCACAAAGACATCCACATATATACTGATGGGTCGCCAACGTATAGGAATTTTCTGCAAAAACCTGTCCCTAAAAACAGTACTGCTATAAGTAAGATAATGAGTACACCAACAATGGTGGAACTCGTGGAATTACTATATGCAGCAAAAGCTATCTCTCACAAGAAGATTAAGCGTAAAAACATACACATTATAACGAACAGCAGAGCGGCAATCTTGTCCATTGCCAACTGCAAAATAACCTCAGCATTAGCGTTGGAATGCTGCGAAGCCCTGGGAGAAGTTACTCGTGACAACGAGATAACTCTATGCTGGGTGAAAGGACACAAGAATAGCAGATGGAACAGAATAGCAGATTGTTTGGCGAGGAAGGCATCCGGACAAACGGTAAGCGAACCGAACCCCTCCCTGCTGCCTTCTCTGCTAGATCTGAATACCCTACTGAAAACTGCTCCAATCAGATGTTACAAAGAGCGATGGGACAACACATCTGGCTGTAGAGTCTCAAAAAACTTCATCACAATGAACACCAAAACGGCCAGATACTGTATGCAACTGTCCAGAGAAAACCTACGAAAGGTCGTACTTCGGCTTCTTAAAGGACACTGCAATTTACGATCACACCTGATCAAACTGGGACTACAACCTAGTCCTATCTGCAGAGGGTGTAAAGCAGAAGAGGAAACCGCGAAGCATGTACTTCTAGACTGCCCCGTATTATCGAACTTACGAAAATCCACAATGGGAGAAGGATATCTAAATCCATCGGACATCCTCAGAGTCCCTCTTGCTGCAGTCCTGGCATTTGCCAATGTCCTGGGTTGGCTTGACCGTGGCAAGGAATAAGGACTTAGATGGGAGGACGCACAAAGGGCCCATTGGGGTCTACGTGCGGCAGAACTCTCCGCCTTTCCTTCGACTTAAACCAGAACCAGAACCATTACTGAAACCTTATGAATGAGATCTTGTTTGTGAAATCGTAATTTAATAACATCTTGTCCTAATCTCTTTCTAAGGAATGTACTCTACTCACGTATTGAATTAACATGGCTTAATTTCTTAATCTTTGCAGAAATCTTATGGCATAATTAGATTTTAAAATCTTTAGCACTAAATCTTTAGTTTTCAGACAAAAAGTTGTTTCTTATTTTTAAACATTAACATTATTGAATAAATAGTCGGGGTTATGTTCTGTACTTCTCGTTATTATTAATTATATTCTTTTATACTAGTTTCGGCTGTATGCCATCATCAGTAAAAAAAAACGTCTTGATGTTGTACGATGGCATACAGCCGAAACTAGTATAAAAGAATATAATTAATAATAACGAGAAGTACAAAACATAACCCCGACTATTTATTCAAATTACAACTCGTTATAAAAATGGAGTCCACAAATACAATTATTAACATTATTGTTTTGTTGATTTATTGATTTTCCTTTACATCTCCAGTTAACAAAAATGTTCTAACAATTAATATAAATTCACAAACTACTTAACAATTTACTATAAAAATGGTAAATACCTAATTGAATAAAATTATTTCTATTTATGAAAAATCGCCAATGATTATTATGGTAAAAAAATCGAAATCGCTTAAGACTCAACATAAAGAAATAAATTTATGCGTCGTGAAAGAATAGAGTGAAGGACCTAGTTTTGTAGTAAAAGTACAGTAACATTCTATTAACGAGTTTTGTAATTATACAATAAAAAATTCTGGAAACTCAGAAGGTCTTCAAAAGCGAGAAATATTAACAACGTGACCGCAATAATAGAAAAATATGGCTACAAAATTACAGAAAATGGAACTCGTTCTCCATGGATGTTAGCTTAGTAGCGATTCATTATTATCGTAGAAGGTCTACTTTCAAAAAAAGTATAAATATGAAGATTGTTTGCCAAAAATACACGAAAATTGTTAAAGATTATAGAGCTCATGCGTTCTGAGAAGCTTTAGATTCTTTTAAATGTTCTGGACTAAACTAAAGCTTCTAGAAAATGTAAAGCTCAGTAATAAAAATTTAAATATCCCATTGAATGTAATAATGCATATTTGTATTTAATTATTAGAAGCAAACAAAATAATATCTAACAAACAAACTGTCGAACTCTGCATGTTGAAATTTATCTAAATCCATCCACTTAGGAATTCTTTTAATATAAACTATTTATTTTTTAATTATTACAAGCAAACAAAATAACATCTAACAAACAAACACTCGAACTGTGAATGTTGAAATTTAACTAAATCCATCCACTTGGAAACTCTTTTAATATAAAATCTCTTAGCGGGGGATTATTTTAATATTTTTAGTACTCTTATTATTTTGCGCATAATAAAGAAAATAAGCTTCAGTCCTGTCTCCCCTAGAGGATTTGCGAGCTAAATAAATTCCGCATAAAACAGACTGAATTATTTTTCCCGATGCTCGGTTATTTTAATTAAAAAAATGAATGACACGACCTCGTTTACGCGCAATTGCCATCTAAAATGCTAAATTATCTGAAATTTAATTCCGAATTAATTACCATGTTATTTATATTTATTTCTGGAAAATTTATAATTTAAAAATTAAAAAATATACGTATCAGATGAAGCAACAACATAATTTGAAAGGAAAATTACTTTAAGAAGGGAAATGTTACAACAGCTTCACTTCAAACTTAGCTAATGTGATCACAAGAAAAAAAATGGCATTTGTGGTTATAACATAAGGTAACTGTATAATATGCAGTTTCCTTAAATATGCAATAATTTAATTAATTTTAAATGTTCTAAAAATACTGGTTCAATAGTATTACAGTTAATTAAATACTTGATTGTAAAGGCTTTCACTTTGTAAAATATATTTTATAACTTTAAATAACATAAAATAGAACGAAGTTTATTTATTTCTTGTTTTCAATAATGTATAATTTTAATAGTTGATATTAATTAATTGGTGGAAAAGCTTGAGTCGGCGAACAAAACAAACACGTTAAAATTCAAACTAATTTCCTGCTTGCTCAGGCTCATCCAATTTCCTCTTCCAGAGGAGCGACCCGGGACCGTAAAAACAACATCAAAAATTAATAGTATTTATAAGAACGGCCCCCGTGCGCGCAAAATGCGCACTTTTAACAGAAACAAAAGAAAAAGTCGAAAGTCACCCGCTCCCGAAGATGATAATTATTTGTCTTATTAAATTACAAAACTGTACCTTTCTGTTTGTCTTTCCGTCTAATTGAAATGGAATTCCTGACAACGAACAAGCAGCCACTTCGCTTCCACCTGCGAAATGGCGCATAATCGAGTTTATTTTTACACGTTCGCAAAGTAAATTTCGTTTTTTAATTTTAATTCAATAAACATGCGCGCAATTTCGCCCGCTCATTAAGCGAGCCAAACAATTAATAATTAAAGGATTTTAATTGGGTACATCGCAGTCTTTGATGTTTCCCGGGGGCAATTATGGGGTGTTCTTACGCTTTGATGGCAAGTTTTGTTTAATTGCTCATTTTATTCAATTTGTTGTTTCATTGATGATTCAATCATTAAAAAATCGATTATATTATTACACTTAAAATCTTATTCCATTTATGTTAATTATAATGAGGTTTTCTAATAATACATTAAATTAACAAAATAATAAGCTACTTTATATACATAAAAGATAT
Source organism: Ontholestes murinus (assembly GCA_963969525.1). Classification (NCBI taxonomy): domain Eukaryota; kingdom Metazoa; phylum Arthropoda; class Insecta; order Coleoptera; family Staphylinidae; genus Ontholestes; species Ontholestes murinus. Next base: position 88,461,728 of record OZ018387.1, read on the forward strand.
AGTAATGCTATAATAAACAATATTGTTTAAATGATGTTAATTCACACAATAGACATTTATATAATTCTTTAAATAATATTATTTTATATAATATAAATTATTAATATAATGATCTAAAGCCATTTAAATTGTTGTAGAAAATTAACTAATGAATTAAAAATATGAAAATATTTCCTAAATCTACAACAATGAATATAACTAAGGCTGCAGTCTTTTGTTGTTGTATTTTTAATTCATTTATATATTTCATTATAATGATTAGATGTTTCGTCTAAAATAAATAATCGTGTTTATTTTATTTCATCCTCTGTTTGGTTAAATTTTCAATGCGCCTCCCTTTGGAACGTGCAAGGAAAATATAATTTGTCAGGGTACGTACGATATTATTACAAACGTACGAAACATACCGCCTAGGAAATTATGTTACTTAATTAACAATAACAATCCGTAACTAAGCAAATTATCCATAATTGTATTATTAAAGTTCCAGCATGTCATTTGAAACGAAAATATTTCTTTAAGGGCTGAAAGCTCGCGTATAAGGATGTGTATAAAATAAGTTAAACTCAATAGTGACGAAGGTAACTTTTATTTGCTTATCTTTAATACAAATTAATAGAACATAAAAGGGAACATAATAGGTAGTGAATTTTTAATCAAATACCTATTAGTAACATAATGTATCACAAAGTGATATGTGAGAAACAAATACATGATATAAAAGGGAACGTTAATATTATAAAGGTGCCATACCTTTATGGTCTTCACTTACGGTTCCTTTTGTTCAACTGAGCTACGCTGATGAGATCTAAAATAGATCGAAACTAGTGCGTGGCAGTTATTGACGGGGAATAATAATTAATTATTTTTTATTTGGAATTAAATAATAATTAAATAATTTGATCTGGAATGTAAACAATTTATAAGCGTTAATAATAAATAAATTATAATACTCCCTAGGCCTAGAAAATAGGCTTATGAAACAATATAATACTATTTTAGTAGTTTTAAATTTAGTCTTTAATCTGTTTGGCTAAAGAGAACTTGTATGAGGAAGTTGTAATTTAAGAAAAATAATTGACAATATTTTATTGTAATTATCAGATAGAAAATGGTGTCAATTACAAACACACCATTAATACAATTAATATTTATTTTTACTTTCTTTGCTACTTGCTGGATTGAGTCACGATCTCAAATCCCAAACAAAAATAATTAATAAAAACCCTAAACAAAAACAGGAAACCGACAGAAGTATATAATTAACATTAAACATAAACTTTTTGAAATAATCTAACATAATTTAAGAAATACTAATACACTTTTGAAGATTAATAGATTTGAAGTCATATTGTGGCTAAATACAATAACAAAACACTGAACCCCATGAAAACTGTTTGTCATTTTATGTAATGGTGAGTTTTTAAAGTGCGTGTATTGCATTTATTGCTATAGAATATAAGAGAGTTTCTTATGTTAGGTCCAGGGATATGAAAATTCTGAACCATATATGTAACATAGTTTGGGGTCGAGATCGATGCAAAATAGTTCAACTTGCTTAGAATAAATGCTTTGTACAGAGTTATAACTATAATTTTTAACTTTTTATACCACTATTTATTGTATAATATACACAAACAAAGTTTACAATATATTATCAATTTTGATACAACTATAGTTTCGACCTTTGCAGGTCATTATCAAGTGTTGAATCATTCAACACTTGATAATGACTTGCAAAGATCGAAACTATAGTTGTGAGATTTTACGATTATACGAAACTATATTACATTTAGCAACATTGATGTGGATGCTATTTTTGTGACACCAGGTAACTAATTTATCAATGTTGTTTTGCAACTCCAAGCAATCATCTGTATAAACAACATCAACTTGATTATGATTATCTAATTCGTGACCAATTATATATGTAATGTTAATTGGATTAGTTAGTGTACTTTTTTTAACAAATCCATGTTGATGTATGGATTTCTTTGAGGAAACTATATTATAAATTTACTCAGTTAATAAACATTCGAATTTGACAAGTTATGTAAAAGTGAAATAGGTCTATAATTCTTAACATCTCTTTTATCACCAGATTTATGCACATATATCACTCTCACTATTAGCAATCAGGAAACTTTCCGAAACGTAAAATGTTGTTAAATATCTCAATGTTTGAAACATCAATAATTTCGGTACAATCCTTAAGAACATGTTCAACAACTTTGGTTTAATCAGTTTTAATTGTTTTACTACATTGCTTCCGATACTACACAGTCTCCCATATACGACTACAATTGCCACATTTATAATTTTTGTCTAAGTATTCAGCAAAAGCGTTAGGTATGTCATCACCAATCACTTTTTAGTAATTTTAGTAGAATTGCGTTTCTTATTAATTAATGTCCAAAACTGAGTAGGCTCTTTTGATATCGACTCTTCATTTTGTATAGAAGTTTGTATTTTTCTTTCGATTTGATTAATTTAATGATTCTGCCGTTAAACCATGGGGAATATCTCTGCTTCCTGCATATTAAGGGACATTTAAGTCTCATCCATGGTTCAGTTTTCGAAAAATATCGAAAAAGTCCAGTCATGGTTAGATATATCCATACATAATGTTGCATAATTAGCTTTCTTAAAATTATATTGGAATTCAAAATTATTTAAAAAAATAGGAGTCAAGTGGGATCTAATTTTTAGCAGGAGTTAGTTTTTTGTTTATCCGTAAAAGTAAATAAGGACGTAGGGATGACTCTAAGATGACTTTTAAAGGACGATTGCGATCTTTATTTTCTTTTTCCAAGGCCATATACTGGTAATATTAATTTTATCGTCAATCCGCTTTTTTCAAGTTGAAAATACTCATTAGAAAAACAAGGAAACATTTCGTCAATCTACAACAATGAGCCTTACTAAGCCTTCAAAATAATTTGAATTGAATCATACAAATTTGAATTACGTCGATTAATAAAATATATCATCACTCATGAAATACAATAAATTTTCATGAGTGATAATATATTTTATTAATCGACGTAATTCAAAATGATAACTCAATCTCTTTGTTTTAACGTAGTGGATATAGAGAACGAGAGACTTTTTGAGGGTGAGGTTTAGAACATTTCTAGAGCCATCCTGATGTTACCAGGCAAACATGTTTTTGATTCTATTTAGCCTAGAACATAAATATCTGCGCAGTTTTCCAATATTTTGCAAATTAACCCCTATTAAAAGATTTTAATGAAATTAAACAGCACAGTTGGGAGGTTTTCACATTTATTGTTGAACACTGCAACATGTTTCACCACACAGTGGCTTCATCAGGCAGATGAATACTAATTTAACAAATTACAGGTAAAAGCTTATATACTATTTAGACCTATGGTGAGAAAAAGGGGGTGCGCTTTAGCTTTAGACTTTTATTACAAACGTACAAAATTTTAAAATTATCATTAAAAGTATATTGGTATTTGATTAAATGATTGGCGTAGGTTAAAGCAGTTTCTTGTAATTTAAAGCATTTTTAATCTTCTTGAATACGGTCTAGGAAGCTTCATCCAGTTTATCCAACTTATACCTTAGGACAATCCCCACACTTTACGAATCAAGAAACACAATTACTAAAAAAAGGTTTCTAACATAACATAAAAACAGTTCCCAGTCCTTCAGACTTACAAATATTAACATAGGTTTCGAAACTGAACTCGCATTTATTAATTCAAATAATAATAAATAAGTCGGTTGGAATATCTCCAACCGGCTTATTGCAGTTTAAAGAAAAATAATTTGAAACATAAATAAGTTTCCGAATAAACTACTAGAAATATTGGTAGAAAAATCTCTTAAAGATAAGTCAATTAAAAATAACATCATTTTCACAAATGCCGATAAAGGTAACTCAATTATTGCTGTTCTAAAGTATTACATTTTTTTAAATTCTAACCTTACAAATAAATAAATTAAGAATATTAAATCTATTGCAAAAAACTCTCATGCTTTCATTTCCGGTTACCAATTAAAACACTTATTTCCTATGAACCTCAAACCTCCTAAATTGTATGGTTTGTTAAAAATCCATAAAGTAGACTCCCCAACTAGGACTTTAGTATCTTATATGTCATCACCTTGCCTTAACATTTCAAAATATTTAATCACATTCATTAGCGAAAATACTAAATTCAAGTCAACTTTCTCATTAAAAACGCATTAGAATTAATCTCTAAAATTAAAGATCTCAAAGTTCCGAAGAATAGTTGGCTGGTGTCCTTCCATGTCAGTAATTTCTTTCCTAGTGTGCCACCTCAAGAGGTAGTAAACATTATTGAGGGATTACTGACCTCAAAAGGTACTAATCCGATTGTTAAAGTCGAATATTTGGATCTTTTAATGAATGTTTAGCCCAAAATTATTTTCAATTTAATAATAACTTCTTTATTCAAAATTGTTCATTCCAATAAAAATAGTAAATATTGTTCATAAACATTTAACGGTCCCACATCAATTGCCATCAGCAAAAAAAACTTAAATCTTTTAATTCAACTCAGTCTTTAAGAACGACCAACTCAATTAGTAAGTTTATAAATGTTGCTGAAGACAAAACTGATAAATCGACAAACTCGGGTGTATATTTGTTGGACAAACTGGAAAAACTTCCCTAACCGTATTCAAGAACCTAAAAAATGCTTTCAATTAAAAAAAAACTGCTTCAACCTACGCCAATCATTTATTTATTTATTTAATAATTTATTTATTTAATAATTTATTTAGTTATTGTTAATCGAATACCAGCATACCTTTAATGATAATTTTGAAATTTTTGCAAATACATGGGCATGAAATTTACTTCAATATCTAGAGGATAATATAATAATATTTTCAAGTAATATTTAATATTCTAAATAATTATTATGAAAATAACTAAACTATTGGCAATGGATATAAAAGCTTTAAAAGATGAGAATTAGAAATATTTATTTTGTAAACAAATTCACCCTTCCTCCCCATAGTTCTAATAGTATATAAGCTTTTACCTGTAATTTGTTAAATTAGTATTCATCTGCCTAATGAAGCCACTTTGTGGCGAAGCATGTTTCATCATGTATCCGCCTCGTCAATTCAATATCTAAAAGATTTTACGTCATAAAAAAGTCTGCATTAGAACTCTTTCTTAAAGTGTGCTTTCATAACTATATATTAAAAGCTCTACGTTGTTATTATCATAAATGATGGGCATTTATAATTAATTAAATTTCTCTCAAAATTTCTGTTATTAATCGTCTCGCTACCCTTTGAAATCGATATTCTTGGAATTTTCAAGATCTCTTTAAAACTGGTAGATTTTTTTTTAATGTTTGCAAAATGTTCGAACAATTGCCTCTTTACATTTCTAGAATTTTTCAGCATTGTTTTTTTATAGATTTCCAAAATTCCTCATTCAAATTTCAAAAATTTTGTTTGAGGTTTCTGCAAAGTTTTACTAATTTGTTGGTTACCGAGATTGCAAGAATTTTATTTTTTTAAGGTTCTAGAATTCTCCCAAATTTTTTACTAATTTAAAGTTTATAGTTTATCTTGTCTTATTTATTTTTTAACGTTTAAAGATTTTTATTAGCATTTCTTATTTTATGTCGATAATTTTATTTTGTCATTTGATTTTTATAGCATTTTATTTTCTTTTTCGTTTTCCAATTTGATTCTTCTCGAATTTTCTTCCAAAATATGATTTTTTTGGAGTTACAGAACGTTCTAGTAAGTTTTCCAGTTTCCAAGACTTATTAACAGATTTTTCTATTTCCACGAACATTCCAAAAAAATAATTTTGAAATAATTTGGTTTTTGCAAGATTTTTTCTCTTTGAAAAATTATTTGCTTAATTGGTAAAATGCCGCTGCATGCAAACAAAAATTTGTTGCCTAAAATATATTGAGTTCATGTGCTTGTCGCTCTTATTCAAATCTTATACTTCTATCTATAACTTTAAATCCTAGAAAATAGTTCTACCAATATTTCTCCATATATTGTAATATTGTTTAATATCCTTAGAGATTTCAAAAAGATTTATGGCAAAAAATAGTTATAGGATTTCAGATAATTTCTACATATTTCTGTATATTATGGCGTTAGGTATCTACTTTCTAACCTTCTACAATTATTTATGTCAACATTAGTTCAATTTGCATATCAGTAGTATTTTTAACATCTATTCCGTGAATCAATTAATCTTCTATATCAACTACTACAATTTAGTCAAATGATGTATAGCCTGATGTAAATCTACGATTAATTTTTAACGTGAATAAAAGACTTTTTTTCCTATTATAACTTTAATGCTGACACATTTTGCTTTTTTATGGAAAACATCAGGCCGTATAATAGTTTTAATAGCATCAGTAACTAGAAATAATTGGAAATGCGGGTTTATCTATAGAAACTGTATCGTCGTGATGTGGAAATTTCTTTTTTGGGCTTGAAGTCTGTTAGCCATTTGTTCCCTTTGGCCTACTTGTATTACTTTTTTAACCGTCTTTTGGTGTAATTAGTTGATCTTTCTTTCCACTGACGTTGAATATGTGTAAATTTTCCAGCACTCGCTTTTTGTTTGATGAAATGGGTGGTGGTGACCGTTACTTTGTGGTAGTTCATTTTAAAGAATAAAATAAAAGTCGAAAGTCCTTTTGTATACAGGGTGACTGATGAAAAACCTTTGGTGCTGTATCTTGCTTATTTTTGATCCGATTTTAATAAATAAAACATCAAATTAAATCATTTTTAAAGGACTTTAAAATGAACTGAACGGATATTTTTTATTGTATCCTGTTTTCGACAAATGACGATCAACTTTTATTTTCAAATTGCACTGTATATATATTTTGTATTGATCCGCAAGTAGATTTTTTTCTGAATATAAAATTGTAAACGTTTTTATCCGTTCAACAAACCAAACTCGAGAAATTGAGGATTAAAAAAAATTATAAATCAAGTACTCATAGTAAACAATATTGCTCAAACATTTTTTTATTCGATTTTACTACAAATCATTTCTTCCAGGTATCTAAATTTTTATCTAATTTCTCTTTTAAGAATTTTCTGTTAGGAGTTGCAAAATATTCAAAAAAACGTGTTTAAGTTTAATTTTGAATGTTTAGCTTGTCTTGCTACATTTTATGAGGCTTTTCTTTAAAGAAATCTAGTATTTTCTTCTTTAAATAATAGAGAAAAGAACTATATTCCAAATGTAATGCTTTATATTATCGAAATTCTTAAGATTGTGAGGTTTTTTATAAGTTTCTAAAATATTTCAGTAATTTTCTTCTGTTTACATTTTTTGAACTTTCCAATTTATTTGTTCTTCATTTTCACCAACTTTGCTATATCGAAATTTCAAATTGCTCGAAATTGTGATTTTTTATTCCATATAGATTTGTAGAAAATTTAGAAATTTTTAAAGATTTCTTAATGATTTCTGTACCTTTATTTACAAATAAAAATGTGTTCTCGCCAATATGAAACAAAATTTATTTGAATTATGGCTTTTTACTTTGTGTGCAGTTTTGAATCTCTCTTGTAACAATAATTTATTTGGCCAAGTAAGTAATCTTATGCGGCTAATTTTCTAAGATTTATCCTGAATATCTTGTAAACTTAAACGCAATAATCATAATAATGGTTGCGACCGCTACTATGTGGTAATTCATGATAAACACTACAATAAAACACTTACTATGTTTTTACCACTAAAATTTATTGTAAAATATATAAAATAGGTTACAACAACACACGACTTAAGTTTCGACTTTTAAAGGTCATATCAACTTGATAATGACCTTTAAAAGTCGAAACTTAAGTCGTGTGTTGTTGTAACTTATTTTATATATTCTACAATAAATTTTAGTGGTAAAAACATAGTAAGTGTTTTATTTTAGTGTTTAAACGCAATAATTGAATAATTTCTGTTTTAAACTCTTGCGCATTTACACACACACACAAATTCACAAGTGACACATGGCGGAAGGACCACGTGGTCGATAGCCAAACACTACTACTACTACTTTTATCTGACTTTTGGTATCGATATTTAGGGTATGAATAATAACCATCAATCAATCAAGGTACATTTCTGTTTTAGATGTAAATTATTGATTAAGCACGTTGGCCTATAAAAACCATATTTGATGAGATATCGCAATGTGTTTATTGTAATCGTTGCAGAGTTTCTTCCTTCGGCTACATTATCGCCATGGTTAAAACAAAAACCATTTTGTTGTAGCTCTTTTCTTTTCTAAGTTATGACATTTCTGCTAAACCCTTAAATTTTTCGTTGTTTCAAAAAATATGAGGCAGAATCTATTGCTCATTTGGAAAGGATGTTTTGATAAATTAAGTTTGATAAGTGGCATTTTTAATGATCGACTCGATTGAAATGTTTATTTTGAGTAGGAAAATGACAAAAAAATGAATTCGTGCTTAAAACTAATCAATTATTATGGAATTGAGGAAATTAATTTGTTAATCACAATCACTATCCTTCGACGAAGGTTCTAATTTAGGATATCTACGTTCACGAATAATACGTCATAGTGCACCACCACGAGTAGATGGTAAGACATCCTAGGTAGTTGGTGTGACATCCGCAGCAGATCCGAGTCCAAGACCCCGATCGCAACCAAGTCCAACGCCACGTATATTGCCTGGGGCCAATTCTTTGGTGCGTGGTTCCGCCACCATTATAGGAGTGGTTAATATTTGTGATTTACCACGTTTGCTGCCACGTGTACTGCTCTCTTTCCGTGGCGGTGCTTTCGGAAATGGCAAAACTTCTTGAATAGTTGAGTGCACCCATTTCAATTAAGTTGACACTATCGATTTCATCTTCAACGACGGATTCTGCACCAACGTCCATCTCATTTGTGTTTAGCATCAGAAGACGATCGGTGCAAAATAACTGTCCATGAAAATGTTCGAATTTGGCGGGTATACGCCAGTGCAGCAAAAGCCTTCTTTAATATTCGAATGACACAATGTTCTGATGAATAACCATTTCACAATTTCCAGCAAATTTCCAGCAAATTGTGAATGGTTTTGTTCGTAGCAAAGGGCACATCCAATCGTCGCATGATACTGTAGTGGTCATCTTAAATATTTCAAAAATTGTGCGTTCCAATGGCTGCATTTCGTAAGTGCAGTTCGGTTGAAATGACACAACAATAGTATTGTCGGTGCAAAATTGCATCGCTTCGCTCTAAATATGCGATTAATTATTGTCCAACAATAGAAAAGTTGGGTTCTGGGGAAATTAATATACAATTGCCTGGAAATAATTCAGGGAACTCCTGAATGTTTCCTTCGTCATCAACCCAGAACTATTCGCAGCTTCTCGAAAACTGTGTGGTACACAATTATTCGGACACGTGGGAAAATATAAAAATGGTTTTGTCTTTTTTCCCGTGATAGACACTGCAACCGCAGTTGTAATTTACCTTAATTTATCGTCATATTTTTATTAATTTTTGTTTTATCTTTATTAGAATATTCACTTTTCCAGAATTTAATTTCCTTATTTCGAGAAATTCTAGAAACTTTCTAAATAAATTTAAGCACACTTATATTGAATAATCACCTACTCACTCACTGAATTATAAATAAGCGATATTAGAGAAACATATTAATAATATTTATTTTATTTCAGATTTAATAAGCAAGCCAAAGAACTTTCGGAGCGTTTCCGCGACCGACCCATGCCACCGATGGAGACCGCCATCTATTGGATAGAGTACGTCGCTCGTCACAAAGGCGCCCATCACATGAGAACAGCTGCCGTCGGCATGCCCTTCTACCAGTACCTCCTTCTTGACGTCATCGCCTTCCTTAGCGCCATTATTTTACTTACTCTCTATATATCCTACAAGAGTTTGAAGTTCATCCTGCGAAAACTCTGTGGAAAACGCGAAAAAGTTAAGAAGAATTAAGCCTGAACGCCAGATGTTACGATCACAAGACTGTAGGTTTTAGATATTAATAATATGACCCACAAATGGTTAATTAAAGACAAAAATTAAAAATTTTAGTTATGTGCAGAATTGCTATATGAAAAGTTTCTAATTTAACAAAAAAATAATGCGAGGTTCTTAAAACAAAATATTTATGTCTAATAAATTATTAATTATTTCGTCCCATTAAATAATTTTCCTTCTTATCTCTGTGGGTCATTTTTATTAATTAAATATATTTTTATGATAGATAATAATAACAATACATTAAATAATGTGAATTATTTTTGTAATGTTTGCCGTATTTATAAAAACTGAAAATGTATACATTAAAAATATTCCTATGGAAACTCAATTTTAAAATTCTATAACATAAAAAAATAATATTTAACATATTTTTCATTTTTCTAAATTGAGATTTAATTTGATCCCAAAATAGTTGCTATGCGCGTAGAATGTATTTTTTTTTAGGAATTTTAGTTTAGTTTATAAAATTATTATTGTAATTTAGATTTTCTTTTGAATTCATCGCTATGTACTTTTCATTGTCATTTTAATAAAATGAAAATAAAGTTTGTGTTGTTGTAAATATGTTAAATTACATCACTAACTTTGCTAGAATTTTGCAAAAATTGCAATTTTTGTTAAATAAAAATAAATTGTATATGTTGATCCAAATGGCAGGATAAGGGAGTTTCTTGCGATAATGTGTAGCAGGTTGTGGAATGGAGTTGATTAAGAATTAGTTTAACGAATCAGTGTTGTTTGTTTATATTCATCTGGATTTGATACACATAATTGTAAGCAGATTGATTGAATTAGAGGACTTTTGAAATTTCTAGTGTTATTCCTGCTTAGGTTTGGAACCCAGGCGCAATGTATGACTTTGTGGTGTATAGTCCCGTTTTGTGGCCCCGTGGTGGGTGGGAACTGTGTGAGACAAATTTTAAATGTAACCTGCATGGATCTTAGAATAATTGCAAAACCACTAACTTGTCTTTGGACACACCGTCAAAAACTGACGAGGCTGGAGGACTTCTTAACCCTCTTGTTTCAGATACCTCTTTCCAAAATCCTTGGATAGGATTAGCGGAGCTAGAGCTAGAAGGAGAATGGCGTACCTTGCAGCGCATGTTGACCAAATGTCAGGACCATCCATTAGTACAATGGATGGTCATCAGTAAAGAATGGATACCCTTGGAAAGCCGTTGCCAAAAGCGGTCACCTCTGCGGAAACTGGAAGTTCAAGTACGAATAAGAAGAAGTACGAATCTACTACCAGGACCCTTGGTGGTAGAGCCGTCCGATCTGTAGTTCTTCTTATTCATACTTACACCCCCAGGAGAAATATAAATAGTGGTAGTCATCCAGCAACCTCACGACCCTGATACAATGAGGCTGCTAACAGACTCAAGACTAACCCAACAAAAGTCAGCTGTGCTAGTGGGTTCGACGCTACAAAGTGGCTGCTAATAAACAAAACAGTGGCAATAATCGGCAGCCAAATCCTCCCCGGAAAACTCATAGAAAACCAAGTTAAGTAGATTGTGCTCTTACCTCTGAATTGGTCATAATCATATCGGAACGATGTCAGTCAGTCCCATCTTAAAAGATTTATAAGAATATACCAAGATTGAGTTACCGACTAGTAGTAAGTGATTTTTACAATCCCACATCCTTATTCTGCATAGAACTGTCCTATTGAAATATTATAATACATGTCGACCGTAAAACATATTACATAGCGACCGTAACAGATGGTCATATTACCGGGCTTAATCATCAAAACAATATCGACTAAGTAAATGGTTCGCAGAGTTCACAGTTGCCGCTCAGCTTCCATAGGTTCCTCCAGTGCTCATAGTTTCTCTTTACCGTCGACTCTTGTACGTCTCATCTTATGAAGATTGATGGAAGGGAGAAACTTTCGCACACTCATTTAATCGTTTTTATTTAACACTGTTATCGATCTTGTGTCCATGAAAAATTCGAAATTCGAATGTGTCGTGAATAGACGTGCCGTGCCGTGGCTAAGCCTATATCGTCATTTTTCTATAATAGAACACCGAATAAATTAACCAAAGTTAGAACACGACTAAATAACAGCGTAGTGCATCACAGCCCCAAAGTTAATCTCAAATAGTGCACCGTATTTGATAAAACATGGTTCTAACCAAAAATCAAATCGCGGAAATTGAGCAAATATTCGTGAATTTAGTAAAAACGCCTGAATTCATAGATACACTCAAGGTCGCTCTTGGCGATGCAGTTTCCAGCGCCGTCAAATCTGCATTGTCCGAGGTCAAAAAAGAAATAATTATCTTACGTTCGGAAATGGAGAATGTTCAATCTAAATGTAATATATTAATGAGGAAATGTGACAATGCAGAACAACAGGTGAAAATGAACAACATTATAATCTATGGTATAAACGATAACAACGATAATGAAAACATTCAAGCTACGGTAGTCGAGATATTCAAACAGCAGCTTGGTGTGGCTCTTCCGTTAGAGGCAATCGAGAAATCTTACAGAATAGGAAGAAAGAAAAATATTGGAAAGGACCGTCCAGTAGTGGTACACTTTGCAAGAAAGAAGTTTCGCATGGAAATTTATAAAAACAAGAAAAAACTTAAAGGTACCAGTTATGTTATAATAGAGGATTTAACGGTGCATCGTGTAAACGTTTTAAGAGCCGCAAGTGAAAAGTTCGCAAAAAAAATGTTTGGTCCAACAATGGCTTCATTTATATTAAGAAGGGTAACGAAATTAAAAGAGTGCAAGATTTAGAGGAACTCAACAAATTACTCGATGATGATAATAAAATCGAATTTATATAAATTCATTATGTTAAAAAAGAAATAATTATTAAAAATAATTTTAAGAAAGAGTCTTGTTTAGTTTATGTTGTATTTGAAAATTAATTGTAAACATGTAGTAGAAATTTAATTTCAAGATTAATGCATCATTTACATTAATATTTTTAAGAATTCTTTTTAATTATTTTTAGTCTTAGTTTTTTGTATTCAGATATTAATGTCAAACGCCTAGAAAAAATATTATTTATTTATTAACAGACTGTTTATAATATTACTATGAACTTAAATGTAAGTGTATTATTTAGTTTGTTGTATTTTGATACGAATTAGTAGGAATTTAATTTATTGATTAATATATTACTTGCAATGTTACTTTGAACAATTTTATGTTGTGTTGGGATATTAATTTTAAATGCATAAAAAATTTAACTCATTATGTATGCATTTTTTACAATATTACTAAAAGAGTTCTATTGAACTATATATTTATTTTATTTTAAATTAGGCAAATGCTACGGATTGGTTCGCATGTTTCATTACTTGAATTACATTTCGAATAGATTGTAATACTTTGTCCAACTTTTGTTATTATTTTTTTTTGTGTGGATATCAAATGAAACATTTAAAAATTGCATTTGTAAATGTTAGATCCTTGACTTATAATTTTCTAGAAGTAAAAGAGTGCTTATTACGCGAACAATATCATATACTTGGCATCTCGGAGACTTGGTTAAATCAACAAATTCCAACAGATGTAGTCGCTATAGATGGGTATCATTTTATAAGAGCTGATCGAGACTCTCGAGGTAGGGGCGTTGGTTGTTATATTCGAAACACTTTTAAGTTTGAAATATTAAATTGTGTACAGTCTGTGGACATCGAACATCTTTGGATTAAGTTGTCAGTACTTAATCATGTCTGTATTATCGGTACTGTATATAGACCACCCAATAAAGATTTCCGGACGTTTTTAAACATATTCGAAGATACAATGTCAGAGTTTATAATAATGTCACATGATATAATATGCGGCGGAGATTTTAATATTAATCTATTTGAACCAGAATTATCAAAATCCAAATTATTTTTGGACTGTATTGACTTCTTCAACCTAAAACAAATAATTAACTTACCTACACACATCACTAAAAATAAGTCTACTTTAATTGATTTTATTTTAGTCTCCAATAAAGACGATAATTACGTTTGCGATACGGTCGACATATTTAATCATGTACATGATCGGCATCTATTAATTTATTGTACCTTAGTTATCGAAGTGTCGAAAGATGTTGGCAATATAATAGAGAAAAGGAATTTAAAAGACGTAGATTTAGAACTACTCGAAAATCTTTTAAAAATAACACCGTTTCATTATATATTACAAACCTCAAATGTAGATGAAAAAGTTACGCTATTAAATTTACTAGTAACTGAAATATTCGATACAGTGGCACCCTTGCGTAAAATAAGGGTGAGGAAACCTAGACCACAATGGTTAACAGATACAATTAAATATATGATCGATCTGCGTGATAGGGCATTTAAAAAATACAAATATTCTAGAAATCCGATACATTGGGAATACTACAAAACACTTAGAAATCAAACGAGCATAGCAATTCGTAATGAAAAAAAGCAATATCTAGAGTTTACTATAAATCACAATGACGGAAAATGTTTTTGGAATGCCTTAAACACATTAAATATTCATAACAAAAGAACAATAATAGTATTACCTGACTCATTAAATGACCCGAACGCAATAAATAATTATCTATCGAGCTTTATATCAAATATGCCTCCCGTTGATAAAGATTTAACCGACTTTTATAATAATAATACTTTGACAAATTTTGAACATCTGTTAACTTTTAAACCAATAAATGAAAATTTTACATATAAATATTTGTTAAACGTTAAATCAAATGCCACGGGCATAGTTAATACCTGCATAATTGATAACCAGTTTCCAAGTATCTGGAAAGTTTCTCGTATTATACCATTACCAAAATCAAAAAACCCTATTGGATTTAGTAACTTGAGACCAATCAGTATATTACCCTTGCTATCGAAAATCGCAGAAAAAGCAATTAAGGATCAAATTCACGACTTTATTACCAAGAATAATATTCTTCCTACCTATCAATCCGGTTTTCGTCCATTTCATAGTTGCACAACTGCCTTACTAACCATAACGGATGATATAATTAGAGAGACGGATGCTGGTAAAACAACGGCCTTGGTTCTCCTCGACTACTCCAAGGCATTTGACACTATCTGTCATGAGCTCCTTTGTGCTATCTTGCATTACGTAGGGTTTTCTGGAAACGCAATAACTCTGATTAAAGATTATTTATCAAATAGAAGGCAGTATGTTGAAACTAATTTAGGTAGATCAACAGAGATTGAAATTTTACGGGGGGTCCCACAAGGATCAATCCTAGGTCCAATCATTTTTGCTATCTATACCAGTTATCTAACTAATTGTATTAAATATTGTAAAACGTATCTCTACGCAGACGATACACAATTATATTTTTCATTTGATGCTAGTGACTTAGAGGACGCAAATCAGGCAATTAATAGAGATCTAAACGATCTAATTTCAATGTCTAGCAGACACCACTTAACGATAAACCCATCAAAATCATCTGTTGTCATTTTCGGTAAGGAGAAAAACGAAGTTAAAAATGAAATTAAAATATTAGCAGATGGTATTAAAATTGAATGTGTTAATTCCGTGAAAAATCTGGGGCTTGAGATTGATTCTGATCTTCGCTTTAAAAAACATATAACTAAATGTGTCCAAATGGCCTACATGAACTTGAAATTGTTATATCCAAGCCGTCATATTCTATCGGAAAGTAACAAAATTAAATTGTGTGACCTATTAGTGTTAAGTCATTTCAATTACTGCGATGTTATATATGGACCCTGTCTTGATAAAGATACACAAGTGCGAATACAGAAAGTTCAAAAATCATGTTTAAGATTTATATACGGCATACGTAAATATGAAAATATATCTTATAAGCTTAAAGACGCAAACTGGTTAAATATGGAACAAAGAAGATTGTTACATTGCGTAGTACTATTTCATAAGATCATACTCACCTGTCAGCCATCATATCTACACTGCAAAATTAAATATCGAACAGATGTCCACACACTTAATTTAAGGTTTAGAAACCTATTATCACCCCCTCTACGCAAAACTATATTTTTCAGAAGAAGCTTTACTTTTAATATTTACAACACTTACAATAAAGTTCCAATAACTTATAAAATTCTAAATCTTAAATGCTTCAAAAATGCGTATAAATCATTCTTATTGGAGGTCTCTTCAAAAATATGTTTCCTAACTGTATTTCTTAAATGATATATTATGGCTACTAATTTGTCAACACCTAAAATGATATTAAATGGATTAAATGGATAGAGTATAATCTGTGATAATGTAATATTACTTACGCAAGGGCTAAGACTTGGATCAACTATAGTTGTTTCTTAGTCCTTTTTGTATATCCTAAATATATAATTCTGATTGTATTTGTAATTATATTGTAACTATTATTATGGATTGCAAAATAAATAAATAAATAAATAAAATAAATAAATATCCACCGGCTTCCTCCAGGAGTTCAACGATGGAGAACTGGCGATTGCTTTCTTTGTCACCGTTGGCTTAATTGCTAATATAGCAAATGTAATCACTGTTGCTGCCTTCATTTCGTTCTTTGGTGGGCCAAAATTTTAACAGTTTACGTGCATCCTCGACGCGTACGACTGAATGCGAAAGTACGGGTCTTAAACTTGCCGATTTATTTAACAATTATTCAAAGAAAATTGCTGATTCTTTGTGAAAAACTATTTCGGGGTGGAGGCAGTAGTACTTCCTGAGTTGGCGTCGTTCGTAAGAGAAACGACAGGCAAGCTAGGAGAGGGAAGGGAAGACGTGAGGGAATTTAAAAAAATTTCAGATGGAAGCTTTATACATGCGAAGTTGAATGTACGAGAAGTAATCTGCAAGCCTAAATCTTAGTGCATCAACAAAATGTTCAAAATGTCTTTTTTGTAAACAGAGTTAATGGTGAGCAAAAAGTGATGCCAAGTTTTTAGATTTATTTTGAGGGGGGGGGGGTGACTTACTTTTTGGGACAGTTGGAGAAGAAAAGAGTTTTCGTGTGTAGTTAGGGTGGTTAGAGTGGTGAGAAAGATGATGTATTTTAATTCGATAGGTGCTAAGTGTGGGCCCATTTAGTGAAAGAGTTGACGTCTTTTTAAAGCCTGGAGACAGCGCGGTTTGGATTGTTGAGTGAGGGCAGTCACGTCAGCCATGGTTTTGAGGAAAGAATATCGTACGTAAAAAGTATAAGGTGAAGTGAAGGTAAATTAGATAGAGTCAGAGCGGTTTTGAAGAAAGGATTTGATGATACATATGACTGGTTGTTTTATGTTTATTGAAGGAAGTTTTATGATCAGCCCTTCGTCCCTTCCGATAGTGTCGAAAGGTTTTTATTTATCATAAAATACAGCAGCAGTGGTAAAAGACGAGATTAGGTAAAGAGAGAGGAAAAGTGGGCTTTCCAAATAAAAGCAGAAGAGCAAGAACGACACTGTCGATTGATTTAAGCTATTCTTATTTCCTAAATTCATTAACTTTAACATTAATAGGGGAATTTGGTCTGTTCCACTCCATGCGGCCGTAGGAAAATTATAGCGTCCAATTTGATGAGTAAAGTTGTCCTTCTTTTAGCGGATGAGAAGGAAGGTCGTTAGAGAGGAATGTGTGTGTTCGCAGCAAATTGAATACAAGAATACAAGAAGTTATATGGATTGCACTACTGTATCAATTTTATTGGTGGATGTTAGGGTCAGGGGGAAGGGAAGGCATCCACCTTCACCTACGGAGGATTGGAAGACGTTCCAGTTCTTTGGAGGAAAGTGTGGAGTAAAGGCAGAAGTAAAGAGGGAGTAGAGCGAGAAAATAAGAAGATGGATTGCTATTACTGGGATTTCCCAGAAAACAAGGACCAAAATGAACGTAAATGCACCGACAACATTTCCGATCACTGTGATGGATGTGAATGTTGGTAAAGTGAATAGAGAAAAAGGGATGTTTTTGAGGGGAGGTGATGATAAAAGCCATATAAAACTTGTGATGGAAAGGCAGTTGGGGATTAACAAGAGCTTAAAAATGGATTAACTTTTACAGGATGACGCTTTCGCTACTATGATGAATGTTTTACCCAGGAAAGAAAATCCGAGATATAAAGGAGAGGATTTTTTTTGAAGAGCGATAATTAGATGATTTAGATCGTATTGAAATGTATTTTTTACTTGATGCTAATTGATGCAAAATTCAGAATTAGATTGCCTCTATTAATTACGCGGAGGCCGAAGATTTTAGGGACAGCAGGTGAGACCGCCTTTTGAAAAGTCGCGGATAATGTGGCCTAAATTTTCACAAAGCGGTGTTTTTGATTTGTATGAATTTCTATTCAAGGAAGTTGTATTATAAGGAGGGAAAAATTTTGGGGGACCTACTTTAGTCGGTGACAGTTCTAACGGAGTCTCTTGGGGAATATTTTCGAGAAGGCGGGATGATCTTCGTCACATTAAGAGCATTTAATAGATTTTAAACAGAGGGTGAAGGAGTTATAGCCCTTGCAGGATGCAGAGACGATAGGATGAGCGTTATATATGTCTTCTTTGACTACGAAAAATAAATTAGGCGCGAGTAGGGCAGCGATTGGCTCTGAGGATAACATTGAGAACGCAGTGAAGAGAAAATCATTGGTTATGAGAGAGGTTAGCGATGACAGTTGAATTAAAGTAGTTGAGAATGTCCTTGCAACGCAAGAGATGGATTAGTGTCGGCGAGGAAGGGGACGATGAATGGATGTATTTTTGGCACCTGATTTGAGTTGATGATTTTATATGGTGCTCTTTTTGCAGAGAGGTAATGAGGAGTTTGTATGAGTGGATTAAGGCGAATAATAGTGCAGGAGATAGATGGAACAATCATGGATTTATAGAAGAGGAAGAGATGGATATGTATACGATATCAAAGATTTTAGCTAATCTTATTTCCTAAATTATATGGAGGCCGAGAATTTCAGCGATAGCCGATGTGGCCGCCTTTTGGAAAGCAACTGATTGTGTGAGTCTAAATTTTCACGAGGCAATGGTTTTGATTTGTATGAATTTCTATTTATGGGAGGCTGTATTATAAGAAGGGGCAAATTTTGCGGATCCTGCTTTAGTAGTCTTTTGGGACAATTTTTCGAGAAGATGGGATAATTAAGATCTCATTCAGAGCATTTGATGATTTTTAGATAGTTGTAGTCCTTACAATATGAGGACTGATTAGGACGAGGAGGAAGAGGGATAGAGGGTTCATTAGACGGAATAGACCGTCAAGAATGAGACGGTATATGTCTTCTTTGGAGACGAAAAATAATTTATAGGAGCGAATGGGGCATCGAGTGGCTCTGGAAATAACACCGTGGACGCGATGTAAAGAAAAGCCTTGGTTGTCAGAGAAGTTAGCGATGTCTATTGAATTAAAGTAGTTATGAACGTCCCGGTAATGCAAGACATATATTGTGGTCAGTGAGGTGGAGGACGATTCCAAACGAGATTTGAAATTATGAGTTTATGATTTTAGATAAGTGCTCTTACAACAGATAATTAGTGAGGTTATTGTAAGAATTGACCAAGACAAATAAAGTTGAAGGTGGTATAGAGGGGCAAGAAGAATGGATTTAAAGCAGAGGGAGAGAAGGAGATTGTTACCATGTCTAACTTTGACTTCGTGATTCGAAGCAGCAATTTAAATTAACCATTAACCCGGGCAGGAATCAAACCAGGATCTCGAGGTGAAGAACGAGGGATAGAACCGTCCATATATTATATATTATGTATTATATTTATGACTTTTTTTTCAATAAACTGTTTATATCTCAAAAAAGAAGTCCAGCGAGGCCTGCGGTGTCTTCAGTGTAGAAGTGTTCGCAGATATTATTTTCATCTAGAGCTTTGTTTTCACAACTTTCAAACATCACTGTTCCGCCTCCATTACTATTAAACCTGTCCAACAGCATGGTTTACCTTATTATCAAATATTTCTTCAAGAATTTTGTTTCACCACTAAATACTTGATGTCATCAAGAGGCTTTATTTTCTCGAGCATATATTTTCTACCACTTTAAAATTTCAACACTATGAGAGATTTTTTTCTGTTACTATTTCTAATTTCAAATTATGACTTTTAGAATATTTGCATTACTACCAAATTATTTTCTTCATTATTATCAAACTCTACTTTTTAACTTTTATTACCTTACACTTATCTTCACTGGGATTTGCTTCTTTAAATGTCAATCTAAATCTCTTCTTAAGCTTTGTTTCTTTTGTTCCCAATTTGTACTTCTTTCATCATTGCTAAACTTTATCTATTCGAGATTGTTGGTGGATTTTAGCTATTCTAATTTCCTAAATTCGTTAACTTTGATCGTGAGAGAGGAATCTGTATGTGTGTGTGTGATAGCAAATTGTCTACAAGGAGTTATTGTGCTGTTGTTACTATTAAACAACATCGGTGGATGTTAAGATCTGGGAGGAAGGTGAATGCCTTCTACGGAGAATTGGAAGTCGTTCTAGTTATTCCATGGAGGCAAATGTGCACTGAAGGCAGAAGTAAAGAGAGGGCATGGAGAGAAAGTTTCAATGTCAAACTAAATTTCTTCTTAAGCTTTGTCTTTATCACTATGAAATTGTATCCCTTTCAATTATATCTATTCAATATATTATTTCTCTATAGCCATTAAAAAATATTATCGGGGTGTCATTTTCCAATTAAAAAAAAATGAATTATCAAACGATTTAAAGTAATTTAAATAACAAAAATTACATCAAATAAGTTTGGAATGATTGTACGCTCCAATGCTGTCCAACAGATGGCTAGGCTTCCAGTGCAAGTGTTTGGTATCGAAGGCAGATATGCAACCGCCCTGTGCTCTGCCACTAGCAAACAAAAGCAGTTGGACACCGTCGAAAAGAAACTCGTCAAGTTTCAAGACACTATGAAGATCGGTGCCAAATCTGAAGGTCTTAAGGCCGTATGCACCAAGATTTCACTAACACCTCAGTCCACAAACTTGCTGCAACTCGCCGAAAATGGTCGTTTGAAGAAGATCAATCAAGTTATCAAAACGTTTAAGGTCATCATGGCTGCACGAAGAGGAAAGATTACGTGTGAAGTTATCACTGCTAAGGAACTGGACTCTACCCAACGATGAAACTCGAGGATGTCTTAAAATCGTCGTCGTTACGTTGACATGAGTGTGGCCAATAAAATCAAGAACTACATGGACATCATTATCGTCGCCGTTTAAACGTGTTTTAGGGTGTTTCATTGTGCGCGAAAGTGGTCAAAAGGTACATCGAACCGGAGAACCTACGCTACAGGGAGCCCGACTGTTCGTCGTGTGAAAAAACTTTATTGCATGTGAATTGAGACTTAACAATATTCCATGGTCAGTACGAGGAATCTGTGGAATTATAATAATTGTGGAACTTTTCAAGATTTTGCTTCATCATCAAACTTACTTGTATTTTCTATTTCACCTTCCACTTCTGTTTGATTGTCGCCCCTATTTGTAAAACCTACCAACAAACACCCAGTTTATGGGAGGAGATCATAAAATATTGTAAATAGTTGTAATGTATTCAGTATTCTCTTAAACATTCAAATGAAAACATTAAAAAAGTTGTTTTCCAATTGAAAATTTAATGCGGCGTAGACAAACTCCGAGTAAAACAGGGTATTTCGATAGATGTATTAATGTAAGGGAAAATGCACTTTAAAGTAAAGTAATATTTCTTGGAAAACATATTTTCAGCCACAATCGAAATGTAGATACCTTTGATTTTCATCATTGATAATTGAAAATATCTTTTGGATGGCATCTTCTTTAAATTTATTATTTTCAAAAAAATGTCTATTACATATCTATTATATTATTTCTTTGGAAGCTTTATTTTCATTATTGTCAATATTTATACCGTCGAAAAGCTTATCTGCTAAATTTAATTTTTACAAAAGTTTCTTCTTGAAAACTTTATTTTGACTTTTTGGCCTTGAACACTGTCAAAATATCTAAATATATCTTTTCAAGATATTTGCCTTTATTATTAACAAACTTAATCTATTTGAGAGTCTTTCATCAACCACGATGATTGATAAAGGCCTTATCACTTTCAAATATCTTTGCCTTCATTTCTGTTAAATTGTGCGTCTTTGAATACTGCGTTAACTTTTAAAAAGTGTTATCTCTATTACTGTCAAATTTCCTATATTTGCCTTCATAGACCAGACTATACTTTAATGAGAGCTTCGTCATCATCACTGTCAAGTATATCTATTTTCCCATAAAACTATTAAGCTTCGAGGAAATACTCTAAGGCTTCATCTTCATCACTGGCATCTCTTTGTTTCCATTATGGTAAAACGTTATATTTTCTAGAGTCAACTTTTGGCAAACTCTATCTCTTTAAAAACTTTATTTCTATCATTACAAAACTTTATATCTGAGAGAGATCTATCTCTGTTACATAATACTTAAGATTTACCTCTTTAAAAGCTTTATGCCCATCATACTTTTCATTTTTTCTTTCTGTCAATCTTCAACTCTGCCCTTATTACACCAATATGTAAATAAAATTGTTTTTTTTCCTTCTATAGTTAATAATCATTTTATTCTCAAATTTGTTTAAGTAAAAATGTAGTCAATATGGTATACAATATATATAAAAGCTCTAGTGCCTTCTCCTTTAAATTTCCATTCGTACGAATTCCGAGCATGCAAACTTTTATTCAGAGGGCGTCCACTTTGATGCGGCGGCCTTTTGCGAGCCGCGCCGACGGGGGACGCATTCAATGCATTCCGCCATTTCCACGAGACGCGATTTTCCTTACCGCTACCGCATCGCACATCCGGAACATAGTTTCCATCACCAAACAAGCCGCAACCAGTTTTCGCGCAAAGCATAAAATTTTATCACGTCCTCCTTGTATACTGCCGACTGGCTCGTAAATTCACGACGGATATACAACACTGCGCCAGTTCGCGGGGCTTCCTTTACGGCGGCGGTACTTCAAAGTCGCGAATTAGAAGACGCCTGCCGGGGAACATGTTCTGACGGGTCATGCACCGCAGCTGCAGACGGAATTTGAAATTTTTGCATGATAAATGAAGACGCGACACATGATCCAATTATATTGCGAGTCTACGTAAACTAAATATGAAATATATGTAAATAACATGAATAGAAGATACGCTTGAATTTATGAAGCTTCATCAATTTTTAGGTTCAAAAAATACTTTCAACTATTTGTTTATTTAGTAAGTAATCAAATCATTTGAACGCTAACTTCGCCACAAAGACATACGTTAAGTAATATTAATTACATTAAATTTTAAGTTTTCACTTAATATTTTGATAAGGTTTTACTCAAAGGGTAATAATGTGAAGAAATTTTAAAAGGTGTCTTAATTTCATGCAGTTGGTTTGTTTGCGGATATTTAAAATTACCATAGTACTATTCCACTGAAAGAGAAAGGTAATCAGTGCAACGTTTAGGTAATAGATATCACCTTAATGGTGCCTATATCACTAAAGAAGACTGGAGGTCTATAAACCATTCCCTCCTCCGACTAGAAAAGACCTTTTGGTCCTGGACTAGTTACAACAACTGTGATGGCAGAGGAGTGGTTGTAGTTGGTAGGAGTCCGACACTACCCAACTATAAGGGTGTCCATGCTGGATTTCCTCCCCTCTTATAAAAAAAAAACATTCCATCCTTACAACTCAAATGCTAACATCCACAAAATCTCCACGAAGATATAAGGAAGCTGCGGAGTGGCGCGCCTCTGTCCCTAACATCGGACGGCTCGCACTTCGCTCAAATCGCGAACATAATTTTAAGTACAATTAAGTGTTTTATAAAGTTCTAATACATATAATCAATCATTGTAATCAAAAATTAATCATTTTGTGAAATAAATAATATCTACTTTTTAAAAACTTCTATTCCAATATCCGGAATTTAACTGGCGCTGCGAACAGGATATCTGTAATGTCTAAAAATCGACGGTTCGTCTCAACGGTTCGATCAGATATCGAACACAATCGAAAGTGCAAAGAACAAACTCAAGATAAGTGAATTTAAATCCAAAATTATTAAAATTAGACTACCCTTGGATTACCTAGAAAATGGTTCCAGTTCTGCTGATGTAAGTGCAAACTTTCACTACATTGCCAAATAATTTCATGTGCCAAAACAATATTGATATCGATCACTTATCCCAATTACTAAACTCCCTAAGAGTCATGTCTTATACCGTAAAGGATATAACCAACGTATACCGGAGACGCGAACGTTAAATGCTTACATATCGGCGTACGAATTTATTGTTACATCTTTTCTACAAGAACCAAATCCAGAAATTCAAGCTCTATTATTAAAAATATTTCAAGGAAAATTAAAAGAAAAAGCTTTAAAAACCGTGAGCAGTAACGAAGAAACAAGCACATGGCGAGAATTAAATTATTGTTAAATCATTTCAATTTCAATCATGTTTATTTGGTGACTTAGCACAGATTCGACCTAATAAAAACGAGGGTTCATATAATTTTGGCGCTCGCATAAAAGAAACATTACAACTTTTGTTGACTCAAGTAAAATTAAGAGACAACGACGTGAATAGCAGGCTTTTGAAAATCAACAATTACTAAACTACGGCGTTACAAATTTATCTGCAAGGATTTCTTGAAATAGATCACGGAACGGGAGTAGTAGCAAGTAAAACAACCCCGCGACCTAGAAATAGCAATGAGTTACGTAATCGAAGTAGATAATTTTAATTACCGTGCAGGACGCGCAAATAATTGACAACGAGTAAATTCAAGATTATCTCAAAAAATACTTATAACTGAACATGCAAATATCCCTATTAATTTAATTACAGAAAAACTTACATTCATCCACTAGAGGCGAAAATAATAAAAATACCAGTTAATGTACAGGAGGGAACTATTTACTTACCACCAATAGAATTTCGCCCAGGAATTATTGTGAAAGAATCAATCGCCGAAGAAGTTAATCATGAAGCTTTAGTTATTGCTATTAATTACACTCAAGACAAGAAAAATATTAAAATTTGTGACACCCTTCAAACACAAATAGTAGATGATATTAACGAAATTTTCGGATACGGAGAAATGGATATCGAATACAACTTGAATTTGGACGAGATACAAAAAGAAAACGTGAATAAAAATTTGAATACCACTGGAATTAACATCGAAGAAGAAGCCTTTATTAGAGCAGTCGCAGAAAAATACAAACATATATTCTACATCAAATGTCAAAAATTAACGTTCACACACTGCGTTAAACACAAACTAAATTTAAAGGATCAATCACCTGTTTATGTCAAAATGTATCGACAGCCCATTGAAACAAAAAGGGAAATTAAAAATCAAGTTTTAGAACTTCTGGATCAAGACATCATTTAAGAAAGCATATCACCTTGGAGTTGTCCTGTGAATATCGTCACAAGAACTACCAATGGCAAAACGAAGAAACGAATGGTTATCGACTACCGGCGATTAAACGATCGGATGATAGAAGATAAATATCCAATTCCTAATATAGCAGATATATTAGATAAATTGGGTAGATGCCATTATTTCAGCAGTATAGATCTAGCGTCCGGCTACCACCAGGTGGAGATGGACCCAGCTGACAGAGAAAAAATCGCTTTCTCAACTGAACAAGGACATTTCGAATTTAAAAGGATGCCGTTCGGGTTAAAAAATGCCCCAGCGACATTTCAAAGGCTAATGGACAACATATTGAAAGGATTATTAGAAGATACATTTATGGTTTATTTAGATGATATAATTATTTACTCGGTATCACTACAGGAACATATAGCAAAATTGAATAAAGTTTTTGAAAGACTAGAAAACGCAAACTTTATAGTTAAACTGGAAAAATGTGAATTTCTTAGAAAATAACTTAAATATTTAGGTCACATAATTACGGAAAACGGCGTAAAACCGAATCCAGAAAAAGTCAATGCAATAAAAAATTACCCTCTACCAAAAACACAAAAGGAAATTAAAGCATTTTTAGGACTCGTTGGATACTATCGAAAATGTATTACAAAATTTGCGGAAATCATAAAACCGCTTACAAATTGTTTGAAGAAAGGATCCCAAATTAAATTAGATAATAAATATATAAACGCATTCGAGACATGTAAAGTTTTACTGATGAATGAACCAATACTTCAATACCCCGACTTTACAAAGGAATTCATTATTACAACAGATGCGTCAGATATAGCGTTAGGAGCTGTCCTCTCGCAAGGTAAAATAGGCCAAGACAAACCAGTAAGTTATGCTTCCAGAACATTAAGCGCAACCGAACAAAAATATTCAACGATCGAAAAAGAATTACTTGGAATAATGTATGCAGTCAAATATTTTAGACCCTATGTTTACGGCAGACATTTTAAAATCTATACAGATCACCGACCATTAGTATGGTTGTAAAAATTAAAAGAGCCTAATTCAAAACTAATGAGATGGAAATTAAAATTGGAAGAATATGATTTCGAGGTTATTTACAAAAAAGGAAAATATAACACAAATGCAGACGCTTTATCGAGAATTACCCAAGAACAATTGTATGCGATAGAAGACGATATAATTTCTCCTAATCCAGATCCAGAAACACAACGAATGTTAGACCAGATTATTGAAGGACTAGAATTAGGGGATACCTTGGATCCACAAAATTTACCAAATACATCATTTGCAAGAGAAGAACAACCTGGCCCAACTGGTAAGAATCTAACAATGTTACGACAAGAATTAAAAGAACAATCAACAGCAGACAGAGAAACCCCAATGTTGCTACCGAACGAAGAAGACAGTACAGTACGAGTAACACCATACACTCTAACCAGCAACCTGAGCCTACACGAGGAATCACCATCCTAGACGATATTGTAAATGATAAGAAAAAACAATTTTTTCTGAGCCCCACTACTACTGACACGAAAGTCGATCTATCAAACGAAGACGGAAATAAAATATTCAAAGTAAAAATAGGAACCCAAAATTTAGAAGAGGAAATCACAAAATTCATGAAGGAATATTTAATAGGACCAGGAAAACATTATTTATATTTCGAAAACGATACACTCTATCCTCATTTTTGTAAAATTTATGTTCAAATTTTTAATGATAAAGGACCAAAATTAATTAAATGTACAAAAAGGGTCACCGTAATAAGCAACGAAGCTGATCAGTTGGAATTAATAACAACGCACCACATTGGCAAAAGAAATCACCGAGGAATAGTAGAAACACTAACTCAACTAAAACGACAATGTTATTGGAAAAATATGAAACAAATGGTAACAGATTATATTAATAGCTGTGAGATTTGTAATAAAAGCAAATACGACCGGCATCCCACCTTGCCACCTCTACAACTTACAAAAACTCCGGATAAACCATTTCAAAAATTGTTCATGGATACATTTACAATTGCGAATTCAAAATTCTTAACGATAATAGACACCTTTTCTCGATTAGGTCAAGCAATACCTCTAACATCCACAAATTCTGTCGAAGTAGCTAACGGACTATTGGAATATTTTAAATATTACGGAACACCATTAGAAATAAGTTATGACAGCGGAAAAGAATTCAAGAATGACCTCATCATGAAATTACTTGAAGCCCATAAAATAAAAATACATTTTGGAACACCTGCAAATCCTAGTTCACAAGGAAACATCGAGCGATTCCACTCAACAATACTTGAGCAAATTAGATGTCTCGAAGAAAGAAAAAAGAAACCTATCGAACAACAAATGAAGTTAGCCGTCATAGCGTACAACAACACCATATCAAAACCAACTGGCTTTACACCACTGGAACTAGTTTTTGGTCACACTTCGCTAAGAGACCCCATGGATCTGCTTTACTCCGAAGAATATTATCATCAATATGTATCCGATCATAAAGAACGACTTCAACACCTTTACAAATCCATCCAGGAGAAAAACATCGAACAAAAAGAAAAATATGTACAAAAATCTCAAGAAAACGCTAAGACAAAACCTTTCAAAATTAACAAATTAGTATATGTTAAAAATAATGGTAGAAACAAATTAGTTAACCCCTATATTGGCCCTTATAAAATAATAAAAATTAATGACGATTCGACTGTAGAAGTTAAAACAAAAACAAGAACCAGAAAATTCCACACAAGAAACTTGAAACATTCTATTGTTTCAGATGTATCGGGTATTATATCATTAACGTCAGATGCGACGTTACCCTAGAAGCCATCAATGACGATACAGGTTTTCCCAGTAAAATTAGGAGAAGCCCAAATCAAAACCAATCAATGGAAAATTACAACAATATATCATCTCGACCATTTGGCACAAGAAATTGAAACTCTCAATAATAATTGCGATAATTGGATAACTACTTTTAAAAATGGAACTCACAGCAATCTTTACAGCAGAAAAATGGCAAATTATATATCCATACTATCCACGAAGAGAAGTAAAATGTTACAGCAACTTGAACAACTATTACCCCAAAAGGAACCTCGTAGAACGAAAAGAGGAGCCATTAATATTTTAGGACAAATAATTAATAGGATTACCGGAAATCTAGATAACGAAGATGCCGAAAGGTACGACAAAGAAATTCAGAATATAATTCAGTCACAATCAAAAATCGAAGCTATAATGGAAAAACAGATATCTGTATCAATAAAAACAATTAATGAATTTAATCAAACAATAGCAGATCTAAGGAGAAATCAGTTAGTGCTAACCTCAAGAATGATGCAACTAAATCAATCTATTAAAAATGTTACATTTTATCAATTGGAAGAATCTCAACGAATAACTCTCTTCGCTATTTTTAATCAACTGAATTTTCTAATAGATAACACAAACGACATCTTATCTTCACTCGTTAACGCTGTTACATTCGCCAAATTAAATACATATCATCCCTCGATGATGGACACTAAAAACCTTATTTACGAACTGAAACAATTAAACCAACTTCTCCGCAACGAAAAATTACCACGAGAACCCACAACAGAAAACATTCATATTATTGAACGAATTATTACGGTTAGAGCTTACGTCAAAAGAAATTCCATTATATTTCTCCTAGAGATCCCTCTGACAGAAATCTCCCAATACGTCTACTACCATTTATATCCCTTACCAATCCGAGGAATCAATAACACATTCCACTATATAATACCAAATCATAACCTATTGGCAATCAATGGTGAACGATTTGTACCAATCAGCAAACCATGCGAGGAAATAGAAGCAATGAAGTTTTTATGTCAAGCTACCAACAGTCTACGGATCACCCAGGATTCACCATGCGAAGTTCAGCTATTATCCTATACCCTACATTACGAAAAATGCGTACACAGTTTTGAAACACTCGATGCAACTTGGATCAAGCAAATTCATGAAAACCTATGGATCATCGTTTTGCCCTCTACTCAGAAAATCGAGAAGAAGTGCAACAAACAGACCGAATTAGATGCAATCAACGGAACCTACATCGCAAGAGTAACCCCAGGATGCTCTATGCACATACACAATTATTCATTGACCAGTTTCCAAGAAAAAAAGATTTCAAGAAGACCGAACATTCCTCAATTAACATTCTCCGAAGAAAAAGCTGTACCCGCAAAATGGAAAATGCAGTTTGCAAAATTAAACGAAATCCATGCGACAAACATAACTGGACTCAACGACGACTTAGTCAAGCTTCAAGAGGATCTCAAAACTCTGAAGAAATCAAACACAATCCATGGTCAACCTCCTTCCATTTGGACCATAATTATATATATATATTATTAATCGTAGGCCTCATCACACTCATTACGAGATATCTTCGGAACAAGAAATCCTTCACTATCTGGAGGAAGAAATCTTGAACCACGGACCAACCCAATCAAGAACCAACGACTTGTGGAAAACAACCCTGGATTCCATGAGTCATGCCAGAGGATGTTTCCGCACTTATGCCGGGGGTGTTATGATGCCCCAAATGCTGACATCCACAAAATCTTTAAGAAGATATAAGGAAGCTGCGAAGCGGCGTCCCTAACATCGGTCGGCTCGCACTTCGCTCAAATCGCGAAACTAATTTTAAGTATAATTAAGTGTTTTATAAAGTTCTAATACAAATAATCAATCATTGTAATCAATCAGTAATCATTTTGTGAAATAAATAAAAGTTACTTTTTAAAAACTCGTATTCCATAATCCGGAATTTAACTCGCGGAAAGAGGGAAATAATAATGTGTGAATGTTATTTGTATTAAAATTAAACATAAAGACTATCCAAAAACATATATAAAAATCCAATAGGTTAATAGTGTGTAGTCCAGCCACAATAGCGCTCCATATACAGGCGGATTATCTTCTTAATATAACTCCTCCCTCCCTAAGATTGGATATTTGGAAGAACAAATATTCAATAAAATAATTCTTCATCTTTAAGTGCTAAATAGGATAGGATAGAAAGGAATATAATTATGTAACTTATTCATAAATTTTAACAACAAATAAATAACAATAAATGAAATTACAATAATATATCTTGGTTTTATGAATAAGTTTCTGGATTATCTTAGTTTTTATTTAATTTAGTAATATTTTTAATTTTTTTTTCTTCATTATAATTTTTTACCTTATTATGAAGAGTTTTCATTAACAATTTATATTTATTAGTATAATCATTTAACATATCATTATCTGTAATGTCTAAGCTTTTATGAGTATTACCATAAATCATTTTATAAGGTGAAAATTGAGTAGAACTATGTATTGAATTATTATAACCTATTAAAGAATAATTTATAATAATATCTACGTGTTTATTTTGATACATTTGAATTAAACAATGGATAGAATCAGTTAATGTTGAATGTAATCGTTCTTTTGGTGAATTACTATTTGGATTTCTAGTAGTTGTGTAATTTAATTGAATGTTATGTATTGGACAAAATTCTTAATTTTTAAATTCTCTACCTTGATCTGCAATTATTATTATTGTTCAGTATTAAAATTCTATATTATCACATGCTATGAAAAAATCTTCAAACGAATAGAAGGCCTTTTGAGTTAAAAATGATGTACACCATACATTTAAATCTTTTATTGATAAATTTTGTATTTTAGAAGGCAAAGCATTAAAGAATTTGATCCAGTAATATCGCGTGACCGCTTTCGGTTTTGATAATCTGAACGGGTTAAAACGTATTTCATTCTTTGGTCTAGTATCATATTTATGATAAGAACTGTTAGAATTGTACTTTTCGATATTTTCTTTTATATGCAAGATGCATTCCATTATATAAATACTTGTAACAGTCATTATTTCAAGCCTTTTGAAGTGTTCCCTGCAATCGCTTCTATAGTTAATTTGTGCTACAACCCGAACAGTTCTTCTTTGAACGCAAAATATGTTGGTCATAAGTGTGCCCCACAGGATTATACTATACGATAAAAGTGAATTAAAATATGATAAAAACTGTTTTAAGCATATGTGTAGTTATTAATCTTGATAAATTTCTTAAAATATATACTTGTTTTGACAATTTTGCTTCAAGTTTAAGTTTTGACCATGTTAAATGTGAGTCTATGTATATATAAGAATTTTATTGATGTATTCTCGATTGCTTCATTTCGTTTGAGGGAAAAAATATATGATGATTTAATTTGAAGCGATTGCAATCAAATCACGTGTTGATAGTATTCATATCATTTTGTATTAACGATTCAACATTTTGTACAATTTTTTCTTTAAATGAGATTGTGGTGTCATCTGCGTATAAGATTGTTGACCCATGTGATGGTTGAGAAGGCAAATCATTTATGTAGACTAAAAATAGAAGTGGGACCAAAATTGAGCCCTTGGGAACGCCATGTATCATATATTTTTCTTCTGAAATTGAATTATAAAATTATACCTTTTGCCTCCTATTTGATAGATACGATGTTAGAAGTCTACAACTCATTGGACTGAAATCATAGAAATACATTTTTTGTAGTAATAATGTATGCGTTACATAATCAAAAGCTTGGCTTTAGTCAAGCAAGCAGTTCGCAACAATTTCTTCATTTTCAAAACCATCAATCGTAAAATTTATAAACTCTTTAATAGTCATTATAGTCGATCTATTTTTCCTAAAGCTATATTGAGAATCCGCGGGTATATTTTTGTTTTCGAAATAAATTGTTCTTTGCTCGCATAATACATATTCAAATATTTTTGAAAGTATTGGAAGAATACATATTTGCCTCAGATATATCCCCTTTTTTATAAACCGGAATGCATTTTGCTATTTTTAGGCAATCTGGAAAAATCGCTGTTTTTATACTTTTGTTGATTATTATCGGACCTACTAAAATATCTATAGCAATTTTTATTATTTCTAGATTTAATTCATATTTACTGGATTTATTGTTTAATTTACATATAACATCACGTACCTTGGTGGTAGATACTTCATTAAAATCAAACTTTGTTGCATGAGTTAAGTTAATTTTAGATCTTAACATGAAATTTATTGGATGGTTCTTTTGTTCTTCTATTGATTCTAATACTGATTCAGCAACGTTTGCGAAAACAATAAACTCACTTGCAGTTATATTTACATTTTCATTTACTCTTTGTTTATTGTTGACTTTTGATTCTATGAGTTTCCAGATTGTTTTTGAATTATTGGAAGATTGGATATATTTATCATTGGCTTTCTTTTGTTCTTCTTTTATGCAATTTTTTTAAACGATGTTGAGTTTTTTATACTGAGAAACTGTGTAATCATTTTTATATTGTTTGCTAATATTCCTAAGTAACTGTACCTATTCTCTTAATTGTTTTAGATCTGGTAAACCTGTTATGTTACAGTTATTTTATTTAACATTTTTTCTACAATATCAAGAAATTCTACAAAGGCACAATTTGGTAATCGATATAAGGCAACAATTATCGTATTTAATGCATTTAAATGTATTCCTGACATTTCACATGTTTTTTCGACAGACAATTCTCTATGAAAATTTAAGTTTGTGTATTCAAGACCTGTTTTTATCATAACTAATGAGCCTCCTTGTTTTGATATCTCTCTATTGTAGCATGCTGCAATATGAAAATTGTGAATATTATATGAGTATGCTTCCGTTTAAGTGAGCCAATGTTTGCTTAATGCTACTACTTCGATGTCCTTACCAATAATATATGTTTCCAGTCTCTCAAATTTATTTCTTAAACATTGATTTATATAAAACAATTGACTCCTTCCTTTATGGTCCGGTAATTGATTAAAGGGTATGGATATTTTGAAGGATGTGTATTCTTCTGGCCTTCTCGATTTCAACATTTCACAATACTTGAATTTTATGTTTTTTATTAATGTGTATTGATATCTTCCGTTGTCGTCTCCGGATGGATCCGATATAGGTGTAGGTGAGCTCGCTTTTCAACTCCTTTAAAATTGCTGAGTGTGTTCTATCCTATAATACTCTTCCTAGGTTTCCTTTGTTTGTTGTTGACTGTTTTCCATACATTATTATTATTTTCAGCATTTTCTATATATGTCTATATGGATCGATTTAAAATCATCTTGTGAGTAAGACGATTTGTTTGCATCGATGACCAGAGTTTTATTTGCATCGATGGCCAGAGTTTTATTTTCTTTATCTTCGGTGTTTACTGGGTTGCATAGTTGTATTTAAAACAGGTCTAAGGAAATTTACGTCCTTGGCACACATATGCTGTTCAGCCGTAATGGCGGGAATTTGAGTGTTGTTTACATTTAACTGTCGCAATTTATTTAATTTACCTTGCAATGCCTCCACTTCTTTCGTCAAATTATTTTTGTCCTACTGAGAACAGCCACTAGTTGTTTTAGGTACAAATATGCGTCCATCTGGAAGTTGATATCGGCCACAAATACCTCGTCGTTTTCCATTGACTTTGAGACGAGATTTTCCGGTTTTCTTGAGGTTAATGTTTTGCAGCACTGGATTTTCCGGTTTTCTTGAGGTTAATGTTTTGCAGCACTGGATTTTTCCATCAACAACTCACATATTTTAATCACACAGTTAGCATGGTAGCTACTTCCACAGATACTGCACGATACAATTTTTTTACTGCTACTGAACATAGTTTGCACACAATATTTTTATCGCCCAATGTAGATTTAGGCGCCATATTAATGATAAAATTAGAGAAAAAATTGCTATTAATACAAAAGCAAAATTTAACAGTCGTATAGGGTTTACGGAAAGTAAGAACAAATTTAAATTTGACACCATTTTGTCATATAACGTTTGGCAGTCGTGCTTGTTTGATGTTTATTATTTGCTATCCTTCCCATTAGCAGCCTGATATCTTTTGTATGGTGAGCATTGTAGTTTGATGTTTATTTTTGTCATGGAGCAGATGACAACTAAGCAACGTATCAAAGTAATAAAATGTTTTTACAAACACAGTGAAAGTCCAGCGGCAACCGTTTGTGAATTGCGTATGATACTACATCCTTGTGTCCAACAGAATCCTCAGTTTTAAAGTTGATCTGCAATGTGACTGTAACCTCTAGAAAATCTGTTCGTCGACGAGCCCAACAACTGAATTTATGAACAAGTACACTGCATGCAAACCTTTAAAGAGATGCATGCGTACAATAATTTTTTAGATGAAATGCACTTCCAGTTCAGAGGGTACAGAACTGCAGAATTTGGGGTACCGAAAATCCGCAAGTAACTGTGGAAGATGAGATGTATTCCATACGCAGATAGGAGGAGTGATCGGCCCGAATTTTTTTGAAAATCATGAGGGAGCTACCGCCACTGTAAATGGCGACCGTTACAGAAACATGCTTTCTGATTGATTTTTCACAGTTGTAGATAATAACGACGAGTTTTGGTTTTAACAAAATGGTGCGACATGTCTCACATCTCATGAAACGATTTCACTTCTGAATGAAAAGTTTCCCTAAAAGATTATCTGTCTTGTCACTTTTTTTGTGGGGATTTTTGGAATCAACAGTGTACGTGAGAAAACCACAAACAATACACTAATTAAAGAATTAAATTCAAAGGGTTATTATCGCCAGCTATTTGTGAACGCGTCATTGAGAACTTTAATGAACGCATTGCCCGTTGCCGCAGGGCCTTGCATGTTCATATGGATTATATTATTTTTCATACATAAATGGGAGATATTACTTAATATGTTTATAAAAAAATATTTTTTCAATAAATGTTCTATAGATAATTAATATTCTTCCCTACTTCCCGAACTCCCTTTAGATAATTCTTATAAAAATAATACAAGGCTCCACAGTCAAATAAATCCGAAGAGGTTGTCTTGCATCTTAAAAGGAAAAATCTTCATGATAAATAATAAAAAGTTAATGCACTAATTTTAATAGTGAAATTATAGAAGAGGGGCAATACATAAATTTAAAAGAGTACAGCTCCATATTCCTTATAGATTTAGTAAGTAAAGAAGCCTTAAAATTACAGAAAATTAAAGGTTGATAGTCACAAAATTTCTAAAGCTATAGAAGAAGAGATGGTAATATTTAAAAAAAAAACTTGAATTGTTATAGGATTTTTTTTAATATTTTCAAAAAAGGAACGATTAATACAAGAAAGATATTCGATAATCATAGAGCTGTGGCAAAAATTTGAGCTTTATAATCGTAAAACCAAGTTTAATAAAAGTTTTGTTATGGAAGATGTAAGCTACCATATCATTGAAAAATTAAGCTAATTCTTTCGAGAAATAAAACATTCTCTGTTTGATAATTCTAAAAGTAAACTTTTTAAGCGACAGAAAATTAAAAACTCATAGTAATAAGAAGGAACTTGATAAATTTAGAACATCTCATTATGTTTCAAATAGTCCCATAAGAAGTAAACTTGTTAAAATGAAAGAAAAACTATGAAAATACGTTAATCATATTGATGATGGGGGTCTTTTACTAAATGTATATGATTTTTAACATTACAGCTGATATCAGACGACCTGTAACTTTTGACACCATAAACTTTATTATTTTTAAATACAACAAATGTGTAAAAACCCAAAAGACTATTGAATAGTTTCCACTGACAATTTCGCCTGATGATGGCATAGCCGAAACCGTTACTTCGCTACCGAATAATAATAAAACATTTTCTAAGGAAGTACACTTCTGAAATTATAATCTTTATTAAACTTTAACAGAAGAAAAAAATCTATATAGAAACAACCTAAAATATTATGGAAATCATAATAACCTAAATAATCAATAAAAATGTTAGACTAATAATCTCTAGGTAAAAGTAATGCTGAATGTATAAAAAAAAGAAAACAGTCAACAAAAAAGAAAAACCATTTATCGAAGAAACAACTTTACAAATTATGGAAGAGCGGATATTGGTAGTCGTAGTAAAATTTAAATAAATTAAATCTGGGAATTGACAGTAACAGTGAAGGGCGGTATTCATTAATGAATAAAACTCGAATCTTATAACATCTGAAATCACTTACAGACAAAAGTAAAACAATGATATTCTATATATTCAGAGCAATGTTCCAAAAATATGAAAATGAAAGTTAAATGCAAACTAAAAAAATCGTATTAAAGTTGTATTAAGGTCGATTTTCTAAGATAAAGATAGGCATCAGATATTTTTAAATATTTTCTTAATGAATAGGATACACTTAAATAAGGTATACTAAACAGTTTCATACAAGAAACAAATTTAAGCAATTACAGTTAGATGTTCCTTATTAAATTTTATTTTGAAAGTATCGAATAAGTTAATTAATTTTATCCTTATTAACTATTTCGTAATTGATAAGTAAGCTTGGATGAAGTATGTATATTTCAAATGCTAAAATAATGAATACTCTTAATGATTGAGGCATAAATTTTTCGTATGTGTTGTTCATATAGCACCTAATTTTTCATCAATTCGACTTATCTATTAAACTGTGGTATAATTAATTTTGTTAGAAAAAAATGCATATTTACATTTAGAACAATTTTTAAGATTAGTATTTTACACCACTCACGATCTTGTTTTTCTTCTTTACAATAAAATAGTTAATTTCCAGGATAATGGATATATTTCTAACAGTATAAATTTATATATGATTTTCAATTTTTGGTAAATTTCGAATTTGGTTTTCTACCCATACTTTCGGTTCTCAGATATATCTTTTGGTGACGCCAGCAGTTCCTCCAATTCGTCTAGATCGTCATCGAAGATGATTTCTTCATCGGATGAATCGTCCTTCATTTTCTCCAACTCACACTTAAAAAACTTTTCCAGCTTATTTAAGCGCACTTCCTGGAAAATAATTATATTAGAATAAAATTTGAGCAATTATTTCAATAATAAGTAGTCATGACTAAATGTTTGATATTTAAGCTAAACTTAGGGCAGAGTTGTAAATACTGAAAGGAAATAGTTTTTTCTATAAATATATAAATAGAATTACGTGTTTTTAGATCTAACTAAGATAATTTGTCATACATTACCAATCCTTTTAAGTAAAAATCTCTATAAGCCATGCATATCTTGTTGTTAGATGTGATCATGTCAACAGCTACATTTTTCAGTACGTCCTTGCTGTGATCATCGGACGATAATATCTGCTCTCTGTAAACGGCCATCTTCTTCATTTCCGCAATTAAATCATCGAAATCTAGAGAATTGTTCAATTAAGTTATTTTTGGCATACATTATTTTATATATGATGTAATTATGATAACACCAAGCTAATTTCTAGTCATAATTTAATATCGAAGATATTCTTTCTAGTGCTTTATCTTTTATTTAATAAAACAATGGAAATAACAACTATGCTTTATATTTTAGAATATTTATTTTCTTATTTATTTATTTACACCTTATTCTTCTTTCTTAAAAATAAAAACAAATTATAAAAAATATACGCAAAATTTAAGATTGTATTGAAGAAATAAATTTTTTAAATATTTTTTATACAATGTATTTTAAAATATAACTATAAACAAGTCTAAGAATAATAGGAACAATAATTACATTGAATAACACACCTGAGCGAGTTTTACTTTTATTGTTGAACTCTGCAACATGTTTTACAACACAGTGTGTTGAAATATAGTGTTCAAAAAAATCTGTGTTGTTTTATTTCAATTTTATTATGTAATTTCATCACCTTCACTATTCAATATGATATTTTCGACTTTTGAAGGTCATTATCAAGTTCTGTCTCCAAATTATTTTTATATTATATAATAAATCGTGGTATGAAAACTATTAAGCATTAACAGTCTATATTTTACATATTTCTTGAAAAATGTTCCTACTTATTTCTTGATGAAACAGGAAATAATAGGTTTAGATTAAATTTTTAGAAATCGTTTTAAATGACGTTCTGAGTAAAGATTTGCACCTATGAAATAAACACACATTTTAAAGTTTGCAATAAGTTTGCGAAGTTATTTTAATAGAATTATTAAAATGCAAAACGTATTAATTGACACCCTAAGAAATATTATTCAGATATCTTAGTTGAAAAGTAAAGAAATACCTGGAACATCACCGTGGCTCGCCATAATTGACCCCCGTGGTGGAATTAGGAGGCTTAAATAAATTCTGGACGTTGAGGCGTTGCCAAAAAGGACTTCTTAATTTTTGCTGAAAACAGCACTTGTCAGTATATGACATATATAGTAATATATCCTAGATTACTTTGAAATATTTGTTTCATTTTATGTAGTAATCTAGATTTGGTCGATTGTATTTTATAAATTCCCATCAAATATATATTCTAATGTGACGGGGGCGATCCTTTAAAATAACATTTACACAACCACAAATACATACATCATACGCCAGAGGTACAGCAGCATTAGTTCGGGTTGACAATTGGATGGGTCACCGTTACCATTCACCATTGGGATACAATTTATTGTGATTTAGAGTGACCGATGCAAACCCTAAAGTAACAGGTTCATATATACACACACGAATACACAAATGACACAGCGGACCATGTTTTCCATAGCCAAGCACTACTACCATTATGAGCTCTGGAACTTAATCTTCAGTAAATATTTCCAATTTAATTTCCATCCTTTGATTTCTTCGTTACTAATGTGTAGACTTATTTGACTGGTTGAAATGTAAATATAAAAAAACAACACTGTTCCTTCAATCTGAATCGATTCTGAAAAGGGCAAGAATTCTTTCAAACATGTTTAAATATTCTGTTACACAGTTTTTTAGACAATAATCGAAAGCTACTTGGACAGGTCCGACTATTTCTCTTGATCTATACCATCAAATTTGCTCTTGTATCTATTAGCACGTTGACTGTTGAATTCTTTAAAATATTGTTCTGCAATCAGGATATTGTATCATGTTCTTTTCCAGCATAAAATTTTATTCAAATTTAAAATATTGGGGTGGCTTTTTAAGTAGAGTACACTACGTCGCTGATCTTTTCTACAAAAATAATATAACTCTTCCCACAAGATTATTCATTTTGATAACACCTATTGTCTAATAATTTGTCATTATTTTTTATGCGATCGTTATCTTGTTGAATGTTTGTACGTACATCGTGTTTCAGATCGTTCAAATAATCTATTACGTTTTCTGTTAAAGTTCAAGGTTTCTACTTCGTTGTATATCATTATTTAAAAATGAAACACTTTTTAACTTTGTTGGAATAACTGGGACTTAAGTGACTATAGTGACTATAGACAATTTTAACTTCATTTTCAAAGTATAAGTTTTACCTTCTTCTCACAAAGAAGACGTAGTTGACGTCCGAAGACGATTTTGCCAGAGCCTGTCCGGTTGTTTAATGTACAGTGCTGAATTTTTAATCAAGCTTCCTTTCATAAATAGCCATGGATAGTTTCATTAATTCGTTGCATCATATCATCAGATTACAAATGTTATGTTAATGATTTGATGATCTTGTATATCTTTTGGAGTTTAAATTTCAAATTCCTTCCCTGGTATGAATGCAATCTCAAAAGAACTCTATAACAAGTTCTTCTGAAATTTTTGATGATTTTGTGCTTGATTAAAAATAAGCATCGGCTATTTACTGAAGTAATTAGTTTCTATGTCGATTTGTTTATTTTGTTGCTGCAAATAGGAGAATGGTTCATCCTCATTCATTTCAGTGCATTTGGTAAAATGCTGAAAATATCCTACTGATATATAGGTCCTTTTTTTCGTCATTACAGGACATTTCTTGCCCTATAAAATACATATTTCTTGCATGACTTCGTGTCATTTTAGAGTTCACTCAGTGAAGTTCTAGGAAGTCCATCTTGAACTACATCCGATATTTTGCTAATAAAGCTGAAAATCTTTATTAGCAATAAAGCAATCAAATGATCAAAAAAGGGTTATGTATGGTGTCTTTGAAGTGATACGTTGTGTGTGATGGATTAATTGGCTTTGTTATCTTCTGGCAAATTAAGGGGGACCCAAACACCTGCTCTTCTTAATAATAATAATCTTTATTTGGACAAAACATAATACATAGAAACAATAAATATGGATAAAATACAAATATATGGTGTATGTCCGTCTGGGCTATAGACCTGCGGTCTTTCTGCCCCTGCCCTTCTTATTTATCCAATCTGCTTTAAATGTTCTTGGATGGTCGATCAAGGTTGCTTAAGGATTTTCGATAGTTCCTCGAATGTTTGACGTTGAATTGCTTCAACTTCTGCCCTTATTATGTCGGCTTCTAATGTTGGTCCTCCTAATCGATAGTAGTCAGAGACATTAAAATTATCGGATTTAAAC
The DNA here is from genome assembly GCA_963969525.1 of Ontholestes murinus. Lineage (NCBI taxonomy): Eukaryota > Metazoa > Arthropoda > Insecta > Coleoptera > Staphylinidae > Ontholestes > Ontholestes murinus. The sequence goes on from OZ018387.1 coordinate 88,502,513, forward strand.
TTTAAAACCAAATTTGGCATTTGGTATCTTTAATTATGATAAATGCCAGATATAACGACCGTATTGTTAATTTTTAAATTTTAACTCCTGAAGATGGCCAATGAGAAAATGAGAAGTTGCGGAAACCTCGAGATTTACAAAATCCAACCACATGAGAAGAAACCCGATACACACACTCATATATTAATTTTACACAACTTTTTGCTATATTTTATAGAAATGCAAGAAATGCTTGGTCCTAATTTAAAAAAATAATTTTCCACTGTTTAAGAACTCGCCAGAAATTTTTCTTTCAAGTTGCAATAATTCTTTTTGAGAACCCTAATCATTTTTAGTTATGTTTCTTTCATCCTTCTAGCATATTTCAGCATGTATTGTCTTCAAATTTTTTAACTATTTCTTTTTTATTATATGGAAAATTTATAGAAAATTATCTTTTAGATTGAATTTCCTTCATTTCTTGCTTAATTTTATTTAACTTTCAATTAAGAAATAACTCTTTCAAATCTCAAGAAATTTCTCTTGTAATCTACACGAATTTTGAGTGCACTAAATATATTTTTGTATTCTTGAGAATTTTTACTATTTCTTGTCTCATTTTATAGAAACTTTCTAGGAAATTATTTTCCACATGATTAGAGGTTACTTAACTTTACGGAATAGGTTTTCAAAATTGCTCTAGTATTTGTTTTGAGTTTTTGAGGATTTTATTCGATTCGGTGCTACAAAACAATATATTCAAGTAAGTTATAAAATTTTCAAGAACGATTAAATTACCGAGATTGTACTTAGTGTTCTCTTCTCGACGTTTTTTGTGTATTCCTCCAATTTTATTTCAAAGTAATAGGTTGTTTAAAAAATTCACTTGGTTTGTTTCACTAAATTGTTTATTTTATATTCGACTAGTTTCGGCACTGGGCCATAATCAATTATCATTCTTGATAATTGATAATGGCTGAATTTTTTCAACAACCTAATATTAACATAATATTTTATGTACCAAGTAAAAAATGAGAATCAAATACAAGATTTCTTTCAAAGGATAGAAGGTGGAGTCTTATTTTAAGTTGTGGTATTTTTTTGTCCCAACTTCCTCCTTCACTCGTTTATATATCTTCCACACCCCACACACTACTGAATATGACATGTCACATCCAGAGCAAGTAATCCGTGGTAGTACATATTTCCTCATATTATTATTTTTTTTCTCGTTTTACAATACTAATTCAAATTAAATTATAACAATCCTGTGTAGCAAATAAAATATTGGATTTGACAATTTTAATTAATTTAACACAATGCTTATATAAATTGTAATTCAATATAAATAATATTTTATCAGTATATATAACGTAATAATATTATATTTCCGGCAGACAGACCAACCGGTCGATAGCCCATTTATAGATTGTATATATTATAATAATTAAAATATATTTATCATATTATGTACAAAAAAATCTGTAAATAAAGAATCTGTATATAATATTTTTCTATTTATTTATTATTATTTTAGTGATAGATAGTTAATCTCTAATTCTAGTCGCTAAGCCAAAGGCTTGTCAGTGACGTTAATTTCATCAGTTTTCTGTATGAGTTGCTAAAAATCTTATAATCTATAGAATTAATAGACTTATTCTGTGAAAAATATAGTTTTGCTTCAAAGGGATTAATGTTTTGGAGTTACTGATTTCGATGGGTAAGGAATTTATAATTTTTGGTAATTGCACTTTAATAGTTTTTTGTCCGTATGGATGTTATGTGATGGCACGTAAAATTGCCCGGTAGATTTGTTTCTAGTTTGGTGTTGATGTAGTTTTTCTAGATTGGTTGTATTTCCCATTATTATTAATTAAATATCTACATTGAAACCAATTTTGAAAAGGCACACTAATCAATGTCTTATAAATTTCGTCATCCTGAAGATCGTTCTGTTGAAGATTTGTTGCTTTTTGGATTTATTTAACTATTCGTGTTTGCAGAGTAATTATTTTATCTAATTGAGAATTGGAGGACGTTCCCCATATTGTGATACCACAATTGATAACTGATTGTACTAAAGCACAGTATATTGTTTTTATAGTGTGTTGTGGTAGTATTTAATGTAAATAATAAAATTTATATACAATATTTTTAATTTCTTACACAATGAGTTAATTTGTTCATCCCTTGAAAACTTATCATCTATGATGTATCCCAGATACTTCTGTGATGTTGTTGATTTAAAATTTTAACAATAGCAGTTAGATGCAGATTCAGAAGCATGTAGACAACCACTCTAATTGAATTTTATTGCCATGTCATTTGTTCGAATTCGGTTTTGTGTGGTGACATACATTAGTTTAGGTTTTCTTGGTTTATTACTAATTGTTTGGAATGGACCCATTGTTGCAAATTTTTTAACTCTGCTTCTAATATTTGTCTTATTTTTCGAATCCATGTGTCTAGGTATAATAACAGTGTTATCAGCATTTAAATAATAGTTCCAATGTTCAAATCAATCACCTATGTCATTGACATATAAGAGATAAAGAAGAGGGCCGAAAATACTCCCCTGCGGAACACCTGTATGTATATTAATCGCTTATTGCGTTCTAATAACTCAAGCAACACAGATTTTTTGTATCAAATGCCTTACTAAAATTAACGAACAAACAAAGTACATTAAGATATTTATCTAAAGAGTTATTTATTAAATTTGACATATGTTCTAATAAGGTGCAGTACTTTATTTCTGCTTGTAACCATATTGCTTATTATTTAGTATACCATATTTATTTAAAAAACTTCTTTATTTTTGTTCTATATACCTTTCTAATATTTTATCTATCGTTGTGAGTATTGAAATGGGCCTTTAGTTTAAATATATCTTGTTTTGAATCGTTTTGATAATTTGTCAGATCTTCATATTCATCACTAATAAAAACTAGACTTTTGTTTTGTTCTTGAAATTGCATAGTTTGGATTAACGATTTTGTTTCCGCATCTCCATAATCAGTTTTTCGGAATTGCTCGCACTGATGCTGTAATCTTCACTAATATATAATAATAATAGTAATGTGCCGTTGAATTCTGATTTTAGATAAATATTATTATATTGAAATAAAATAATAGTTAGGCACCTTTTTCAAGAGGTTTAATTATTGCTATATACCATTTCGGTCACAAAGTGACCATTATCAACTTTATGCCCGAAATGTGCATTTGGCAATAGATAAACTGAGTGAAAAAGATGTCAAACTAGTGTGGCCTGTTGTCAAACCTCTGCATCTATATCTTAGGCTGCACGAGTTCGGCACACAGACGTTGAAGAGTCTCGCACAGCACACTTTGGGGGTAAACACTTTAAATGCTTGCTTTCAGTAATATGTACAAGCAATAAAAAATATATTAAGGGGTGTTACTAGAAAAGGACTTTGACAATATATAAATGCAGAGTGTCAAGTATGTGGCGCACCAGGTAACAAAAGTGTTTTGAAGAATTTTTTTTTTTCTAAGGTGAGATAATTTTTTTTCGAGCACATTTTTAATAATTTTTCTTTTAAACTTCTGTTCTTATGTACCGTAATTTTTTTGAACAACAAGATGCCCTGGAGGATAAGAGGTACTTCAAATTTATTAGATGATTTTTAGAAAATTATATATTATATGTTACTTCCAGATCATAATTTTTATTTATTGTTACTCGAAATAGGAATATTGAGTTCATTAATTACACAGGCCCACATTGTTTCTTTCATGAAAAAGTTTTTTAAGTTTAATAGGTGACCTATAGTGAATGGGGTGTGCTGATTACGGATCTGTGTTTATTTTTTTTCCCAGCCGGTCAGGTTTTCAGGAAAAGCGTGTTTGAAATTTTTCATACAAACTGCCAAAAATATTGAGAAAATATTTATTGAAACTATATTTAATAGAAAATTCCACTGCAAAATTGAGTTGTTCATTAAAAAACAATGCAGTATAATCTACGTTAGACAATAGTTGTTTTTTTAAATAAAATCGTTCTCTTTTTCCCTCAAAACTGCGTTTTGCGTTTTCTTTTTGTAGATTTTTGTGATCGAGTCCCTCTTCAAGGTCCAGCAGTAATCAGTAATCATTCTAATATTCCGTCTTCCTTGGTAACATCTCTCCATATCCTTTATGTCTTGATGGTTCCTCGCTGACAGCTCCAAGATAATCGGGAAAAGAGTAAACATGGGATTTCAGAAAATGAAGTTTGACACTCATATTGCATCGCAGTTTTTTTATAATTTTCGACCATGTTGGCTACAATTTCTTTGTAGTTTGGAGACTTGTTGGTTCCAAGGAAACCGGCTATGACTTCTACGAAAGAATTCCATGCTTCAGATTCATCCTGGGTATTCTGGAACAATCTGTCTGATTTGAAGGTTCTAATTTCAGGGCCTACAAAAATTTCTTCTTTAAGTTTAGCTTAAGAAAGTAAATGTAAAGCAATCACCTTGTTTATTTAAAGCTCAGACAAATTGATTCATTCATCCATCCTAACTTTATGTGAAGGGGAGGCAAAAGAACTAATTTTGGGTCAACTAATGCAACACGCAGCACATGTTTTGTCCCGGTACAAGTATTTCTCTGAGTTGCCATTATTTCTTAACGTAATGTAAATTTTGTGCTTGACTGTCCCACTCGCACAAAAGACATGGATACTTTGTGAATACAGACTGCTGACCCAAAAATTGATATTTTTGAGGTCTCCACAGAGTCATTAAAACGAAATAAACAAATATTATACTAAAATATTTTCTATCGATATATCAAGTATTTTAAAGAAATAATTTTAATCCAATTTAGGAAATATTTAAAGGTACTTCTTTGTTCTAGTAGAAAATATCTCACAAGGTTTTTTTTTAATTGTGTGAAAAAACGTCAAGTTTTGGCTCAAACCAAATCCACATTCAGAATCAACGTACCAGTGTTAGCTAAGAACACTTATCAAATTCAAAACATCAAAAATCATGTCGGCCTGTATTATTGTTCGCTGTCAACAACAGACACGGACCGATTTAGATTTATTTTGGATCTCATCAGCGTAGTGCAATTGGAAACAGGGAATCGAGTTTTACTATGGAGAATCTAATTCTCCGGGTTACCAATAGCCAATGCTACCTTTATTGGAATATGTTAATATTTAGTTCATCATCATGCTCGGTACTATCACTCCTCTCGTTAAGGTTACCGTTAATTTTACTTGAACTATTGTTGTTACTACTTTCAAAACTGCGTTACCTTCAGTACCATCTATTGAATTACTTATTCAGTATTATTTTATTGACTTTATTGTCTCTTCTTTCAGAGCTTCCCACGAATATTTCACCTAAGTACACACTTTTAAAATTGTTAGTCGTTTCATATGTCCTTTTGCAGTGACATCATAATTCAGCTCTCTCGTCAATCCATTTCACTCTTTTCGCGTAAAATTTAAAAATAGTTTATTAATAGACATGTAGTGGTTGTAATTGACCTGTGATCCTGTGAGGAATGATTGTATGTGCTCTAAATTAAATTCATCTGACTAGTGTAGTTTTTGTACGCTTACATAACCCTTGTCTTTTCATAAATCTAAAGCACCAAGATTACATTAGCAGTTGCCCATCTTTCCGCTTAAAAATTATTATTTTTTATTATTATTATGCGTCAATTAATTGTTACTCAACTTTTCACTTGTGCTTCTATTTCTTGGCATTTAATATTACCTTTGGACCATAAAACACACCCAAAATTTTAGTCCATTCTTCTACATAAAAACGCGCTTCTTTTAGTCCGAAAAATAAGGTAATTTGCGAAATTTTTAGGATCTTCCTTCAAAAGAAAAAGCTATAATACACACAATTTCTTATTTAAATTTTATCGATTGTTTCAAGAAATGACTCGTCCAAATTGCAATAATATTTTTCTAGTATTTAAGAAGAATCCAGATATATTTTGCACAATTTTTTTTTTAACAACTCTAAATGTAATAATTTCTTTTCATACTTCTAGAATTTTTTGGTACCAATTCTCTTATTTCTCAAAAAATTTTTACCATTATTTTATTTATTTTATTATAAATATATATGGTATTATTTTCTTTCTAGAATTTTAACCATATCTTACTCAATTTTATCTAAAATTATAAAAAACGCCTCTTACAAATTACAATATTTTTTCAAGAATTTTACAGAAATTTCTTTCTTAATTTTCTTCTGCATCTTTTAATAATTTAGGTAATTTATTTTTCATATTTCTAGCATTTTACAATATTTGGTCTTTTATATTTCGGGAATTTTACTTTAATTGCTTTATATATACAACATCTTTATTTCAGTAACTTGTACATAAAATTTTATTGATACATTTTATTCTAGCTTATTTTGTTAGTACGTCACTGTCTGGGCTATCGACCATAGGTCTTTCGCCCTGTCGTTAAAAAAATATATAAAGGGGTAAAAATATGATGCTAATTAAGGGAACTGTCCATGATGATACGAACTAATGAATTCGTGAATTGTGCTTGTAGGATGTTTGAATTTTGGAGGGATATTGGGGTTTCTAGGGATACAGAATTTATTTATAAGGGATAGATTAAAGGGTTTTGCTGCAAATTTTTCACCAAGAGCTAGTGTACGTTGTGTGATGGGAGTGATCTGTGTGGATTCATATAACAATTCATTGGATGGATTATGGAGAGGATTGTTGGGGTGTCTTATTTTGGTAAGGGTTCGGAGTGAGGATCTTTCAGCTACTTGGATATGATGTAGGGTGGAGGGACGGCATTGGGTAAAAAGGATTGAGCCATAATCTAATAGGGGCCGGCAAATTGATTTGTAAATACTAACGGCGGTCTTTGTCGAAATACCTTGGTTTTTATATGTTAGTGCCCTAAAATGCCGGGCCCTATTTTTGACTTTGGCTTTAAGTGATTGAACATGAGGTTTAAGGGAAAGTTTTGAGTCAAATAGGATTCTAGTCCATGTTTCTTAGAGCTTCCAGTATCTCGTGAACTTTTCTATTTTCCGATAATTTTTCACCATGTTTTGCTTTATTTTCTTGAAACTTTTCGGGTTCACTTTCAACTTGCTATAAACATCTTTATTTCTTGATTAATTTTATCTAGTCTTTCATATTTATATTCATATCTATTACAACTGGAATTGGAAAAACTTTTTTTCATATTTTTGTAATTATTTTCCTAGTTTCGATCAGCGACGATCATTTTCAAAGAAATTACAAATTTTAATAATAGTAATACACATTTTTATTGACAAACTATACATATTTACATTTAAATAATAAATAACAAATAATGGGTGATGTGTTAGTGAGTTAGTTCGTCAAAAGGCTATCGACCAGAGGACTTTCTGCCTTGTTTTGTCCATATGGCATCAGTCGTTAATGCGTAGATGGATGAAACGATGAGATAAAATCAAATATGGTTGAATTATGATTTTTAAATTTGGGGTTTACACTAGGTTTTCTAGGAATACCATATAAGGATAATATGTGAAAGTTGAAAGGATTTTTGTAGAATTTTTCTGATAGGAATCGAAGACGTTCTAGGATGGGGATAACTAAAGTGGTATCATAGAGGAGCTGGTTAGAATAATTGTGTAAAGGATTAAGAGGATAACGGAGTTTTGTTAGGGTACGTAGGGATGCTCGCTCGCTAACTTCGATATTATGGGAGGTTGGATTGTTGGGATTGGGATAGAGGGCACAACCATAGTCCAATAATGGGCGACAAATCATCTTATATATTTTGACTGCTGTTTTGCTAGTAATACCATAATTTTGTATGTTAAGCATCTAAAATATTTTGCCGTAGATGTTATTTTGCTTTTAATTATAGCTGTGTGCTTTTTGAAATTTATTTTGGGGTCTATGGTTATGCCTAGGTATTTAACGGAAGTTGAAGGAGGGATAATAGTTTGGGAAATTGAAACATTGTAAGGGGAATTATTGGTGCGATGGTATGGAATTAGGAGCTGTGATTTGTGGGGATTAATTTTACAAATTTTATTATAATTTCGTTTTATCAAGATTGTAGTAAAGAAAGAATCTACAGTATCTATTTTCTTGTTTCTAAAAAATATTTCACCATTTCACACATTATTTTATCGAAAATTTTTAGGGAATTATCTTTAAAATTGTCCTTGACTAATTCTATAATTTTTTTAAAGGAACATCTCTTCCAAATTGCAAAACCTGTTTGAAAGTTTTGCAAAAATATTATTCCATGGCGCGGGAATTTTATATATTTTTATATATTTTTAATAACTTCTCTTTCATATTTCTAAAAATTTTCAACATCTATTTTACATTTTTTTATATTATACTATTACTTTTTAGAAACTTAACTTCAGAATTGTTAGAATTTTAATTAGTTCATTAAGTTACGAAAAGATTTATTTGGCGAATAAAGCACTAATAACCTTCCTTCACACTTTAATTTAAATTACCAAATGTGCGTTTCAGATAGAAAGTGACCATTATTAATAGATTAGCACGTGCTAATTAAAAAAAAAAGTATGAAGGAAGGTGCCTTATTTGTTAAAATTTAACTCACTTATCATGAAATGAAGATTTTTTTCAATTTTATTGAAAGTTATGAGAATATTTTTCGAGAGTTCTAATTTTGTTTTACTTCTATGTTTTTTTTTAAATTTCTTCTTGATTTATATTTGTGTATCCTATTTAAACCCAGTACCAATCAATCCTTCCCTTAAATTTATCACTTAAATTGTCATTGATATAACATTAAATATATTTGATATACAAATTAAAATATTGAGACTACATATTGTAAAATACGAGGTCAAAAATTAACTACTAAAACTATAAAATATATAGTTCACTAATAGTTTTTGTCTATTCTTAAATTTAATTAATTAAAACCAAGAAACACGGAATATATTGTATTAATTCTTAAGAGTTTTCCAAAAATATGTCTATGGAATTGAAAAAAATTCTCTTCCATATTTTTATATTTTCGTAGTATTTAATGTCTTATTTCCCAAGAATTTCATACCATTTCTTATTTTATAAAAAAAAAATATACAAAACGATCTTCGAAATTGTTAAAATTTAACCTCTCAGGAAATATCTGTTCGTAATTGCAAGAATTTTTTTCTAGTGTTTAAAAACTTTCTTAGAAATTTGAAAAATTATTTACTTTTAAATTATTATACTGAATTGAATCGGTCGCAATCATTCTCCTTTTTAAAATTATAAATTCAATCTAATACAATCTAGATGATGATTATTAATAATTTTTTAGATCTAATTGTGTGATTCATACGTAAAACGTGTTTTATGATGTGTTCTCGATTTTTGGTAAAGTCTTCTTTTGCACAATTTAGAGATATTTTGCACTACTCTAAAAGGTAAAACCCACTCTGTCAAACAAAGGAATCACATCAATACATCAAGCATATTTTGACTCTAATATTAGAAATATTTTCCAATTTTTTGAAGAACTATCATTATATTAACATTATTTGAAACTTATTTTCATATAGCAGCCTCTGCTTGACATTTCAAATACTTATCTTTGGTTATGCATTTGCGCCTAATCAAAAGTATATTGATATCAGTCATCGGTAAAAAAATAGTGATAATTTATTTACTTTTAAATTCTCTACAATTATTTGTAATATAAATTTCATGTAGCTCCTGTAGTTTATTTTGCATAAACCTCATAGTTTTCAAGAAATATATAGGGAAAATAAATTACTACGATGGCCACGTCACCATTTTTTTTCCAGAAATTAGTGTATTTTGCTCATGGAACCCCAAAACGGACAATTCCGGAAAAAAAATATTCAAAATAATCACGAAACAGTACTTTCCTTAGATATACTACGTATATAGGGAAAGTAAAGAAACTGAACACAATGATATAATAAAAGTACCTTATGTATTATAATACCTTTATCATCCATCGTATTTGAAATTTATGCCGTATTTACCTGTCAAACTATAAGTGTTCGATAAACTTGAATCAATCGTTGTAAGCAAGAGCAGGAATCCTGCTAAACTTGATGTTTTGCGGGTAATTAGACCCCGTGTTAGCCAACAAAATTTTTCAGTCCCCATAACAAGTTAATTTCACGTGCTCGGCAAAGTTGTGCTAACTATTTCGGGGCTTTCGGAGGAAATTCGAGAAGTTCGGCGTCGAGGAAGGACGTGGGCGGAGGTGGGTGGATATCTAGGGCCGCGTTTTACTGCGGTCGGCTCACTTTACAAATAAATTCCCTAAGAAGGGAAATATAATTAGCACAGAGTTTACTTCGTCAAAACTTCAAGTTAATTATTGCAAATGAAAAAAATGACACTGAAAGTGTAAATCCAATGAATAATCTAATTGATGATATGTTAACAATTCGAAAAGGTTTAACGAAACAATAATAAGAAGCAAATGAAGTGATAATAGATATTAAAGCGAATTTGCTGACCTCAGACAGAGCAATTACGAGGATACAAGATTGTAACGGGAAAAAGGGAAAAATAATCGTGCGTAGTGAGGATTATCTTAGTCTCCAGCAGTTTCCACGTGATAAAATTTTAGCTTCCTTTGTTGCCTTAACGAGACAAAAAGGGATTAACACATTCCGTAAATTGCGAAGAAGGAACGGAAATAAGAGATCCAGGAGGTCTATTTATACATTTTCCAGTAAATTCCTACCGGCGACGATTACGTCTCGAAATGTTTAACATCAGAGGGGAAAAACGTTAAATTGCAATTTACTGGCGCCGTATTTTTCTAAGTTCTCCACTACGGAGAAAAGAGGGGTTAAATTTAATTAAGGGATGGACGTCCGGGTAAAAAAAAAATACGTTGAAGTAAATAGTGTGCGGCGTGGGTAGCAGGTGCGGATGTCCTGCTGGCAAATGACGCGTGGACGCTATCGTCGTGTTGCCCGTCCGACATACCCCTAACATACCCTCAGACCCGTCCATCGCCGAACAAACTCCATTAACAAGAGTGTAAAGAAGTTGGCGCGTGAAGTTGGGGCCGGCCCCTTGGGACGGGGCTGCAGCCACCGACTTGAGAAATGCCGGACGCTCTTCACCTAGGAAATGCTGGAGACTATTAAAGTCGAGGACTTATTACGTGTCGGTCCGTTGGTATGTTTTTGATGTGTTTTAGCTTTCAAACCTTTCTGCAAACTTTATATAAATTGCTTCCACGTGTACAGGTCTATTCCTTCGGCACGTATGTTTCGAATATTTTTAGAAGTGCAGTTTACAATAAACTAATTTGTTAGTTTCGCATTCTTTAGCAGTTGTAATATTGATTTTAAACAACCATTTATGTAATATAATATAATATCAATGTTCTCATTCATAAACTAAGATTATAAATAGTAAGTTAAATTATAAATCAAGAGACCTAAAAAATCAAATCATATATTAAAAAATCATATTTTATTAATAAAATTAAATAAATTTTCATATATATTCTATACAAATAGATATAAATAGGGAAATATCGTACTAAAAATAAGATACATAGACTTATTTTACTCAAGACTTTGATTATTATTTTTAAAATTATTTAATCTATAACTAGAAGAACTATTCAAAAAGTTTCAAATGGAAAAAGTTTTTTAACATTTTTAAATCAACTTATTTAAAACAAAAAATGCATATTGATTATAAACATAATGCCAAGGCGTATAACTTACAATTATTGTTCCAAAGGCAAATATAGCAAAATGGAACATTTTAAAAGAGAAACAAGAAATATAATAATGTCTGTGCTGGGCGGAACTCAAGTTAGCGAAACTGCAGATGTAGACAAGGCTCCTAGCCATAGTGGATAATGATCCGTAGGGTAAACATTGCAACTTAATTTGACCCAACAACCTAAAAGGTTATTAAAAATCCTCCTTCCTATAGAGGATCAGCTACTGGAAAAATTACAGCTACGTCTACAATGCAATGAATATAGCTGATGTTTCTAGAGCTCTACTTAGCCGAAAATTCAACGGATTTGATGAAGAGCTTGTATTACAATTGTACCTTACAAGTTCTATTTTAAAAAATAAATAAAAGTATATACATTAAAATAATGATTTGAAGTATAGATCTTGAAGGCGGAGTTCACACGTGTTCTTCTACTTGACTGAACATACTTGGCAATTTGTGATGATAGTCACCAAATTATTCTACCTTAATTACTTTCCCTATATAGTATATATAGGGGGAGTATTGTTTTCATGATTTTTTTTTTGAAAAAATTTTTTTGCGGAAATATCCGTTTTGGGGTCCCCTGAACCCAAAAAACTAATTTCTAGAAAAAAAATTTTTGTGTCTGTGTGTGTGTGTGTGTGTGTGTCTGTCTGTCGGTGGGTGCTGTATCTCAAAAACGAATTATCTGTTTGAGATGAAACTTCAAACTTAAGGTTTTGTCGGTAAAAACTGGAACTGAAAAGCTTTTGGTGAACATTCATAGACCGGAAGTGGTTGTTTACTCGAGGCGTTTTTTGGTTTTTTCGCTATATCTCTCTAAATATAAAAAATTTTAAGAAACAGTTCAAACAAAAGTTAAAGGGAATAAAAAACTGAACAAGTTTTACTCGAACATATTTTTCATAAAATTTTTCACTTTTGAGAAAAAAATAAAAATTGAAAATTTTGACATTTTTTTGCCAATTGCTAATAAACTATTGGAGTTACATGAAACTTTTATTAGAAATAATTGTAGAGAATTTGAAAGTGAAGAAATTATAAAGAATAGCCTTTTTGCGTAAACCTCAAAGTTTTCGAGAAAAATATAGGGAAAGTATTATGATGGCCACATCACCATTTTTGTATTTAAAATATCAAATTCCTATAATTTGTAATTGTAAATATAACCAAGAGAACACCAGGCCTAAATCTACTCTTGCCCATGTGCGACCAATACATTTTCAAAAAGTTTATATTAAAAAATTTATAGTAGTGGATAGTTTTTTTCATTGGACCCTTAGACTACAAACATAACAGGAGGTTAGAAAACTATTACGTAAGCATTTTCGGATATGCATGTCTTGATTCGCAAAAACTTCAAATTAATTATTGCAAATGAAAAAAGTGACATTGCCGGTGTAAATCAAATGAATAATCTAATTGATGATATGTTAACAACTTGAGAAGGTTTAGCGAAACAATAATAAGAAGAAAATGAAGTGATAATAGATATTAAAATATTCAGATACGCATGTCTTAAGTTTTGAATTATGGTAAAGTACTCTTAACCTACCAAAAAAACTGTATAATTACATACCAAAAAGTTATTTCCCATGTTAATTGGCAGCTATTGAGGTAGGTCGGGATAAAGCTAGGTTAATATACTTTGTATTATGGTAGCTTGGGAATATTTTGAGTCAGTGTCTAAATTTGTTTATATGAGGGTCAATATAGAAATTATTGGGTTAGATCAAGTGTGCGTTAGGTTAACACGAAATTAATTGATGCGGGATTTTATAAAATTTATCAAGGTCAAAAATACACTACACTAACGATTAATATAGATTTTTTGTACTAATAATTAATATTGAGTTTATTCAAAAAACTGATAAAGAAACAGAAGATAATAGTTTTAGAAACACCATTGAAATGGAAAGATTAGCGGAAAAGAAAGGAAAAGAAAGTCAATAAAATAAATTATATATTTAACATAATAAGTGCATTACTTCTCCTTGTTTGAAAATGTGGTTCTATCACGACAGAAGCATAACATGTATCGAATATAAATTAGATTTATCGATTAAAAAAACCTATAAACACATAAATCTACCTTCAAAATATCACGATATGCCCAGATTTAGTTAAATTGGATCTTTAATAAAAATGATTAGTTAACCAATCTCTTGAAAGGGTATTCTAGAAAATTCTCGATCAATTTCTGTTAATATGATATTGACATTGCAATTATTTCTGAGACATGGCTAAAGCTCGAACAAATGTCTTAAATACATTAGGCATACCAGGGATAATATCAAAAAATATCAAAGACCTCTACCACAATAGAAAAATTTAGATTATTGACAATAACCATAAGATTGTGATTATACAGCCTAAAATAACATTAAATGATTTACCGCAAGGATCCATACTTGCACCAATGTATATTCAACTTATATACTTCTTCTTTCCACTCCACAATTAATCAATAGCATTATTCAATATGCTGATGTCATACGTATTAACTTCCACGAGAATTCGATTAAAAAAATTTATACATAGTAAGAAAATCAGTCAGAATATTTCTAGAATTTGGATTTAGAATGGCAGTAGAGAAAGCCGCAATCGTTATTTCTCCACCTAGACCAGATGGAAAAATGTGCTCAAATAGATAATAAATAACCACATTAACATTATTAAGACAGCCAAGTATCTCAGATTAATACTAGACAGCAAATTAAATTGGAAACCTTATATTGAAATATAAATAACAAAACAGAAAGAGGCTTTTATTTTATTTATTACGAACAATTCGACGAACTTGGTGGGGAGAAGACCCAAAATTAATGATCCTCTTCTATAAAGCTTACATACGGTCTATTATCGATTATGGATGCACAATATATGGTTCAGCTTGCAAAAGCCATCTGCAGAAGATTTAAAGCATATAAAATAGAGCACTCAGGATGGTAATAGGTACAATGCAGTCTTCACCAATAGACAAAATATTGACAGTAATAATTAAAGCGTAGAAGAGAGTATCTTACAATAAAATATATCAACAAAATTCGAGTCCTACAAATGAAACCTCAAGTTAAGAAAATGCAGGAATCGGTTTCATCCAATTTTACTAACCGATACTGGGAAAGAAAATGGATCCTCCACTGGAAACAGAATTTGATGAATTAAACAATATTCAGCCGACAAATTACTCTATGTTTCTTCGAGAACATTTTTCACTCACAGCTACGATAATAGTAAAAAAAAGAATAATTTCAAAATCTATGTTAGGGATTAGCATAAGGGTTATATATAGGTTATAGGTTAAAAAGGGTACTTGTGAGGTGGTTTAGCCTCCCATGAACTGCGACCTAACAGATCTATTGTTCCACCCTTAACCAATACCTTCCCAAGCTGTCCTACGTTCACTTTTCTCATTTTCCACAAATAGTATTTGAGGGCACATTGTCCTGACATGAGTCTTAGCTCGTTGCTTGTGAGTTCAAGCACCTTATGGTTGTGATCGAGTTTTATGAGTCGTTTTGGTTGACGTAGGTCTGAGACATTGTTCCAGTGCCTGCGTCTTTTGTACAATCTCTCTTCTGTGCGCCATGGGGAGTCCGCAAAACGGCTCTGGTTCTATTGGAGTGGAATTTACACCTCTCTTCTGTGCAAATGCATATATGCGCCCCATTTAGGTGCCTATCCAGGCACTCTCTGGCACACATTTCAATTGCATATAGGTTAAGTATTAGTATAAGTATTAGTATAATTTGTATTATTCAATGTCTGTCGAAGTATTAGCTAGAGAAGTAGTTGTTTCAAATTAATTTGTTTTGTAGTCTTAGTAAGACTCATTGTTGTAGATTCACGAAATGTTTTCGTATTTTTAAATTTATTATTAGTATAAGTGTATCTAGTGTTTCCAGTGTATCCATGTATTGGCAGGGAACAATTAATATTGTTATAATTGTCACTATTGACAGCTCCTTTTAATACTCGTTGGTTTCCACTCATAGGGATCTAGTGCGACGCTTGGACAATGGGTGGCACCTTTATGATAATATCTATTATTTATATTTTTTTAATGTTGATAATATACTAAAAAACAAATTCCTCGTAGAAATCAAGAATAAGCTATTCATTTCTAAATCTTCTACAATATTAAACATGTAGATAACTTTACTATTACACGTGTCATTAAATATAGTGTCACTACCTAACTTTTTAATAAAGTTGCTAGAAATATAGATCATTGGTATGGAAAACATAAATCAATCAAATTAGTTTACGATTCTGAATTAACTCAATTGACGATTTTTCTTTCTTCTTTCACTTTTGAACTTATCTACTGGATACTGTACTGTTACTTGTTGACATTCCATGTCACTAATAAAATATACTGAAACAGTGTATAGTTCCAAAAATGTTTTTATTATTCTACTACAATGTTTCACCGCATATACCGTGTGTCTCAGACCACCCGTACCAGCCTTTTATTTCGACAACGCTTGGTCGAATGTGACTGGGACAAAAAAAATTATTACCAAAGTGAACCCAAGGAATCCACTGATGAGTTTATTTTTTACCGGAATAATCCGAAAGTACCCGGAACCGGAAGTAACTTTAAAATTTCAAATGGCAACATAGGTCGAGTATGGTATTAATTGATAGGTCTTTTTAAAAGAAACAACTTTTATTAAAATGTTTCTTTTATATTTTGCATATTTACAAAAATTAAATGAAAAAAACTAAATTGAAAATTAGTTATTCATTCAACACTAAATTTCCTCAAGTAGGCTTTGGTTTTTTGTTAGAATAACAATTTGTATATGTGTTAATATTGCAAATATTCTTATATGATTCTTCGTATTGTTCCTCAATACTTTCCTTGGGTAATATGATATTTTCTATACTCAGGTGAGAAGAGTTCCTCTTCTCAAAACTGAAATATTATTTTACTATTATTTTGAGATGGATGGCTTTTATAGAACGGGTGTGTCAGACCCATGCAAATACATTGTTAATCGTGTTGCATATGGAACGTCATCTAGAAGATCAAAAAGATTATTTTCTAAAAAATCAGCGTATTTAGCTCCGTTTAATGAACCATCGAAAAAATGCGGACCAATTATTTCGTTTCCTAAAATACCAAACCAAACATTAAGGGTCCACACGTGTTGATTATCAACTTCTCTTAACCAATGAGGGTTTTTATTACTCCAGTAGTGAGCATTATGTAAATTAACAACTCCGTTGCTTTCGAATGTCGCCTCATCTGAACATAAAATTTTGTGATAAAAATTATAATTTTTATGAGACAACCATTCACAAAAAATCAACCTATCTTGAAAATCTCGCTCTTCAAGTTTCTGGTGTAGAGAGATATGATATGGACAAAATTTGTTTGTTTTTAAAACTCTCCAAGCAGTGGAGCGACTTATTCCAGCATCGATTTCAATTCTTCTAGTAAAGATGTTCGGATCCAGAGCAATTGCTGCAAGAATATCTGATGTTCTTTCATCTTGTACACGTTTTCTGATACTTCGACCTTTGTTGTGGCTGGGCTGCAGCTTATCAGTTGTCGTAACTCGTTCTGCAAGGCACCGAAAAACATTTTTTGACTGATTGGCTCGTTGAGGGTATCGTTCAGCAAAAATTCGCTCATCAGCACGATAGTTTTGGCCGCATTCATCAGCACATCAAAACCTTAGAGGTTTATAAAAATCATGTTGACACATTCAATACTTTTATAATAATAATTTATTTTATTTAAA
Organism: Ontholestes murinus; assembly: GCA_963969525.1. Lineage (NCBI taxonomy): Eukaryota > Metazoa > Arthropoda > Insecta > Coleoptera > Staphylinidae > Ontholestes > Ontholestes murinus. The sequence continues at coordinate 88,519,957 of OZ018387.1, forward strand.
TATTCACGAACGTCAATTATTTTGACATAAGAAAAAAACAAAGCCTACTTGAGGAAATTTAGTGTTGAATGGCTAACTAATTTTCAATTTAGTTTTTTCGTTTATTTTTGTAAATATGCATAATATTAAAAAAACATTTTAATAAAAGTAATTTCTTTTAAAAAGACCTATCAATTAAAGCATACTCGACCTATGTTGCCATTTGAAATTTTAAAGTTACTTCCGGTTCCGGGTACTTCCGGATTATTCCGTTAAAAAATAAATTCATCGGTGGATTCCTTGGCTTCACTTTGGTAATAAATATTTTTGTCCCAGTCACATTCGACCAAGCGTTGTCGAAATAAAAGGCTGGTACGGGTGGTCTGAGACACCCGGTATACTGTGTCAGTACTATTAAGTTTTAACTTACTTCCAGCAGATCTAGACATACCAACTCATTTCTAGGAAATAATTTTATATCTATCTTACAACGAAATTTATGATCTTTTAGTAAAAACATATATCTCAGAATATAGTTTAGAATTTGTTCACTTTTCATGAAATTCTCATTAAAGCGAAACTGATGATTTCTGAAAAATAAATAATCAAAAAAAGGCACTAACCATAACGATCCATTTTGATTTACTTCTCAACCAATTACATTTATTTAGTAACCGCAAAACAAAGTCTAATAAATATTGTTTTCTTTGAAAAATGTACAATATTTTCACGTGTAAATTCCCTTCTTATTAATTAGAGCTTAATTAAATTCTTGGCGTTGTTTCACAATTTATTTCACTTTTAAGTGAGAATTTATTTCATTGTTGCTTCTCATTGTATTTCTCGTTAATATCTATGTTGGAATGTAGCTTAGAACCTTTATATTTTTCTGTTAAGATTCAGAATATTTTGTCTTGCTTTCATTATCTTCGATGTTGTCAGTAGATCTAGAAATTTAATTATAGTGTCTATCTTATTTTTTTAACTAATAATCATAAGTGATTATTTTAATTTATTTTATCTTTGATCTCCTCATTTTCTGGTCTCAAATCAAATTTTTGCCAAAAAAGCACGGACGGAGTTCACAATCAAAAATTATATTCTTCAACTCAAACTTTTCGTTTGCTTTAATTCAGCATCTGGAATCTTCATATCCTTATATTAAGAGCAGTATATATGCATTATATATTTACAGTCAACACCATCTGGTTTTGGACCCTTAACTTCTAAGCTTATCTTAATTTTAGACTCGCAATTAATGGCGACGCAGAGTTAATTGTTGTAAAGTGTCAGTTTTACTTAAAGCTTTATTTTTTATTAAAATATATACAAATGTAATCAACTTTTTATTTCCCTTTTCATTTTATCGACTATTTTCAATTATACTGTGTAATCATTATCGAACTGAGTATTTGAAAATATAAATAACAATGTATGTATTAATGATAAACTTCACAAATAATTTTATTTTTATGTTGAGTTATTTTGACGATATATAATACACTAAATTTAAAACTCTACAAAAACAGCGATTATATCTGGTCAAATGTCTGAAATAATATTCAGCACGATGTAACAATTTTTTTTGTGGTTTACAGTAAAATGTAAAACATAAGTGCAGAAATGCTCATAAAGAAAATTTATTTTTCTCACTATTAAAACTACACTAAAATTTCAATATTTAATTTGAATATTTAAATGCCGAGAGCGGGCTTTTTATCTGTGGTGATATCGTTTTTTAAACGCGCCTCGAAAATCGAGCATCGGCAATGGATCAATTCTATTTGGAATTGATTCATTCTCGCGACGGCCTTTCACCAGAAAGGACGCGTGTAGTTGTGGCATAGCTGCACTGATGAGCTGTGATACAGCGAAACACGTGTCTGCAGATTGTCATTGCATAACATTTTTCGAGGAGCGGTTAAAAAATGATAACACCACAAAAAAATTGTTACATCGTGCTGAATATTATTTCAGACATGTAACAACAGCTAACAGTTATGTCATTCAATGCCTGGCGGTGCTTTAGTACGGGGAGTAGTTGTTTTAACTGTTAGCTGGAGTTTTTACAGTAAAATGTAAAACATAAGTGCAGAAATGCTCATAAAGAAAAGTTATTTTTCTCACTATTAATTATCACAATTTGTTTCTCGTTTCCAATTTTAGAAAATAGATTTTTCAAGATATCTAGTTCTGATATTTATTACTTTGATCTTCTAGTAAACACCTATAGAATATTAAGGAGAACTGGCACTTTAGAAGCAGATGTGTTAGTTTCAATAAAGTAACTCATGTAAGTGGCAGCTACCATACTTCATCTTTCATATTAGGATGATTCTTAGATTTTATATTTTGCGAGAAGAAGAAACTAACGATTAATAAAAAAGAATCAGGAAAATTGTAACTAACCATAACCATAATTCGGATATATAATTGAATCTCTCATAACATTGGTGCCCAATAAGGCATATTTACCTGTTGAAAATATTATAAGAAACGAGATATTATCAAATAAAGAACAATTCAAATTTTTTTAGACGACATGGATTATTATGTAATACTTTGAGATTAATTCTTGGATCTTAAAGGCATTCAGTCCGTCAAACATTTCGATATTATTATTTGTTATAAATATATTATTTGGTATAAAGATGTAAAAGTGTTTTTGAGATTAATTACCGCATAATTACAGTTAGTTACGTAGAATAAAATAATAACAAAAATAATATTTGTATTTGATGTTATAAATGTACTACAAAAATAACTCCTATTAATCTAATTATTTCTAATTCTACTGCAGTATCAAGGGTAATGATAAGTTTGCTTCTTCATTTGTTGTTAGATGTTCAATTCAATTCAATTCAATGTCTCTGTAGCCCCGATTCGGGCCCTAGACTCCCTTAATTTATTCTTTCATTCTGAACGGTCCATCGCCACTCTTCGCCAACCCCTTAGTGTTAGGACTTTTTGGTGTCTTCATCGGCAGCATCCTCCGAACGCTTTTTTGGTCTTTCAATTGGCCTAATGCCTTCCATCGTTCACTTGTGCACTCTTCATGCTAGCCTCTTTTTTAGCATTCTTTGCATTCCTGCTCATTGAAGTCTCTATAGATGCGCAATTACTAATACAGAATGTTGTTTAAAAGTAACTCTTGAATTCGTTGGATTCTGTACTCATTCTCTCTTTATTTGGGCCAAGAATGCGTCGAATGCTCTTTCTTTTTTGTGTCAATGTTCACTGCCACAAGTGAGGATAAGCCTTAAGATAATTTTATATGCCCTGAATTTAAATTTGCGGTGAACTTTTGTTTTCGGCCTTGTAATACGACGAAATACACTTTGTTCGCCGATATTATATGTACATTGATCTTGGTGTCTTCTTTGCCGCTGTTGTTTAGTATTACTTCTAAAAATTTGAAGTTGCTAACTTGTTCTATGTTATCAGGGTTGGACCTGCTTTGTATTAACATTTTTATTTTAGTGTTGTTGACTTCTAAGCCGATTGTTTCTGGCGCTTCCATTAAGATTGTACACTTCTTTCGGATTGTTTTATAGACATCCCTTCCTTTGCCAGAATGTCGAAGAGCGTGTAACGTACCGCCTGACGAGAGTTCTTCTTCTTCTCGGTCACGGTGGGGGTATTAATTCAGTTGCTTAATTATATATTATTTGCATCAATCGATCTATTCGTATAGCCTTTTTTCCTTACTAATAGTAAAATTGTATATTAAGACATTAAACTTTTTCATGATACGTGTTTTTTGGTTCTATTACAGATAGATTATTGTCAACATTTTTCTAATGCGAGAAAGTAAAATGAATAATTTAATCTAATTAAATTGAGACGCATATGCCAAATGGTAATCCCGCTAATTATTGCAAATTAAAATGGCAGGTTTATATGAATCTCGTTAATGATTTAGTAGACATAAATTAAACTTCGTAAAATGTCGTAGAAGAAATAAATTCTTTGGATCGTGACATGTAAAATATGTAATATACATTTTTATTGATTAGTGATTAATGTTTAATTTGCTATGTGATCTAAATACGTTAGAGTTATTCCCGTTTTAATAAAGCTATAGGGGCCGAAAGACCACCGATCGATAACTAATGGAAAAATAAAAAGAGAAGCAATTGTTGCATTATCAGATGTAACACTAATTTCCAATAAAGATGTTTATCTCTCTCTAAAGCTAAAGCATACCATTCAGGAATAACTGTTTCGTCCTCTGATACGATCAAACATAGAAGCTGCAGATATATAAATCTATATAGATATTCAGTGCTAATGTTTAAATGGTCCAGTAGTTATTTTATATGAAAACATATTAAAATTTTAAACTAAACATTGATTTACAGGTGCAGTATTATGTAAATAATAATTATTTTAAGGTTATTACATTTTAATAATGTAAAAACTACGGTGCAGAAAGATCCGAAGAATTAGTACTAATTATTATTTAAATTAAAATAGCTGATTTAGACATTTTCAGAAATCTCTTCGAGATATTTATCTCAGAGAATTGTGTTTATTGCACCAGCACATGGACAGAGCCAAGAAAAATAATTTAACTCTTATCAATGGGGAAACAATAAATGTTTTGTATATATTATCCAAATTGAAATTTATATTTCTTTAGTATCCTGCGCGAATGCAGCGAATAGAAGGAGCGTGAGATGTATGACAATTGGTAATCTGGATCCTGGGAAAAAAGTTGTTGTAGACCGTTTTACGGAAGCAGATTGTTCATTGTTAATGCGAGAGTTTGAAAGAGTACGTGAAGTAAAAGTTTATTAGGAGTATTATATGGATATGTTAGATAATCTCTTGGTGCATGAATAAAATTGAACGTTCGTCACTATAACCAAAGAATATGGTCCAAGCAGGGCGAACACATACACGTCAAACACATCTCTGTCACGAGCTCGTTAAGTTTCTCCTGGTAAATTGATCTCAAGGAGCTGTGACATCAATTGGCATCTACGCAGACTTCATTAAATCCCTATGCACTTTTTCCTGCGGAGTTACCTCAAAACTAAAGTTTACGGTATAACAAGGTGGCCCAAAAGTCGCTAAAGGGTTTTAACCAGTAACTTAATGTTTCGTTTTTATTTTTGTTTTATTAATTCAAAGCATAAATAAAGATCCAATCTTAGAGTTTTTTATAATAAGAGAGAATACAGCAACTTTTAAAATATCATCCATTTTCCACGTTGCACAAATGAGCTCCTTCAACGATATAGTTCATTACAGCTCTTACCGTCTTTGGCTCTATTGCCTTAATTTCGGCACGAATATTTTGATTGAATTATGAAATTGTGTGAGATTTATTTTCGAAAACTGTCCCCTTCAGGTATCTTCATTAAGAAAAATCAAGGGCCGTGAGGTCCGCAGATAACGGGGGATAATTCACGACACATCATTTCGAGATTATTCGGTCGCCAAAAATGGCCCTTGCAACTTCCAATATGGCTTCAATGTATGGCAGGTAGCTCCAACGACATTCCTGTTGTACGTCCTACTGCAGGTCCCATAAAATTCTGAAGAATTATCCTAAATTATAATCCATTTACGGTCACTCGTACTTGTGCTGTGCTATCTGTTATTACGGCTAGTATTGTTTCTACCAGTTTTTCTTGTATTACAAGTTCTCGTAGCACTGCAAACAGTTTTTCTCTATCTATCGACTGATATTCTTTCTTGAAATCTACAAAGATGTTGTACACAACCTCGTTGTATTCCCAAGCCTCTCGTAGTAGCTGTCTTACCGAAAACGGCTGACCTGTTGATGATCTTCTTGGCTTGAACCTGGTAGTCTCCAATTATATTCTTTGTCAATTGTTTTAATTGGTTATTTATAATATTAGTGAGGATTTTCTAAGCAGTACTTAACAGTGATATGCTTCTTAAGTTTTGGCGTATTAGTTTATCATCTTTCTTGTAGATTAGACATTCATTTTGTCTATCCCTGCAGTTAATTGTCTTTTAATTGCCTTAAAACTTCTGTTACTGCTTCCAGTATTCGTGTGGCTGTAAGCTCGAAATTCTCCGACATCCTGTGTGTTAGGCGGGGATAAGGTTTTTTTTCAGTTGTGCACTTCTTTCGTTTTGTAAGTAACTCCTCGATGTGTTTTTTTCTCATGTCTCTTCTATTTTCTATTGATCGTTCGTTATTTATTATTATTGCTGCCCCAAGTTTCCACCTTTTTTAACCCGTTCCTTATGTCGTTTGTGTGAAAATCTGTTTCCATCTGGGCTAGTTGATCATTTTCATATTTCCGTTTTTTTACTCTGAATAGTTTGCCTGCTACTCTCCTTGCCTGTTTAAATACTCCCTTTCTTTCTCTCTTTCTGGAGGCATTTCTGGTTTGCTTTGTTTCTTTTGTTTTTAGCTGCTCTGTACTTTTCATTAAAACCATTCTGGCATATTTTCTTTTTAAGATAATCCAAGTACTTTATAGGCTGTTTCATTGAGTGTGGTTTTAAATTTGTACAAAATTACTGACTTACACTCATTCTTAATAGGGTTCTCCAATCTAGCCTGAGATCTCTTCAACTAGCGTTTTGCAAATTTTTGGTATTTTTTTGCGTCCGTTTGTTAATACGGCATCGTACCCTTAATAAGAAATGATAGGAGCTGCAGCATGCTTCTCTTTGGGCCTTGACAACTACAAGACCTATGGCCCATCTATCAATGATTACATGATCAATATGGTTTTTAGTTATACCTTCTAGACATGCTCAAGTGGCTTTATGAATGTTTCGGTGGGGAAAGAGAGTTTTGCTAATTATTAAGTCCCTCCTTGCTGCAAAGTCTATTAGCAGTTTTTCATTATTATTTGTTGTGGTGTGTAAGCCATGATTGCCTATTGTGCTCAAGTACTCCTTCTCTCTCCCTATCTTAGTTATTAGACATAGTTTTGCAAAATTTATTCAGTAGCCGTTAATAGTCTGCAACCTTTAATAATTAAATTTTGTTTTCCATCAATAAATTCAAAAGAGTTTAAGCAGTACATTGCCTTTTTATTATTAAATGACGACTTAATCCTGTTTTCTTTCTGATAATCTTCGGAATCTATGTTCTTGCTTCTTCTGCTTCTTAATTTGTCTTCGATGTAATTCAATTTGATGGCGTCCAATCTTTTCTCGTTACCTATTAATGATTTAATACGTCTTCAACATGAATCTTTATATCTTCAGGATTTGAGCATGATATGCTAATTTCATGTTTGCACTCAGTACCACCTGAATATAAACTTTTTCGGGCTTATATAACATCTAAAATGTCTCTTAATAATAATAATGTAATAATTATAATAATAATAATATCTCTTTATTTCAAAGTGTTATGTAGATGTACAAGATGAAATTTGCTTATAGTTTTTCTGTATTGAGAATGATTTATTCAAAACCCAACAACTACATAAGGCATCGACAAATAAGGATCAGTAAATGAATCATAACTAGCTTAAGAAACATTAGATTTAGAAAAGTAGCAATAATATATTTGTGTGGAAAAAAGAAATTTTTTGTTCCTCCATTAACATTAACCACAGTAGAGAAAGATATATGATCTACAAAACAGTAAAAGATGGTTTAGTAATAACGCTAAGTTGGGAACAAAAGTGGAGGAAATAATATAAAAGGTATACGTGGTAACCGAGGCAAGAAAAAATAAAAGAAACAGGACTGATTTTTACCAACCCTGTTGAAGCGGCCTTCAAAATTATAAAGAAGAAAAGAATAAAGGTTTCTCCCTGCTGATTTTATGATTTTACGCCATGTATTACAATCTTCCAATAATTTATCCATACATTGATTCAAATTACTCAACTACTAATGCTAATTCTTCTTACCAATTAAGCAAATTTTTCAAGAAATGCATTTTTTAACTCGGTGTGGACTAAATGTGATTCCTAAAGATATGGTTTAATATTAGTTCTTATTGAAGGTTTGTGTTAAAATTGTAGATTACTGGCTCATTGGGTCGGTATTTCTACCAGGAAGATTTACTGGCAAGGCGTGTCACACGTTTTTAGAACTAACTCTACCTCAGTTTGTCATCCTCCACAAACTGAGGTAGAGTTAGTTAGCAATAGCAAAAAGAAATGCAATGTGGTTTATACAAGTTGGTGCACCAGCCTAACTTATGTGTTTTTAACAGTAACATACAGAAATCGGTAGTTTGGTCGAGGTGGTCCTCAATTATAGCCTGCTTGATCCCTTAATATCATTAGTTTATACTTCTCCAGTGGAAATTGTGATAGACTTGCCAGTCCGGATAATTGCTGGGTGTAAACAATAAGGCAACACCCTGATATTTTTGAAAGAGGTCAGCAGTCAATGATAAGAAGATAAGATAATAACATCAGTGCCAAAGTAGTCATATTCATAAGTTTTGTGCTTATTTTATATGAAATAGTTAAAATCGATAGCCGTTTACCAAGTAAATTTCATGCAATTTTTCAGTTCTTGTAATATCATTAATTACTACCTAGATGTCGCCATTTTTTGATGAAGCAGTTGAACACTTTGATACTACTAACATTAATATAGCTGTATTAAACGCGCGAATTAATCTTTCACCATAATCCGGCAAACAGCAATTTGATAATTATAACAGTTGAATAATCAAATTTACGAGAACGTAAATTCAGCACGATGCAAATTATTATTATGCAAATACAACAAAATATCTAACTGTATCCGAAAATAAAAATTACGCAAAGCCGACGACCGCTTCCGAAATCATGAATATTTCACATTGTTTTAAATTATTTCTGGATTAATGCTAATTATATACACCACGCGATACATCCGCGGACATAAATTCGAAAAGTGCCCCGAAACAAATCCCACCTGTAATTATCCTTAAAAATTCGAATAATTTAAATATTTTCTGGGCGGGCGCGCTAAATCGCATTCAAATTGACGTTATCCTACAGCGTTGGCAAAAAAGTTAAAATTTATACATTAATATTTATATTCATTATTAACTTTTAAAATATTATATTTATTTTGTGGTTTAACTATTATGCTGATTTAAATTCAACACATGAATTTCAATTTTGTATGAAAGTTGCAGTTTAGGCTTAATATTATAGCAATTAGCGTCAATTAACAAAACAAGAATTAATAGAAATGAAATCAAGCGCATCGTCCGTATTTAGTTAGCTGATTGAATAATCATCATCTATGCACAATCGATGGGGAATTACGAACGGTATATTACCACCACAAGACTTAGTCGAACATGCAATAATAATAATCCCCTTGTCACGTCGTACAACCCCATATGAAATTATGGTGTCTTATGGCGTTCCCGGCCGTGCGCTCACCCCTCCCCTCACGCTTTTACGTCCCTTTCTCCCAGCTGACGTTAAGCCCATTTTGTGTTCATTTAGTTCAATCACGGCCCTGGAACTTTATGCCCTAGAGATATTAGTTTGGCGTGTACTATATACTTTTTCCGGAGTGAAAAATGGTGTTGGAAATAACTCCAGATTTCAGTTCACGGAAAAAGGGGCGAAGAAGGTATTGGGGTGTATTTTTCACTAGATTCACACCCTATTGGGATGGATGGGGGCAGTTTAATCTCATTTTACATTCGATAGTTGGAATGCCGACGGCCTTATTTATCCGAGGCGATAACGGCAAGGGATGTTCATTAATTTAACACATGACGACGTTCAGGGCGATTAATTCACTGATACAAAAATGTTTCTTCTGTCAAACGAATAACTTTAATTATATCATTGCGTTATTTCGATGCTGGTCATATCGAGGTGATTAGTTTTAACGTCCCTTGAGCGTGTGTCAAAGTCAGATGACATTGTCTTGCATGACCTGTCAGTTGAAACGGGCTCAATTAATCATTGGATATAATTATGGTCTCGTTAGTCCTGCTTGTGTTGTCAATTATAGCGATACGATAAAAGGATTATAGAATATTTTTGTTATATATTTTACAGTTTTCAATCTACGAAATAAATGTAATTATTATTTAATAATAATTTAATTCTCCCCCTTAGGACCCTTAAGACGTCGCGGCCGAGGGTCCTAGATTTTTCCTCAGTCTTCCTCTTGTCCTAAGAGGATATGTGGGTTGTCATTCTTCATCAAGGCATCTCTTTGGTGCTGAGACATGGTAGGTAGCCAGAGATGCTGTCGGGTTTTCGATCGATGCTATCTCGTCGTAAGGTCCATCTATCTTTGGTGCGAACTTTACAGTTGTTTTTTTTTTGCGACCTTGCTGAGTGTATGGGTAGTCTCAGCTCAGCTTTCTTCCATTTCTTGTCTAATTGTACCTTCCTCTGATCTTTGAGTTTCTTATGGTTTTCTTTCGCTTTTACGAAGGTCATCACCAGGTTCTTCAGTTTTGTGGTGATGTCCCGTAAATGGACGTGATTTCTCGTAAATCGTGTTGGACGTCAAAGGGTATTTAAAGCTCTCTTCTGAACGTTAGATATGCTGGAGTAATATCTATGGAGGCACAAAATGAGTTGATTGTTGCGAATCTTATCGACGGGATCTTGCTAGGCTAGTATGTGTGTTTTATTCCCACTTGGATGGCAAGTTGATTTTTCAGGTCTCTATTTCTTCTCTACAGGGGGTTGGCAGCTGATTGGTAACTGGTATGAATTGCTGGTCAATCTTAAGCCAGTGGGTGACCTGCTGCATAATTGAGCTCACGAACTGAGTCCCATTATCGCTGATCATTCTTCTTGAGAGTCCGTATCTTAGGAATACTTCTTCCATTAGGATGGTACCGCAAGCAACGGCTGTGGCTGCTTCTAAAGGGAATAATTCTACCCATCTTGAGGCGGTATCTTCTGCAATTAAGATTCATTTCTCCTTTTTAGATCCTTCTGAGGGTGGCCCAAATAGGTCAACTGCTATGACCTCGATTCTCCGGTTCATTACTGGTGTCTGGAGGAGTCCTTCTGGTTTCTGGTTTTCGATGACGTCGTATCGGATTCCGGGCCAGTAATTGTTTCTCAAAATTTTCCTCAATGTCCTTTTGGTTCAATAGTGTCCTGCTTCTGAATCGTCATGGAATTTCTTCATTAACTCGTTTTGCTGGTACTTGGGTATGACGAGATGTGGATCTTTGGTATCGCCACTTGGCGTGTAACGATACAATATTCCTTTGTTCATAATATATCCTTTAGGTTTCCATTGACTTACTTGCTCTGGTTTATCCGCCTCGAATATGGCACTGATTTTTAATTTCATCATCGGCTTGTTGAGACTCTCTTATCTCATTCCGGGTCTTGGCGAGAGTATCGATGCTTACGAGGGCTGCTTGCATTTCCTCCTCGGGGGGCCTCGATATAAAGTCTGCGATCGGGTTCGCTTTTCCGGGGGTATACTCGATGTGAAGTTTATAAGACTGCAACTGTGGAGCCCATCTCGCAAGTCGTCCACTTGGCGATTTTAGAGTTATTAGCCACTTAAGAGAACGATGATCGGTTAACACCAAAGTAGGGCTATCTTTTATATATCCCTTGAATCACTGCAACCCCCAGACCACTGCAAGAGCTTCACGTTCTGTAGTGCTATAGTTGATTTCTGCCTTGGCGAGTAACTGGCATACTCTACAGGACGTTCTTCGTTTCCCTCCCCTGTATCAGGGTTACGTCGATCGCGTATATGAGGTGGAATCCGTCCTTAGTATAAACGGCAGTTCTGGTCTTGCTTGCTGTAGGATCGGTGCTGAGGTAAGGGCTCGCTTGAGCATTTGGAATGCCTCTTCCTGGGGAGGTCCCCACGTCTATGGTGTATGGGTTTTGGTGAGGGTACTCGGAGGTTTAGAAATGCTGACAATGTATTTTATGAATTTTCTATACTAGCTACATGCTTCTAGGATACTATGTAACTGATTTACGTTCTTATGAGCGGATCTTCCTATGATGGCAGCTATTTTCTCGGGGTTCGGCTGGATTCCTTTCCTGCTGATCACATAACCTAAATACAGGACTTCGTTGCAGCATCACCTGTTTTTCTTGCGGTTAATTCTTAAATTCAGGTGCTCCATTTTCTGGAAAACCGTACGAAGGTTTTTGAAATGTACTTCTAACAAGGATGATAGGATGATTACGTCATCTAGATAGACTACCATTCGAATTGGATCTAAGCCTGCCTTTACTCGATCCATGAGCCTCTTAAATATGGCTGGGGCGTTTCTAAGGCAAAAGCGAATTCCTCTTGTCGGTCCCAAAAAGACCACATGTTATGTTTGAAATGCAGAATCAAGCCGGCGTCCTCGATGATGTCTATTCCCAAGAGTGTTTTTAAATTTGGTGTGTTTTTAGTATTCAGTTCATTTAGAAGAAACGGTGCTCTAGTGCATAAAGCGGCCCTGGCCTTATTTGTTCCATCGGCTAGGGTTAGATTTACGGGCTTCTCTTGGCTCCGGTGTCTATGTACGCCGTCGTTGGAGTTCCTCCTATCTCGATGTAGAGGGCTGGACAGTCTCGTACTCTAAGACCCAAGTCGGCAGCGCAGAAATCGATAGGTAACGTGCTTTGCCCCGTACATTTCGGGCAATTTCCCTTATATATCCCTGAGTGTAGCACCCGTAACAGTAAATTTGTTTGTTCTCCCTTATTGGTGGTGGTACCTTTTCTTTCTTCCGGCAGTCTTCCATGGTGTGTCCATACAACTTGCATATTGAGCATTTTGCCCTTTTTGTTTCAGCTTTTATTTGTGATATTTTCTTCAGGTGGGCCTCTATCAAGCCCGCTTAATTTAATATTCTAGGAAATTTGAGATGGAGTTTCTGGGGATTCTGTCTCTTATTTCGCACTTCAATAATCTGTACAGCATATCATTTGGGTTTCTTCTGGGAAACGCTGCTCCAATTAAGCTAACAACACTCTCTTCCCGGCAATGAAGTCGCTTGTTGGCTCTTCTTGTTTCTGGTTTTCATCGCAAATCTCCATACAAATTTTATACGCTGATGAATACGCATCGATATTGGCCTTTTTCGCATCTTTCCAGGTATGAATATTCTCCTTGATGCCGTTCCACCAGGGGTTTCCGAGTCCTTCCAGTAGTAGGCGTAAACCCTGGATGGCTTTTTCGTATGAGATGTCCTCACTCTGTTTGAAAAAATGTATACTGTCGATGAAATCCTTCACCACGTCGGCTTTTCGGGTTCTATTGAATCTCGCACTGCAGTGCGTAAAGTGCTTCCTCTAGGGCTGGATGGCGCTGATGAGCTGCAGCAGCTGCTCCTGAAAGAGGGCCATCCCTTTGCACGTTTGGCTCCTTGTTGAATTTTTCCATCTCTTTGGACGTCAGTTTGTAGGCGGTTGGCTTAAAAGAGTTTAAAAAAATATACACAATATATACAAATTATTTAAATCTCGTATTCGGGCGAGTGTCGGCAGCTTAAGTACTATCCACACAAGGGAGCGGTATCCTGGTAGTAACAACTTGTTGATAGTTAGCACAGCTCCGACCACACAAGGGTTCGACAACTGGTCTAGCTGAGAGCTTGTAGAACTCTCTTTTTTTCGGGACCGGCGAAGTTATTTAATATGTAAGTGGGGGGTGATGGTGCGAGCGACGGTGGCGCTAGCGGAAATGGTAGTGCGAACCGCTTTGGTACTATATCGCTATACCCGTACGTACCGCGTTACATCTAGATTTTTTGCCAGATATAAAACAAAATCCTGGAAAATTATAGAATTTCGGCATTATGTACAGAAGTTCCAGTTGATTAATCGTCGTCACTAGCTGTTTTCGATAGACAAACAATATTGTTTTGTTTTCACTTAAATATTATGGTTGTAATTAATAATTTAATAAGCGGCAAAAAATGGGACGCTTTTGGATATACTAATCCCAGCAATCCAACCTCCCGTAATATTGAAGTTAGCGAGCGAGCATCCCTCCGTACCCTAACCAAACTCCGACATCCTCTTAATCCTCTACACAATCCATCTAATCAGCTCCTCTATGATACCACTTTAGTTAGCCCTATCCTAGAACGCCTTCGATTCCTAACAGAAAAATTCTCCAAAACTCCTTTCAACTTCCATATATTATCCCAATATTGTCTTCCTAGAAACCCTAGTATAAACCCTAAATTTAAAAATCCCAATTAAACCATATTTGATTTCATTTCAACATTTCACCCTTTCAAGCAATAACGACTGACGCCATATGACTGGACAGCACAAGGCAGAAAGACCTCTGGTCGATAGCCTTTTGACAAATTAATACATTAACACCTCATTCATTATTCATTATTCACTATTCCAATGTAAATATGTACAAAATTTGTCAATAAATATATGTTACTACTACTACTCCCTAAAGAATAAACACCGACAGTTGCAGCCAAACTAATGATAACGAGAGTGCAGCCACGTTAGTTATATTCAGCAATTGGATGGATGACCCGTACAATTCGTCATTGGGATACAATTTATGGCGCTTTAGAGAAGCGAGGGCGATAATTTAACTCATTAACTCACACACAAATAGAGACATAACATGGCGGAAGAACCACGTGGCCGATAGCCAACACTGCTGCCACTACTCCATAAAGAATAATGATTTGTAGAAAATGTTTATTTTGACGACAATACATTTTTAATGTAGAATAAAGATGAATACAGTTCTAAAAGAACTTTTTCTTAGATAATTTAAATAATTCTCGAAGGATTTAGAGTAATAGAAGTTAGAATATATATGAGTGAAATACCACATGGCCTTTCACTAATATCAAAATTGATTACCTGTCATATGTTTAAATACTGACTAAAATGTTTATAGTAAAGGTCTGAAATACAAAGAACTTCTTAACATATCGTTTATTACTATTAACGTTTAGCAAGTTTCATTATTGACTGTTGTAGTTCAATAAGTAACAATAATATTCTCTCTATATTTTCAAAATGGCGCAACATCTTAAAATAGGCATGGTCTTCAAGATTTCACCGAATAAAGGTTGAACAGCCTCCTTAATTTTTGTCATAAAATAAAGAAAGTTTAATTTAATATTCATATGCTGAATCCTTTTCCTGTTTCTGCGTTTTGAATTTTTGTGTTCACTTTATACCACAAGGAATTAAGTTAATCCGTGATTTAGCACTTGAAAATCTCGTTTATTTTAAGTTCTCAAGGAATAATTACTGCTGCATTTTAATCAAGAGCATTTATGTAGAACAAAATTTGTAAATGAAATAATAACAATAAAAGCAAAATGAAATGGTCAATTGCAAAATATTCTGTATTTCATATCGATTTTTATATATATTCATCTTTGAAACACCATTATTGTAGCCGAATATATTAATGGTGAATATCAATGTCATGAGCCAATAAGGCTCATTATACTTTTCTGAAAGTATTAGAACAATAGTTTTCTTCATCTTTCATGTCGGAGGATTTTAGCAATAACATCCCTGGCAAAAATTTTATTACTAGAACCGTTCTTTGCAATTAAAATATAATCTGCAGTTTCTTGTTCGTTTTTCTTTTTTTTTCCAATTGGGTTCTGAAAATTCTTCTTAAATATACTAGCCTTTATTTCGTTATTTAGCTGGCATTATGTGGTCAGAATACTGGTTAGAGCTATCAACTTTATCCTGTAAAAAGATATTATATAATATCACTTTGGCATCTGATCTTCTTTTGTTTTAAATAAACATAATGAGTGTTTTAGTATTTTTGAACGCTATCGTTTTAATGTCCATGAATTTACCTTTTTGCCAAATTTTTCCGAATATTAAGATTAGAATGTTTGATGACACATGTTCACCTTCGGTTTAGGCGGTGTTAAGAGCAAGCGTTGAAATGCGACGTTCATTGCTTCGAAGTGTTAGAGTGTTTATTACAGCACAGCATTCTCACAGTTGAAGAAGAGCAAAAATTCATAGGCAATCTTCCAATAATCGAACAGTACACGAACTAGGAGGCAGAAATCCAGCTGAAGTTGTACCGTAGCAAGTGAATAGGTACAACAGTATCTCGTTGATGACGTCGACAATTGCCAAAATATCAGAGCCGCCGAAAACACGAAACAAGACGTCACCCTATTTCAACTTGATCATGTTCAGAGGAGAGATGACCTACTATAATTGCGAAAGACATTTTAATTTTTATAATGTATTTACGTTAGTATCATATTCTGTCAATAGCTTAATAGATATAGTACAATAATTTTTCTTGGAAAATATATTTTATGTTACACATTCTTGAAAAAATTAAATATGTTTGTACGAATGGTACATCCAGTTGTTTTATTTTACATCCAAAAAAGGTGTATCTGTCTTCTACTCCATAAAAATACTGAAAATAGAAAACGACTCAGAAAATCGCTGCATACACCTCCCCCAAATCTCCCACTAGCCATTGGCATACAGTTGGCAGCATTTGCTCTCCAACAACTTCTCTCAGTTAGCATCACGCAGTTAAACGTAAACGCCAATGATCCAATAAGGCAAAGAAGTAAATAATAATGTAGTAAATGAAAAATGTTAATTTTTAACAGAATAAATTTAGATCGACTTTAATAAGCGTAATCTTCGTACCTTGTGTGTGTATGTGTGCGTCTGCGGTGTAAAACTTGACCGTCATGAGTTATGCGTCTACTAACCTCTTCACACAATTAGATGTTTATTTCCATAACAGTAAATTAGGACACAACAACTACAGTTGGAGGAAATTTGTTTAACAAAGGTAAACAGAAAGCTACAATTAAACGTAAAATACAAAACAACAACAGTTACCTGACAATAAAAGTGGTTTCTTATACAACACTTACCATAATAATTCAGGTGTAAATTCTCTTCTAGCACTGCCAAAAAATATAGCCACCCCAACCTCAGCGAAAAAATACCAAGAACAATATAACCACCTGCCTCTCTCGCTTATTGCAAATATCAATAGTTATACTCTTTTAGGTCCTTGGCTTAGAAGACACCTGCCTATTTACTCTTTAGAGAGTCCCGGAAATAAGTATATAGTGAAACTATCTATTTAATTTTGATGGGTCCGATACTTTGCGTTGTAGTAATTTGTGGCATCAAAAAATACAAAGTTCCTTCGCCAATCCATGCCTCTAACATGATACTCAACACCACTTTGGCGCAAATTATATATATATAGTTAATTTCTTTCGCACCTTCTCATAGAATTTAAGTAAATGTCCAAGAGTCACCATGTGTCGAGTTTTACTCAATCTTATCTCCTCTAAATTATCTTTTTACGTGTGTCGTTTACCCCTTACTTTTTAATTCCCAAAATTTAAAAAAAATAGGACATGTGGTAAATATTTGTCCCACTCTCTCCGGTTATCTGCTGGCTATACCCTTAATATGGACTTAAAAATATGGTTAACTTGTTCTACAAGATTTGCCTACCGGTAGTAATTAGGATTATACGAAGAAGTCCATAGAAGCTTAAGCGGCCGTCCACTGCCATCGAAGAATTTCTGAAATCGAGTGTCCATTGCCAACTAGAGAATTTCCACATACGAGCGTTCATAACTCGGCTCCAAGTATCACCGAAACATCTCCGTCGGGCTGAAGTCAAAACTCTCACTCATCGGGAGCATCATCTCCGGAAGGCAACACCAGATTCTCCTGAGACGAGCTTCTCCATCGAGCTGAGGTTGACCATTCTACTCATCGAGAACAGCATTTCAGGAAACGAACACGAGCAACTCGTACAACGCTGCCGATTCAATAAAGCCCTCTTGTAAGTCCAATCCATTTATATTAACACATCTTTAATTTTATTAAAACGTCTGCAACTCAATAAGTGTCACTCTTTGTAGGGTATTAACCCGCGTTAAGAGTGAATCTTGCTCCACCATTTTACATTTGTGGTGTGGATTATGCACTTATTAAAGATAGAAAGTCACGAAAGCTCAACATAGTAAAATCTTATATTTGTTTATTCATATGCTTCACAACCAAAGCAATTCATTTAGAGCTAGTCCCATATTTAACCAGTGAATCATTCATAGCAGCATTAATACGCTTGCACCAAAACATTTGTATTCAGATAATGGCACAACATTTGTCGGTACCAACTCAGAACTTAATGAGTTGTACGATCTTTTAAAGAGTGACACGCTTAAACAAAAAATCATAAATTTCACCACAAGTCAGGCAATACAATGGCATTTTATTCCACCTAAGTGACTTAGTTTGATAATGATTACTGTGTAATTCGAAACTAGTCACAAAGTGTTGTATAAAAATAAAAAGTAGTATAAAAAAGTTAAACGGTTTTCTGTTATTCATTAAAAATGTACTACGAAGTGAACGCCTCCAAAATTCAAGAATACCGTTTTAATACAAATTGAAGGTCTGTTAAATTCCGGTCCACTTTTTCCACTCTCCAGTGATCCAAATGACTTACAACCCCTCACACCAGCTCATTTCCTAATTGGACGATCAATAACCTCTACCCCAGATCCCGATTGTACCCATCTTCAACAAAACAGATTGAATCGGTTCTACCTGTTGCAACAATTAAATCAACATTTCTGGAAGAATTGGTCAGCCGAATACCTCGCCACGATGCAGCCAAAAGGTAAATGAAAGAAAAATCCATCTCAAACTATCTCTATTGGAGCGATGGTCATCCTAAGAGAAGATGGTTTACCATCCAGCAAATGGAACATCGGACGAGTAGTCGACACCCACCCTGGAGAGAACAACGTTACCCGCGTAGTCTCATTCTGTAACTACCTCAAATGTAACACCTTTCAGATAAGCTCTTGACTGCCAACAACACCCCCAAACATTATCTCTCGGTGGTGGCATAGTTTCGTTTATTCTTCTTGTTCAATAATATACTAAGGTAACTAGCAACATTCTGGGCGAACACAGGACCTAGTTCGTACGCTGATGCATCTGCACGAATGGTACAATGAAATATGTACATGGAATGCATGATCACGCTCTGTTGTCCAACTGAACTTATCATTTTTAGTTACAAGTGCTTATTTGATAATGTTGGAAGACGAATTCCAAATCCTTATGAACGGATAAATTAACAATCAATGATATCAGATGATATCTACCAAATGAACCATATATATAGGGTCCGCCAATAAGGGCGCGTGAATTTTAAAATTGAATAAAACAAGTTGTGTGTGAGGTAGAAACGAAATTTATTTTTCATTCGAAAGGGTATTCGACCCCATTAAGTATGGAAGATAACATCGTTCAAATGACCACCGCGGCTCCGTTTGGTAGCCCGGATACGGGAGGTCCAATTTTCGATGACTCTGGAGCACATATTGGCCTCAATTTGAGCGATGGCGTTGCGTATGTTGACTTTGAGGTCATCGGTGTTTAGAGGCTTGTTGGCGTAGACCAGCGACTTGAGATAGCCCCAGAGAAAAAAGTCTAAAAGCGTTAAATCGCACGATCTCGGTGGCCAGTTGATATCACCTCCGCGCGAGATGACCATGTCCGGAAATCGCTCGTGCAGAATGTCCATTGTGGCATGGGCTGTGTGGCACGTGGCGCCGTCCTGCTGGAACCACATCATCCAGTTTAGGTCAAAAGAAGTTGGTTATCATCGACCTGTAGCGCTCTCCATTGACGGTTATGGTCGCCCCAGCTTCGTTCTCGAAAAAGTACGGACCGATGATGCCGCCGGCCCAAAATCCACACCAAACAGTGACTTTCTGGGGATGCATTGCCACTTGGTGGACCTCGTGTGGGTTGTTCTCACTCCAAATGCGGCAATTTTGCTTGTTCACATACCCGTTCATCCAGAAATGAGCCTCGTCGCTGAAGATGATTTTTCGGCCAAAATGGGGGTCTGCTTTATTAATGGAGAGGCAGATGCCAAAATTATAGAACCATTCGTTTTCACTAGTGCTTAAGAAACATGCAGCCGTACAGTGGAAAAACTAAAGAACACATGAATTTAGCTTATTTGAACTATTAGGACTACATAGGCATCAATGATTCCCTAATATAAATGTTTTAACAGATATTTGAAGATAAATATTGAAGTATCACACGAATCCACTGTTTCAAATACAAAACGCAAGACATCAACTAGAGCTGATAATTTATAATTTTTTCTTATTTCTACAGAGTACGAGGAGCTTTCAAAAAGTCCTTGCAAAAATAGAAACTACTAACGTGTTTGGGGTTAACTTTTTTTATTTTTCAACATAGTCTCCTTTCAGGCTTATACACTTCGTCCAACGATGTTCTAGTTTGTCCGAATAATAGGATTTGTCCATGTCTGCAAAATATCCATTAGTGTCTGCAATTCCCATTGTTTAGATTGTTGTTTGGTCTCAGGAGTAGTAATGTATCCATGTTTCATCCACAGTGACGAAACGACACTTAAAAGCCACCGGATTATTCTGGAACAGCTGCAAACCATCCTTGCAACACTTCACACGATTCCGTTTTTGGAGAAGCGTGAGCAATCGCGGCACCCATCTTGTGGATAGCTTCCTCATGTTCAAATGTTTATGCAAAATATGCCCACAGCACTAGCAATCTCACGCACCTTAACTCTTCCGTCATCCATCACCATATCATGGATTTGATCAATGATTTCTGGAGTTATAACCTCCCCAGGCCGTCCAGAACGTTCAGCGTCACATGTACGTAGATGGCCAGCCCTAAAATTTTGAAACCACTTATAAACTGTTCTCGTCAAAGGTGCAGAGTCACCACAATGTTTATCAAGATTTTCTTTAGTCTCCTGAGGCGTTTTGTCTTTCCTAAAGTAATGTTTAATCACCACACGAAATTCTTTTTTGTCCACTTCTTGAAAATCACTCGTCTTCCTTGATTCACACGAATACCAAACACAAAGAAACCAATATGGCTAAAACTTGGTGTGCGTTCATTCAAGAGATGCTACTAACTAAACATGACCTCGATACGCGCCGGTAGTGCCATCTCTCGGACTTTGCACGGACTTTTCAAACACCCTCGTATATACATTGCGTTATATTCTTTCTTTAAAAATTAATTTTACTGGCAAATATGTTGTTTTTGACTAGATACGTAACGGAATAGAAAGCAGAATTAACCATTGACCACAACTAATTTTACCATACGATTGAAAGAATTTCGAGATTTATCTAAAGGCTCTAAAACATTTTGTGGGAGCATGAAAGTCTCCAGTTATTCTTATTGGAAGCATCACTGCAAAGCGGTTATACCAACTTAACCTATTCTCTCTGGTGGCAGAGTACCTAATAGAATATTCTTCACTACCCTCTATTTGTGACATATATAATAGAACTTTATAGTCTACTAAATTTTGTGTGAACGAAAATTAAAAAATAGTTTTCAGGCTTATAATGAGTAGTTTATGAGGTTGTTTTGTTATATTTTTTAAATAGTTATTAATAAATCTTTTAGGTAATATCATTCGATTATAAATTACGGAACCAATTTTTTCGACATGCTGAAAAAAAAGTCATAGGAAAAAATAGCCTCATAAAGAGCGACTATAAAAAATTGCCCCCCGAAGACGGAATCGCTCCTAATGTATGTATATAAATTTATTAAAATTTGATTTTTACGAGGCACCGGGACCTAATTTAATGGAGGGCCGCATGGAAAATTCGCTTTATGACATATTTATTAAATAAATCTCCCGGCGGCGGCGGAACCGGGAAACGAGCGCACTGATGTAAGGTTCACACGAGATTCGATGCAAACTGCATAATATTAAAATACAGAGTGAAATATGGCCGTGTTTGTCGTCGTAGGGAAAATGGACTTACAAAAAAAAATCACCGAAAAATAAAACTATAATACGATTTTCATTAATTTAATATACCTTTTTATGTTTGTGAATTTCCTTACCTGAATAACTTAACAACTAAATATTATGTATAGGTTTTAATGTTGAATATGGGTTAGAATTTTAATAAAATTTATAGTTATATTATTTTTGTGAATATAAATGACTTATTTCTGAAATTACCTGCTTGATTTTTTCTCTCAATTCGCGTTTTTATGTTAGATTGTTAATTTCTATTGTATTAATTTTGTTCTTATTAGTTTGTACGTTCGGATGTACAATAGAAGGTTATATGGTAGTAGAAAGTAGTACCCATTTGCAGGAGAGTGCGGAGAGTTGGCGAATGAAGTAGCTGAATCTATGCTCGCTTCTGCTAACATGTTCAGTAGTATTTCAACTGTTTGTGTGCAAAGTAGCGTCTTGGTGGTATTGAATGTCCTGATTATGTAAGTGTTTGGACTTAGTTTCCTTCTGATTACAAAACTAAAGGACTTTCTAACAGAAAAGAAAGATTATGTATCTCATTAGACTGGTGGCAGAGGAATATTAAGCTGGGATGCAAAAAACGATACGTCAAATACATAAATGAACGAAGTGAGTATGTAGAGAAGCAGTTTAAGGTGTTTATTACAAATAAATCGTTATTTGGTAATATATTTTTGTATTCCTATATGGGTACTACATTCCGGATGGTACTCATATTTATATACCTAGGTTTTGCAATTCCTTTTTGAACAGTTTTTATTACTTTATTCTCCAAACATATTTAATTTATTATATTGTTAATCCTCTAAGTATTAAAAATTTAGTCTCTGTTTACTATTCTGCTTTTTTTTTCTAGTATTGATTTTAATTGAAAATTCTTAAGCTTCTAATAGCTATTTTGCTCTATGTTATGATTGCTATATACTTTGAGTACTTACATTTTTTATTCTTTCTTCGCAATGTATTATTACTGTTATACCTATAAACACCAATAATGATTAATTTATATACTTCACTTGTAAACGACCCTTATAGAAAATCTCACTCAGTTATTCATATTATAATTAATATACGATCGAGTTTTTTTTTACTTTATTCACATCAATCCAGAAAATTTGAACGGATTTTCTTATGATATTAAAATATATACATTTACGAAACAAAAATGAATGTAGAGCCATTAGCATGTGTCTGGAGTCTCGTATATTTTAATTAAAGCCAGTCACCAAAAGATACGCCTTGGAAATTACCGGTCCGTCTGGAAAGTTGATATTAAAACATTCGCGAAGTTTGAAATGGGGACTCAAAGCTAATTTTATTACGGGCGTTAAATTGTGAAGCAGGTATGAGTCGAGCTATTAGGGTTTATTTCGTTAAATGTAATTTGAATGGCTGGCAGTTGTCTTAAATTTATTAAACGCCGTTGAAGTTTCTGCTTGTTTGATGAGGAAATATGTACAGGAGTTTCCGGGGGCAATGTATTAGGATATAAAACGCTGGCTTGATTAAGGCACAGATGGCGGATTTGGATAACTCGGTGGAAAGATTTAAAAGATAATATGAGCAAAATTTAGGCCATAATATTAAAACGTGATAGTTCATTTTAATAACAGCAGACATAGTGAGTATTTCCAGTTGAATAAATAGAAGGTTTCTTAGTAAAAATTACTTCTTGATATTTGTTCCTAAGCTGCATACTCTCAACAGATCGAAATAAAATAGGACACCACAAATTAGCAAAAGACTAGAACGAAACCGAGCCATGAACGTACGATATTGATTGATTTTAAAATATAGTTATGTTGGATATATATTACACCATGAATTTATATTTTAAGCAGTTTAACTTTAAATCCTCTCATTTAAATCTACCATTTGATATATAGAGGATAAGCAAGTTTTACAAAATAAACCTTTACCATAATTATTCAAGTCTCCTCAAAGATCAGACGTGCGAGCTATCATATATAAAGTGAAAACTCAGGCGATCTTCACAAGCAATCATTTATCCGTCTGGGTTCAACATGGTGAGGATGGGCAAGGGCTCTTCAAAGTTCATGTAGCCCGCATCTAAGAAAAGAGACTGGTTACAATAATACCTCACCACAAAGGGAGCAAATACAGCAGGTAAACTACCAAAAATCACTGATTGATGGATTGATGAATTACAGGATAATCTGAGGAGCTTCGGGATGTGAAGTGTGTATGAAAATAATCGAAGTTTGAAAAGTGTTTGTGAGCAATTTTAAGGAAGTGATGCATCGGTACTGTTAAGAATCCAGTCATCATCCAATACTATCCTGAAGGTATAAAGGGGTCACGCCTCATAAATTAAAAGTGCAAAGGAGGAGATTATGCCTCATAACTATTAAACTTCTGTCGTCAGTGCTGCAACATGACAACACAGCCAAGAATTACAAAAACAAAACCCTGCATACACTACACACGAATATCAAACAGAAATCGGACTCATACAATCATAACCATCTAGAGGTATAATAATAATAATAATAAAATTCCTAGATGCGGATACGGTACATCACATTACACAAACAACTGAAATAAACCTTAAAACTACACAAAATTAATAATATAACCATTTATTCTTGCGTCGATCAATGAATAGCTACAGGTAATTTTTCCTTGCTGTGAAAACAAAACAAAAATAATAATTTTTTTTTGCCCCATCTTCCTCCTTCACTCCCTATACATGCCTTCTACACATCTCTCCGTCGTGGATGTAGGATTAAAAGTCACATCCAGAAGAAGTGGTCTGCAGTAGAACATATTTTCTCTTATTATTATTTTATTAGATTATAGACAAAATTAATAGTTACACCAATAGAATTATAATTGCTTATAGTCTAGGTCAAGCGAAAGATAATAAATTTCAAATGAAGTCGCTAAAATAATGATTAAGATGTTTCTCCCAAAATTGCTCTAAGTTTGATCCTAAAAGTATTGTAATGCTTGAATTAATTATTTCTGATGGTAAAGTATTGAGGAGCCTTGGAAATAGCACTTTAATAGTTCTTAGTTCATATTTATTGTTGTGTAATGGCACGATAAATTGTCCGGTAGATTTGTTTCTTGTTTGATGTTCGTGTAGTATATCTTGCAGTTTATCAGTATTTTGGTAATTATTAATAAGGTATCTATATATATGCTGATGTTTGAATGACTTTATGCTAAGCAGTTTGAATTTATCTTCAACGTGTTGAACTTCCCTTGCTCCGCAAATGTGTTTTACTATTCTTGTCTGTAAGTTGACTGTTTTATATGTTAAGTGTTTAGTTGCTTGTCCCCATATTATGTTACCATAATTAATTATCGACTGTACAAGAGCGTGGTGTATAATTTTCAATGTGGGATATGCTCCCTATCCTTTAAATAATAAAATTTGTTTGATATATACTTCAGTTTCTTGCCCATATAGTTAATGTGTTCAGAGCACGAAAACTTATCATCTATTATAACTTCCAAATACTTGTGTAGTGTTGTTACTCAGATATCTTTATATTCGCATTTGGATCAAGCCCCTGTGATTTCATTGTCATGTAGATAGTTACTGCAGCAGAATTGTATGGACTTGTCTTCTAGTTGATGGCGAGGTAACGTGCATTAATTTGGTTTTCTCTTCATTAATTACTAATTGTCTATCATGGACCCGTAGAAGAGGTCCAAGTGTACTGCCTTGTGGTATACCATATTGAATTTTGTATTCGTCGCTAAATATGTTGCTTATCTTTACAGATAATTTCACTGAATCTAAGTAGCTGCTAAACCATTTGAGACAATTCCCTCTTACACCATGATGTTCCAATATCTTTACCAACATAATATGACTTATGTTGTCAAAAGCCTTACTAAAAACTATAAATAAGCAGTATACATGAATAGTTTTATCTAACGAATTATTTATTAAATCAGACATATGCTCTAATAATGAAGTAGTACTTTCCTTTTGTCTGTAACCATACTGCTATTCATCTAAAATTTTATATTTGTTTAAATTTTTTCTCAATTTTTGCTCGATATAACATTCCATTATTTTGTAGATGGTTATCAATATGGATTATGGTCTATAGTTCGAGTAGGATATTTTACTGCACCATTTATAAAAAGGTACAACTATTGCTTTCTTGATGTTGGATGGCCCTAAAGTCCCTTTTGCAACGATAGATTAATTAAGGTTTATATATAGAGTAACAAAAAATATGGTAATAGTAAACAATGTCTTTTGCTAGCATGTT
Source organism: Ontholestes murinus (assembly GCA_963969525.1). Lineage (NCBI taxonomy): Eukaryota > Metazoa > Arthropoda > Insecta > Coleoptera > Staphylinidae > Ontholestes > Ontholestes murinus. The sequence goes on from OZ018387.1 coordinate 88,545,939, forward strand.
ATCTCATCCAGGACCCTTTTTTATTAAGATAATTTCGACTATTTCTTCTAAAGTGGCATTTGGTAGAAACATTAAGGAAATATTTCGGTTCATTTTTGTCTTAGTGTGAATATTTATATCACATTTATGTATTATTTTGGCAGTAAACGTTTGAGCAAAATTATTAGTAATTTTATATCTCACGCAAATGATAATTTCGTTCACCTTCTATTGAACTGCGTTGCCAGGTATGAAAGGTATGATCACGTTTTTCTATTTTTTGTAGGATGGCTTCTGTAATCCATGGATTACAATGCGTACAATATAACAATAGTTTTTCTGGGCAGTTGTAGGAGTCAATGATATCTTTGTGCAACTTGGGAGGCTTAATTATAATGTTTAATTAAACAGAAAAATAAAAATCTTTGAAAAAATCGTGGTGGCTCTAAAGTTACGTTTTGGGAAAATTTAAAATTGGTATAATTTCAAGTAAAGGGTCAAGATCAAACTTCAATAAATAATTTTTTATGTTTTTTCATTTCAATTGCTTCCAACATATTTAATTTATTATCGGTGGAAAGTTTTAATAATTTAGTGTTTTCTAATGAAAACTTGTGGCCCGTTGAGAAAGTGTGATATGCTACTGCAGATTTTTCAATATTTTAATTTTCTGTGTGATATGTATGTTCTTTAAAACGAGTTAATAAATTTCTTTGGGTTTGTCCAATATGAATTTTATCACAATGAGATATACTTTTAACCACTAATAATAATAATCTTCACACACTAAAGTTATTAATAAGAAATAGGAGATATTAATTATTCATTTTTTTTCGAGATCGGAGTCAAATACTATCTGGTTTACTGGCGACGTTTCTTCTTTTTTTGCTAGTAGTGTGATTTTTTTTTTGTCCAAACGTATTTTCGCTTTGTGTTATAAGCTTTATTTCTTGTTCCCCAGAGTAAGCTTTTCGTTTTTGTTGTTAAAGATTCATACATTTTTATTTTTCCTTCAAACCCTTCGTTAAGTATGTTCCTATTCAGTAATGTTTTGTTTTTCTGTTTCAAGATATTTTCGTTTAGCTCATGTTTTGTAAGTTTTACTCTTATTGTAGACTTTGTAGATGCGTTTTTGTTGTTTTTATTATTTATTCTCTGGGAAAACTGTATATCTTTAATAACAATATTTACACCTGCGCTTTGTATTACTTTGCGTTCATCGAAGTTCTTCGATATTCCCATTTTCAACACAGGGGACTCCAGTAATATCAATATTATTTTCAAGCGATTGCTGTTCCAGTTAATTTACACATTTATTTAGTTTAAATCTTCAGATTTATGTGCAAGATTTATAAAGTAATAAAGAGAAAACCACTAACACCACTACCCTTTTTATACATCATATGCAACCAATACGACCACGTCAGCAGCAATTGCACCGACACTATAACCTATGCCAAATGTGGAGAACTTGCTGTAGCACACAAGTGCCCATAAAATGAAAGACCTACGAAGAAACAGACCACAGTATTTGGTTAACGAAATGCACCAAAAGACCGCTAAAACCAATTGATGTTAAAATAATATCTCAAAACAAAAAATCTTCGCAAATGGACAAGCACTTGACAAAAAAGGCACTAATTTCTGTTGTGACTTTACTTGCGGTGTCACAGAACCAGGCTTTTATTTACATTTTAAAACCTCTTTCCTTCTATTAGTGCGGTCGGGTTATCCGATGACTCACTTTACGTCACCAATTCGTTTCTATACACGGCTTCTTTGAAAAAGATGGCCAAGTATCCCCGAAAAACCAACATCTGGCACCCAGACTGCCGGTGATCAAAACGCGGAGTCTGAGGAAGACAATTGGGCAATAATGCAATTGTAGCGGGTGGAAATAGAAGAACCCACCCATTAGCACAGCCATATGGCCTCCTATATCCAGGTGAAGATCAAGGGTCGATGTATTAATCTTAATGTAAATATCTAAATAAGTAAATAACTACGCGACGACATTTTCCTTTTGTGTATCCTTTATAAATATTTTTACATTTTTAACTCCAATATACAACTTAAATACATTCTTTAATTTAATCAACAGTTCTTTCATAAACTAATAACCAATAAATAATAACAAAACTGAAAACTTGTTTCATCGAATCATTTAACTTAGGCACTCATGTTATCTTTTCAGACAATAACATGTTCTTCGTCATATTTGACCTTGAATCGCCAAATGTTGCCCTCTTCCTATCTGGCATCCAATCCCTATTCTCGCACCTAAGTGGTAACTATAGCGAAGTATAATTTTATATATGGTACCTGAAATGCAATCTAGTTTCCAACTACCTCACCAAAAACCCATCGATATCATTATAATGGTTAAAATGAAAACCACATTTTCATTCAATAATTGGTCCTAGATTAAAATCCTTTCCTCGACTCCTCTACAAATCCAACGATGTGGCTCATTAGTGGTAGCCAGGCAGCAAAGCAACGTTAATGAAATCGAATCTAGATTAAATAACCATGACGAATATCTGCACTAAACCGTTGAGTTGCTTCAATTCACACTTCATATTTATCTTGTTTACATCCATAATTCCTCTTCTATCGAAAACAAAATTCAAACAAAAGGTTCCCTTAATAACACGCGATGATTATACAATACCAAAATGATCTTTTAATCAAATCTTGTAAACAAATGAATAACCTTCATAAGTAAATATTACTGGAAAGCGATTTTATTCAAAAGATCACATGCCCTTGGACATTACTAACATCTTTGTAACCTACTTCAAACACTCGTACACAATGACGGACAGCACGACCATGACAATAAATTACTTGACAATGTAATCTCCAGGTATGTCTTTCACAACCACCTACACCCCTCTTCACCCAAATTATACTATAAAGGAAAGAGTATAATTTCAAAAAAGGAAATTAAGATGGTGTCTGGTAAAAATAACTTTGTTAGAATTATCATTAAACCGCTTTCTAATAAACATCCACACCTTTATCAAAAAAAAATAGAGTACCATATATTCCACCTAGTGGACCATTAAAGTAGAAGAGGGTTATTAATTACTTGTTTACCTAAACCCGGGAATGACCCTCTAGATCTTAACAATTATTGGCTTATCACCTTTCTCCCAGTCCTCGGAAAATTGTTCGAAACTACAATGAAAAAATAAACTAATGCCCTGCATAAAAATATAAATAAATAAATAAAATTAAAATAAAATAAAATATTACTGTCGGTTGTCGAAGAGAGGGGACTTTCCAAGGTAGATTATCCAGGTGGGAATGACCATTAAGAAAGGCCCTCGAAATACGTACCAAAAGTGAGGAATGTATCACTTTACTCCTTAAGAAACGTACAGAACAGTTATTGAACGAAATAGTACAATTCAAAAGTGAGATATTATTTATAAATAAGTCATTATGGGCCAAAACGTCTAGATACCATAAAACATGTCAAAGAAAATGAAAATAACATACAAAGTGAAGTGCAAGCACCAACAGAAAAATTAGTGAACAAGTTAATGATGGTTGTGACCGTTACTAGGTGGTAATCCATATTTAAACACATATTGAAACACTTACTAAGTTGATAATGACCGTAGGTTGAAACTTAAGTCGTGAATTTTTGTATATATGAAAACCATATTGCAATAAATTAATTGTGGTAAAAATTTAGTAAGTGTTTCAATATGTGTTAGAACAAGTATAAAACAACAACATCAAAAAATCGAAAAAAATACACCTTAATGAAAATTATAATAATTATAATCTTTGTTCTCATTTAAAAGAAATTAATTATAAAATATATTAATACTAAGAGAAAAAACAATGAAATAAAGAGAACCTTAAGGTGGGATTCAGTGTGGAGTGAAACACTTCTACTGGTCTACCATCCAAACCTTCACAATAGTAAAACAAAAATTGATAGAAATAACTAGAAATTAAAATCTATTCCATGCAATTTAATAATTATTAAATTAAAGTAAACTAGATATGCCTTATTAACTAAAACAAAACAAAATTATGTTATATTTAATCATGCAAAAATATATATTTATCGCATGCCATGTCGTTTATCGCTGTACGGATATATATCACCTATATACTTTCTTCCGAGTTACTTTGAGAGTAGTAATATTATGCAATTTAAACACACCAAAATCGGAGTAGTATAATCTATACATATGAAACAAAAACGATCGTTCAAATATTGCATTGGAGTGTTTAGAAGGAGAAATGTTTCGCCTAAATCTAGTGTTGATGTTATGCACATCATCCCCACGTACTTAAGTCTTAGATTGAATAGAGTAGGAGCCAGTCCGTCTCCCTACTTCAAATTTTGTTGTATATAAAGTGGTCGGTGAGTTGCCCTTCTACTCGTACTTGTATTATGGTATCTGTCATTCTGGTTAGTATTATTCTTACAAATTTTCCTCGTATTCCAAGTTCTCGTAGCTCTACAAACAATTTTTCGCTATCTATGGAATCATATGCTTAAAATCTACTATCATGTTGTACATATCGGTATTGTGTTTCCAGGGTGTTTATAGTAGCATTAAGACCGTAAACAACTGATCTGTTGTTGATCTTTCTGGCCGAAGGCCGGCCTCGTACTCTCCAATTATATTCTTTATCAATTGTTTTAATCGGTCTCTTGAAGATCATGCTCATTTTTTATTCCTTATGTATACGTTCTTCGCCCCAGATTTTAACTATTAGAGCCTGGAAGTGTGCAGCTATTCTGTCCCCTCAATATTTATGTAACTCGGCGTTGATACTATATCATATATCCTTGGCGCCTTATTGTTTTTTAATTGCCATAAGGCTTTTTTTGCTACTTCTGTGTAAGGCAAGGCTTAGGTGTCTTGGATTGTTTCTTCTTCCGTTTTGTTAAGAAATGTTTTTTCTATGTCTGCTATCTATATAGAGTATATTGAGTTTGTCTGGTCCTCTCATTAAACGAGCAGTGCTTCCTACCTATCTCTTGTATCAATCTGGAGGCATTTCTTGTGAGCTCCGTTTCTTTTGTTAAAAGCTGCTTTGCACTCTTCTTCAAACCATTATGGCATCTTTTCTTTTTTGGATGATCTTAGTACTTTATACGCTGTTTCATTGAGAGTGGTTTTTCATTTGGTCCACATTACTTTCATACACTTATTCTTATTAGGGTCCTCCAATCTAACCGAGATCTCTTCAGCCAGCTGTGTTTTAATTGCATTGCTGTTTTTATTAATCCGGCATTGATATTGTACCCTTACTAAGAAATGATCGAAACTGCATCATGCTCCTCTTTGGGTCCTGACGTCGGGAATGTGAATGTCCCTTCTACTATCAATGATTACATGATTAATCTGGTTTTAAGTTATGCGATGTGGAAATGCCCAGTCGGCTTTATGAATATTTCAATGGAAAAAGAGTCGTGCTGATTATTAAGACCCTGTTTGCTTCAAAATCTATTAGTAGTTGTTCATTATTATTTGTTGTGTTGTGTAAGCAACGTTTGCCTATTATGCCCAAGTACTCTTTCTCTCTGCCTTTCTTGGCATTCATGTCCCCTAAAATTAGTTTAGTTATTTTATTATAAAAATAAGGAGGGGTTTTAAAATGAATAACCTTAAAAAAGAGACATATAGCTTAAACGTTCCTCCTTGTCTCTATATTAGCCAACCAGCATCTGCTATTTTGTGGGAAATATGATCAAATTTACGAATTTCGAATTAGCCGCAGACAGGCATTTTAGACTTTTTGTATACGGTATTGCTGAGTGACAAAGAGTAGAAAAAAATTAAAGTAGGATGGAACAAGACTCTCACATAAGCAAATTTTTGTTTTAACAGTTAAATAAACTCTATGATAACAAAACTCCGACATCCTCTAAATCCTTTACATAATTCTTCCAACCAACTCTTCTATGATACAACGCTAGTTATGCCGATCCTAGAACGCTTCCTATTCCTATCAGAAAAATTCTCCAAAACTCCTTTCAATTTCCACATATTATCCCTATACTGTCTTCCTAGAAACATCTCTTTTTTGAGTGAATGTAAAATATGTTGTTTTTTAATTTTGGCAGCATTATTGGTAAAATTGCGGAGAGATTTATAATATTCCCAGTAAGCTGCATTTTTAGATAATCTATATTTTGATTTGGCCTTATTGCGAAGACCCATTAAATGTTTAATATTATCAGTCAACCAAGGCATTGATGGCTTCCAGAATGACCGAGTAACTAGTGGAGCAAACTTATCAAATAGTGTTACAATGTAGTTATTTATCATAGCAACTTTATCATTAATATTATCGATATTTAATATCGTTTTGAAACGGCATATCTGACAACGCTTCATTAAATTCAGTTAAACCTATCTTTGATAGCTCACGATATATACTCATATGTACTTGGGGCTTTATACGAGAATGATCAATGTATATTGCAGTACACTACATCACGATCAGAGAAATTGAAATCAATCATAGTTTAATACTTTTAAATCACGCCAGACCAGAATACGGTCTAGTAAAGACAAAGTTGATAATGTTAGGCGCTTTGGTTGATCTATTACTTGTACAAAGTCTAAAATCTCTAATGAACCATTAAGTAACAAACTTGAGGAAGATTCAATTTTTGCTAAATCTATATTAAAATATCTGCAGCATAATATATTGTCAGTTAATATATCAAAATTTTTATTAAAGAGTAATTCTTTTACATCCTGCAATTTGGGAACCACTGAACTTGCATTAATGTGTCGAATTTTGAGTGATTTATGATGCATAATAATAAAATGTAAATATATCTAAAGAATATACCACCGCAATAAATATCTACACCTCCCTACATTAAAAAATTTGTAAAATTATTTATGCAGAAATGTGCGAAATCTAAACTAGATTGATAATTTAAAAAAGCAGAATTTTGTCAAAAATGATCAAAAAATAAGGAATGCCAGTAATTCAACATTAAATACAGAAATGCATCAAAATAGTACACCAACCAAAAACGATGAAAGAAATACATTTAATCATAACAAAACTCATAATAGTGAGTAGATAATTCAAGCATCTAAAAAAAGAAGGAGAAAATATCCGATACAAGGAACCAATAATGAAACACCACTTATAAAAGGAGCAACGAAAATGGAACACTATCATGTATATAGATTAGAACCAAATTTAACATCTAAAGAGTTGATAAAATATTTAAAAAGTAAAGGATTTAAAGTCGCTAAATGCGAACAGATGAAATCAAATTACCCACAAGAATACTCGTTATTAAAAAAAAAAAATCAGTACTAATTGATAAAAGTGTAAAATTGAAAAATCCAAACTTATGGCAGAAATATGTGTGCAATTATCGCTTATTACGCTGACTCGCGAGAAGACAACAAAGAAATAACAATAATACACTAAAACCTACAATCCAAAAAATGCAGTAAACCAACTAAACGTCAAAATGGAACAAAATAAGTGTAATGTATTGTTTGTATATGAACATTGGAAAACCAAAGAACAACTATAAAATATTACAATAAACAACTTTAACTTAGGTGATTCGTTCTACAGGGATTATAAGCAACAAGGAGGTGTAGCGATCTATGTAAAAGACTGTTTTAGATATAAAGTAATTCACGTAGTAGGTAAACTTATTTGCACTTGAATGCGCATCAATAGAATTTGTAAATAGAACAAATAACATAATAATTGTAATAATTTACAAACCACCTAACTGATGCATAGAAGATTTCTTCACAATTTTTGAAAAAGTTTTAGTTATTATTTATACCAACGTTATTGCACTTTCTTATGTCCTCTTGTGTTTAAATGACAATTTCTGTTTTATGGGATTTAAAATCACTAGTAATCGTTGTAAAGGGCATCATAAAGCTTTTGAAATATTTTGAGTTTGATAATGATTTCCAGCGGAAAGTGACAAAGGTCGAGTAATAAAGATTGAACGCGACGCTGAAGCTCAATAAACCAAAGCCATTAAACATAGCCCTGACCAGAAATTTCTTCCCCTGTCTTATCTTACAAAAAGGTATCTCTTTCCCTTTTCAAGTAACTACCCCAGCATCAACTGCTATCCACCAATCATAAGCTTCCTTTAATTTTCCTCTTACCTCGTTCCAAAAAACTCTGCGATTTTTTCTTCAACCACGACCCAAGTAAGTTACTCATATTTCCTGTATAACGTGAAACTTTGTAATTATTTTCAAACACTTATGTTCCAAAAAAACACCATTAGAGACAAAACAGGACGATTTCACGTAACCCTTCCGTTTAAAGAAACTGTATGTCAACTTGGCAATTCGAGTTTTTCCGCTAAGAAAAAATTCTTTGCACTTGAGCTTATATTAGCTAAACGTCCATAAATCTACGCTGAATATCAACAGTTAATGCAGGAGTATCGGAATGTAGGACACATGCATTCAACTACGAGGGTTTCTATTTACCACATCATTGTGTGCTAAACAATACAACATAGTTTGATGACTAAGCTGCGTGTGGTCTTTTACGGCTCTGCACTATCATCACTCAATGATACATTAATGGTTGGTCGATCTGTGCAAAATGACCTGTTTTTCATATTTTCCAGCATGCGAGGCTATACATTTGCCATCTCTGCCGATATAACTAAAATGTATCGACAGGTAATGGTACGAGATGAAGACTGCAAATTCCAAAGGATTTGGTGGAGAGCCAAACTAAAAAAGTGGGCGAGTAACAAAATTGCAGTGTTAACTCGTGAGGATAATAATGACAGTGCAGTATTTTCTCTAGGCATGATCTGGAACACATCAGATGACTAAGGTATAAACATAATGTTATTACGTCAAATGCAACAACCAGAAGAGAGGTGTTGAGTGAAATCTTAAGTATTTATGACACTTTGGGATTAATCCGACTAATAACAGTTGTTGGAAAAATCTTTATGCAGGACATCTGGAACCTGAAGAATGGATGGGATGATCCACTGCCTTTTGATTTCGTTAAACGTTGGTCAAATTATGCAGATGATTTAAAGGACGTTCCACTTATAGAAATTCAACGAATGATAATTACTGACGTCGATTCAGAACTAGAAATTCATGAATTTGCTGGTGCAAATGAGCATGCTTATGAAAGATTATGATTAACGTGCTCAATAAACAACGAATTTCCAGTAATTTGCTATGTGCAAAATCCCGAGTACCTCCCGTAAAGATCACCAGCATTCCGAGACTGGAGTAGCAGTATTGTTAGCACAACTTTGTCAATTAGTTTGTTTGACATTCAACAAGCTTCTGTGATGCCAACGGCATCTAATGTTTAATGTCTGTTGTAGGCCTTAGCCTCTGCAGACGTGTGTGTTAGCGTGAGTGATGACTATCGCAGACCGACGAAAGGTCCCGGGTTCCCGGAGACGCGTACGTGCACCTAGCTGGGGTGGTGCGGTGTCTTGAAGAGGGAGAACAGGCATGGATGTGGGGAGTAGTGGGATTAGTATCGGTTCTTTTCTGGCTTTTAGTTAGTGTTTTGAATTATTATTTGAGAAGGCGAGAATTTTCGGAGAAGACGGCGTTCAAGTAAAAAGAGGAGGGCGGGCTGGGAAGAAGTAGAGGCAGTAAAGAATGCATGAGGGAATTCTATGACGGGTCTGACGAGGGCTTTGTAGGTTCGGAGTTGAATGTCGGAAGTGAGTACTGAGAGGCTGGATTTTAGGGAAGCAATGAGGCAATGTCTTGTGAAGACATTTTTCCTGGTGTGTTTGATTGTTGCGGAGGGGCTAAGGTTCTGTTAAAAGAGGATTCCAAGGTAGGTGATTTAGTTTTGGGGTAAAAGAGGGTGATTGTTAACTGAGAGGGTGAGGGAGGAGGGAAGTTTGCGAAAACGTTGAGGGTGGCGATAGATGGTGAATTGGGATTTGGTGGGGTTGATGGTAAGATACCATGTGTGGGCCCAGTCTTTTTGAAGGTTGGCAACTGCTGAACGGGCTGTTTTGTGTGAGGACCAGAGGGCTGTGTCATCGGCATAGGTTTGTATGGTAGAGAATTTAGGAGGATGTATGTTGTATGTGGAACGAGAGTAGAGATAGGGTGATAGAACAGAACCTTGTGGAACGACACAAGAGAGAGTGAAAGATAAAGACATAGCGGAATTGTATGAGACTGAGTGTGAGCGGTGATGAAGGAAAGATTTGATTAGGCATATGAGGTGGAAAGGGATGTCCATGTGGCGGAGCTTGAGAATAAGGCCTTGATGCCAGACGGTATCAAAGGCCTTTTGGATATCGAAGAAGACAGCGGAAGTGAAGTGACCGCTGTTGGCAGCGTTGGTGGAGGAGGAGGTAAGGGCGTAGATGGAGTCGTGGTGGAAGCCGTTTTAGTGCTCAGGGATGTGATGCTCAGATAAGTCTAAGAGTTGGGAGAGGATAAGGCGTTCTAGGAGTTTGCTCATGGTGTTCAAGAGTGAGATAGGACGGTATGATGATGGGTTGGAGGGGTCATTAGATTTTTTGCGGAGCATGATTCCTTTGGCAGTCCTCCAGGAGGTAAAGAAGTAGCCAGATACGATGCAGGCGCGAAAGATTAAGCAGAGGAAAGAGATGATGTTGTCTTGAAGGTGATGCGTTCAGGAGTGATGTCAATGTCATTGTCTTGTAAGTTGAAGTCAGTAGGGGGGAGAAGTTGGGGAGTGTTAAAGTAGTAGTTAGCTTCTACGTCTATGGGGGGTTTGCCCGTGAGAGAGGTCGAGTGAATTTTGGTAAGATGAGCTGCAAAGCACTCTGCAATGTCCATGGGGTCTGTGGTGGGGGAGCCTGAGGTTAAGTGGGGGAGGGGGGGTAACGAAGAGAGGTCGGGCGGGAAGAGAGGTTACGGAAGGTTTTCCAAAAGAGGGCAGGGGAATGAGGGTCGAGACTGTCGATGGTGTATAGCCATTTTTGTTTCTTCAGTTCGTTGGTGCAAAGTTTTATTAACACATTCAACAAGCCAATACGAAAGGTTTTATACTACATTGACTGTACAATAACCCTCTCTTGGATAAAATCTGAATCTAGAAAATTTAAAGCTTGTAGGAGAGATTCATAAGCTCACATATCCAGATAATTGGTTTCACTTGAAAACTAAGAAAAATTCAGCTGACATTATTTCAACTGCATCTTTAATCAAAACCAATCAGCTTTGATGGAATGGACCATAATTTCTGCTGCAAAATTCAAACCCACCTGTTTTCATCCCGGAAAGGGTGTACCAGAAATAAAGTGTAATGCAGTGACAATTACTAAGGAAGACTTTGTGGTTCCCGAATATCGTACATATGAAAAGACAATCCATGTTCATTAATAACTGTCGTAGTGAAACTAAAACGTATGGACAATTAAAATTAGAAGAGCCCAACAAAGCGCGTGTAACTCTTATAAAAATTTACAGTGTGTATATTTAAATCGTGAATTGACTCTATTATTAAGTGATGCGAATATACCTAAGTGTAGAAAATTATTAACATTGAATCCAATCTTAGACTCTAACGAACTTATACGCGTTAATAAACAGTGAGTTGAGTGACAATAGACGATTCCCAATTGTGTTACCATCAAACTATTGGCTGGTTCGACGAATCGCTGAGAGTATCCACAAAACTAATTTACACATTGGTGCTCAAGGTACTCTGCCTTCCATGAGGCTTCAGTTCTAGCCACTACGAGGAAGAGCAATAACACGCGATGTAGCTAAGAAGTGCTTCAAGTGCATCCGAGCAAAGCCAACATTCAAGGCTCCACTTGCCGTACCCAACCAATTCGACCATTTCTCAAGGTTGTAATTTATTATTGTGGTCTATGCATCATCAAAGCTGGGTCACGAAGACAAAAGAAGACAATAAAGTCTTATGTTTGTGTCTTCTTATGTTGTGCGATGAAAGCTATTCATTTTGAGCTCTTATCATCAACTAGCATGGAAAGCTTTCTGACAACTTTCAACAGATTTCGATTACATTTCTACGACGTGCACTAACGTCGTAGAAATGTCATCGAAATCTTCAGCGACAACGGAATCAACAAAAAAACTAGAAATACATTGGAAGGAAGCTTATCAAAAACAAATTAAGTGGATTGAAATAAAACAGCACAGTTGGGAGGGTTTCACTTTATTGTTGAACACTGCAACATGTTTCACCACACATTGGCTTTATCAGGTAGATGAATACTGTGTGGCGAAACATGTTGCCGTGTTGTTTTATTTCAATGTATTATGGAGTTTTATCATGTATCCGCCTCATCAATTCAATAAAATAAGTGGAGCTTTATACCACCAAGAGTCGCACACTTCAGATGATTATGGGAGGTAGCCATCAAAGGTATGAAGAACCATCTTCAAGTTGTAGCTGACAATGCACTACTTACAGCTGAAGAGTTTACAACCCTTTGAACCCAGATTGAAGCAGTACTCAACTCCCGACCACTGTGTTGCCTATGTGATCATCTTAATGATTATGTTGCTCTGAAGCATATCACACGTCCTGATAGGAGACGCTCTGACATCCCCAGTTAAAGCCAACTATTAGGATATATCGGAAAACAGGTTAACTCGTTGGGATTTAATACAAAAAATAAATCAACACCTTAGACCAATTTGGTTATAATATCATACGTAGTTTTGTGGTGTTACAAATTATATTGTGAATTTTAAAGAGAACAAAATCAAAGGTTATTTTTCGCTTACTAAAAAGTAGGCGTTTAGTTTGCATAATTTTCAAGGCCATCTACTTTAGTTCCCTTTTATTGCAAATCGAAAACTAGGCCGCACAACTGCACGACCCAATTTTCCCCATTTTCAACGTTATTGACGTTCAAAAAGTTTTAACGACGTTTATAGACATATAAATTTCAGCGAATTTAAATTGAATCTAATACAAACGTCAGCCAGAAACGTGATCATTATACGGGATTATATTTCCGTATACAAGATTTCTTTTCGGATTCGTGCGTGTTTATAGCTCATAGTGATAGGGCACGACCGGGCCGCGGGGGCAATAAATACATTTCATTGCTGCTTGTTTATGATTTTCATTCTTGTAAATCTTATCAGGAAAGATTGGGCCGCCGAAAACGTGAAAATTCCCAATAAAACGTCACCGCGCAATTTTGTTTTATGCCTTTCCACACAAGTCGCGGAATCGGGCGAAAACTACAGTGCGTCTAAATGAATTCCCGACGGTGCAGTTTACATTATGTAAACGAAATGTTGCGCCCTTTAAGCCCAAGATTCGAATATTCAAATTTAAATTCAATTACGCATTAAACTTATATCAACTCGGCTGCCAGAAGCAACAGGAATATGTGCATATTGTGTAGGATTACACTCGAACGAAATAAGGGTGGTTTTATTAAATTTGTTCTCTGCGTTGTAATTAGTTTAATGAGTTCTTGCTGGTTTGGAAACTTGAAACGCGCCTGAGTGTATTCTGCAGAAAACTATATCAAAGTTTCGCGTGATTTGAAATTACGTTTAAGCGGACTGAATATTTACGTACAATCGGGATATTTTCTTATGTAATTTAATTAAACATTACGTCGGGTATTTATCTTAATTATTTCTGAAGTTACAAACAAAACTTTACGTAGAGTATTTACCTTAATTATTTATCAATTTTCATTCTACTCTACACTGTTTTGAAATATAATATATTAGGAGTATTATATTTCAGGGTAAATAATAATAATAATTTAAAAGGAGTAAATCAAAAATTATGCTTCTGTACATAAAATGTTAATTGAAATAGAATGAATAACGTTATTATCTAACCACACACCATCACCCATTACTATCAAGGCAACAAATCAGTTGATGAAAAACAGTGTTCCATTAAACACGCCACGTTGTTCCATCATCAAAGAGCGTTCAAGAGGAAGGATATTAAAACTTCCGATCCCGGCGCTTTTTCACCACGAGGCAATACAAAATCAATTACTAATGAATATTTAGAAGTTCCCCTTTTACCATTAATAAACTTTACATAAAACAGTGTGCAAGCGCCGGCTGTATGCATGCATAGATTAAAGCAATTTCAAAAGTGTCTCCTCGCACGGAAGAACGGATCATTCCATCATCGGGCTTTAAATATTTATGAAGCGGAGATTATCATTAGTTCACCAACATATTTTCACAGCGAATAATTGATAACTACCGCCCGAGGACCGGAAAAGTTGAAATGGCAATTTGCTAACTAGCCCCGAAACCAACCCTAAATATATTAATACAAAACTGGAACTACTCTCATATCAGCTAATGAATAAAGTTGGTTATTTAACGCTGGCGGAGTTTCTCTCTATATTACAGGAATTTACAGAATCACTCACTATACCCGCCGCCCACATATATTTACCGGCGTAATCCTCAGCATGCAAATCAAACAATGTATAAAATTCGTTTAATTAAAACAACTTACGCCGATCCGCACAATATGGATTTTAATTAATTCCCGCAGTTTTGCAAAAAGCGCCCATTGAAAAAAAAAATAGTTGTTAAGCCCTTTATATGAATAAATAACGCGAGGGGATTTAACGTTACACGAACGTCGGCTCGTTTTATTTTTATTTAATTTATGTTAGTGGAATATGTATAAATGGAAATGTGAAATGGCGAATTGAATGAAAATTTGTAATTTCAGTATTTAATAAATCTTTTTTATGATTGATTTATTACCTATGTGTTACTTGACTTCTTGTATCGCCATCTGACAACTGACCTCTCTAACGTAAAATAAACGTTTTGTCAGTAGAATTTCTTAAAGCGATTTGATGTCTATGCGCCATTTTTTAAATTTACAGTGACATAAGAACTCAATGTCGGTAAAAAAATGTAATTAACCCTCTTTATCTTTATTTAAACTCTATCAACATGGTTATAATACAAATAAAATAACCAAACATTACCGTGCAATTACTTTTACAAGTTTTAGGCGTGAACTATTTTACTAAGACTGTATTTGTGAAGTTAATTTGACGTTTGGTGATGAATTCCCATCGAAAATTGGTATATGGTATTCATTCATGGTCGTAGTTTGTTAGTAATAAAATACGTGAAGATCATCCATAATCAGTTGTTGCTCCAGAAAACATTTAGGTTGTGTATTAACTAAATTATAAGATCACGTGACTTGAGACTGAGGAATCCTTAGGTATTAAAGGAACCAGCGTGTGTTTAATTTTGCTATCACAAAAATTTGTCTAAAAAGACATTCTAAAGAAATGTTCAAGTAATACGACTTTTCAAAATACGTCTATGACATCGTAACGGGTGATGAATAATGGATATAATAGGTGTGTTACAGAAAGAGAAATATGTTCTTAAAACCACATCCTTCGGCACTGTTCTGGCCAAGCTTCTTACAACATATGCAATTTTTTGCAAGCCTCGACTTAAGCACTTTTCCGATCTCATGTTAGTCTGCTATAATATATATTCGAAGAAATTTTGTCGAGCTAATTTCCGCTGATTGATTACCCTTTAAAGATAAAACCATTTCCTCTGTTTTAATTAAACCAATTTGTCTATCAGTATATAATTTTGCAGAAGCATTATGGAGAGTTTTACCACCAGCTGCTAGGGTTGGGTCATCAGCATACAGTACTGGTAACGAATAGTCTGTGCTTGATGAAGAATCATTTATGTAGATTAAGAAAAGTAGTGTGCCTAAGATTGATCCTACTGCAGAGCTCTAATCTGATACAATTTACTTGTACAGCTTGCTTTCTGTTTATTAAATAATATAAGAGCAATTTGATTTGCTTTCGGTGAAATTTTATGAAAGTAAAGCTTTCTGAGAAGTATTTGATGGGAAATGTAATCAAATGCTTTACTTAGATATTATAAATTACATGTTACAATAATAAATTTATAAACTTATTCAGTGCCGTTTTTGTTAAAATACCTTGTTTAAACCCAGATTGTGTATCACATAGCATTCTATTAGATTCAAAATATGTAGATAACTGTTCTGTCATAATAATCTTGAGAATCTTGGACCATATAAGCAAGGTGTATATGGGTCTAAAATTATTTTAATCGTTTGCGGCTTCGATCAACAAAAATGCCTTCTGTAAAACATCTGTTTATAGAGCTTGTAATTTGTAAGAATACCTATAACCAATTTAACTGTATTTATATTTAGAGCATATACGTCATTTGTGCATTTTGGTTTTAATTTTAAAATGACATCTCTAACCTTAGCGCATGATTAATTTACAAATTTAAAAAATTGTGTGTTATTCCTAACGTTCTGTGCCCCAATAATTAATGATATTAAGTCATTATTACATTTTGGCAAAATGTCACTATTTTGTTGTTTCCTTCATTTTCATTTGATTTTGTGTTCGACCAAATAGAAAACGACCAGCACCTACAGGCCACATTTTGGCATCCTTGATGAGAACATTCTCTTAATATGGTTTCCATTCACTTTCTTCACATACTTATTCTGATATCGAATTTTACAGACTATTAATGAATCGCCCACAAACATAAGTTTTTTGCTTATTTTCGCTCTTTATACAGGGTGCGCAAGAGAAACATATTTGGAGAGTGGAGATGAACTTCAAAAATCGATTTAATCAGTGCATGCACAATGGGGGTCGCCATTTAACCGATGTAATTGTCAAAACTGCATGGAAGAAAACTTGGTACATTGTATTCTCAAATAAAAAAAGAATTAAAACAATAACTGAAGTATTTTTGTTTTTATTGACCTTTCAAATAAGTAAGTTTCTCTGGCGCACCATGTAGTAGCTTCAGTGCTTTTCAGAACCACACCACATGATGTTGCAGTAGACATCTTGAATCCACAAGCGTATGAGCCAGATGTAAAGAGCAGTCAACTGTATAGACCTTTAAAAACGGCCAAATCCAAGGAAAATTATTCTTACAGAAGGACCTTTGAAGCAAATGGTCGCCTTTTTTCGGAATAATCGTACATGTGGTAACTGTACCATTAGTGGCATATCGTATGGCCAATACTGAATTATACACAACAATTTTTTGTCAGAAGTCTTCGGAAAAATTAAGGAAACCAACCTCCATATGAATAATATGAGTTATTACAAATCTGCTGAAACAAGAGACTTTTTCAGAACTAAAAAAAGTTGAATTAATAGGCCATCTACTATACACCAAATGTTTTTTATCATTCTCGAAAAGCAACAATAAATTACGATGTCAGCGTTCTTTGAACCATGAAAAAAAATTAATTGCGTTTAAAATGCATATTTTGGAGATAAATCAATTAGAGTGAAATGAGTGCTTGGAAAATTGATTAAAGAAATATTTTGAAAAACAAACCCATATATGATAAATAATATATTTTGTTTGTATCGTCTATTCCCCAAAGTGTTCCTGTTTTTAGTGCAAATGATCGTTTACTTCAGGAAATACCTCTTCATGTTCAAATTAAATTTCATTGCCCAGTATTACACACTATACTGTAATAGTGTGCGATATTAGACAATGAAATTATAAGTCCTTATTTTTTCAAGGATGAGAATTAAAATGCAAGTTAAGGCAACAAGTCACACTGCCCGAATTTCAATGTATGTTGTGATTTCTCGAAACAGGGATATCTATTGCCCCTAGGTCTCCCAACCTAACAGTCTGCGACTTTTTTTATGGGATACCTGAAAACACAAGTATTCCAAATTGATCCACCCAGGACGACATTTCATGAATAGCTGTAAATGTGCTGAGAGAGGTATGCAATGTCAAGGGAAGACATTTAGAAATATTTTTGTCACATTGTAAAGCAAATGACTACTTTTTTAGATTCTATTAAAATTTTAGAATTTGTTAAGAAAAATAAGTCTTTCATAATAAAATTTTCGAAATCCATTTCATTAGCGGACCGTGTATAATTGGTATGCAATAGGAAGAAAACCTTCTTTAGACTAGTATACTTTTGACAAAAATAAATGAATCTTTAAGATGCATTACCCTCCTTAACTATAATAATATATTTGATAAAGCAGGAAATTTCAAACGTTGTTGCAAAAATATAATAAAAACGGACTGAAAGACAATGAATCGATGGCCAATAAAGAAGAAGAAGTTTTATGTCGTATTATTATTATTATTATTATTAAACTATCTTCAATAAAGATGTTTATCTCTCTATAATATATATACGAGGCTCGTTCAATAACTAATGCCCCATATTTTTTTAGAAACTAATTATTTTAAAGTGTTAAATTTTGGTTACAATATAGTTACATGTTTCTTCTACACGTAATATCTTTCACCATAGTCTCCATCAACTTGTACGGTCTTACGCCAGCGTGAAACAAGTGCGTGTATTCCCTGCCAATACCAACTTGTGCGCGAAGCCATGTTTTCACCATTTGAATTACGCCCTCATCATTTTCGAAGTGTCTTCCACGCAAAACTTCTTTAAAAGGTCCGAAGAGATGGAAGTCTGTCGGTGCCAGATCTGGGCTGTATTGTGGATGGGGCAATGTTGTCCAAACCCCGGGTTTCCCGGGCATTATCGTGCAGGATCAAGATTTCAGCCAGATTCTCATCATGCCTAACACGCCGGACACGTATCTTAAGTTTTTCTAAGGTCTTCACGTATGCTTCGGATTTAATGATTGTCCCTCTTGCCATCACATCAACAAGAATGTCCCCTTCACTGTCCCAAAAAAAACAGAAACCATGAGTTTTCTAGCAGCGGGAGTTGAATTGATTTTTGTCGTTCTTGGTGACTGTCTTTTGGTTTCCGACTCAAAGTGGTGCAACCAAGTTTCATCACCCGTCAGAATCCGGGACAACAACTTCCCCCTCAGCATCAAACCTCGCCAACAAATCAGATGACATGGTTGTTCCTCGTATCCTGTGTTCTGCTGTGAGACTTCTTGGGACCCATTTTGCGCAAACTTTTAAATATCCGAGAGTCTCGATAATTGCTCACACACTTCCACTACTGACTGACAGATGTGAGGCCAATTGTTGCACTGTGATGCGGCGGTCCGTACGAATAATGACATCCACGCGCCTCGCCATGTCTGAGTGGTGGCATTGACAGGACACCCGAAACGTGGAAGATCTTGGAGTTGAGTTGTTGGACTTTTTGACGTCTTAACTCTCTTTGCTCACCTCCCGACAGTGCTCCTATCAACAGCACAATCGCCATACACTGCACACAAACTTTTCTGCATATTTCCCACAGTTTCTTTCTCTGCAATCAAGAACTTAATCACTCTCGCTGTTTGCAACGTGGATCACTAACAGACGCCATTTTGAAAATTCACTACAGCTCTGCCATCCATTGGAATGATTTGAAACTTTGTCCATAGAGAGGAGAAACACTGAACTTGAAGTAACTAGAAGTACAACTTTCAGGATTTGCTCATTGTAGAGAAAAAAAATTATGGGGCATTACTTATTGAACTACCCTCATATAAGTGCCTCTGGTGGGCGCATTCGGTTGAGGTCGATATAGTGATAGCGGCCTACAGAAAATACTTTTGAAAAATGGAACGAGCATTGTTAAAAAATCCAATAAATAAAAACTGAAAACGTAACAAAATTTAAAAAAAATGAAATATTTTTCTTGGAAATTATAAAAACTTTCGATTGATTAAACCACGCTAATTTAACATTGCTAAAGGATCTAATAAGATAAAATAATATATAATTAAAAACTCAAAATATATGAATGATAAATCGAAAAAAAATGAATAATATTCTATAGTTGGAATAGAAATTTCGGGAAAATTCTTTAAGAATAAGGCAGAAGTTGCTTAAAATATCCAGTAAAATAATATATCTGAAATAAAAAAATACAAATTTTAGATATCTATAGAAATACGTAAAAAACAAAAAATTCTGAAAATTTCTAAAAATCTATAAGACAATTCCCAATTTGCAAGAAAATTTACTAGAAAACAAAAAAAAGAAATGCATGTCATTGTTGAAAAATTGTGGAACCTTTCAAAAATTCTACAAAACCGGAGGAAATACTGCTAAAAATTTAGATAATATAAAAAAACGAATACATGAAAATCGCTATTCCTGAAGAAAAACTATTAGGTAATTAAAAAAACTCTTATCAAAAATTGTTGCAGTTTGGAACATGAATAGCTAGAAATTTCCATAAATTCAAAATTGTATAAAGCCTAAAGACAGCGTAGTAGAAATATAAAAAATATTCTAGCAATTTTGAATAGAACCTATTTGAAAAATGTAAAAACCCAGAAAAGATTTTAATAATAATAATAATAATAATAATAATAACTTTATTGTCACAACTAGAGTTTTAAATATATCAATTATTTGCCAAGGAACTAAAGATTATCTTATAATAAAAATATATATGAATATACAAATATGATACATATATTCATACATATGAATGTTGGCACATCTTTATGAATAGTGTGCACAAATATAAATGTAATAACTAAATTAATAAACAGAAATAAAATGAAATACATGTTAAATTTAAGTAGAGCTATTTACTAATGTTACATATGTTCGAGATTAAAAATGACATTTTAAAACTGATTACAAATCATTGGTATAACATATAAATATAAGAGCTAGAAATAAATATTGAATTTTCAAGTTGCTTGAAGATAAGAGTCATATAAAAAAGGTTTAATATAGATATAATATAAAAACTAGACATATAAAATTAAAATAAAACTAATAAAATAAATAAATAAGGGCTGAAAGACCACTGGTCGATAGCCATGAAGCAAAAGACCAATTATGTTAAAATTTATTTTATTTTATACACTAAACGTAATATATTTTATTTTCATTCTGTGAATAAAGATGTTTAGTAGTAGTAAATAAATAATACGTAATTAAAAATTAAAATAAAATAAATAAATTAATAAAAAATAATAATTTTAAAAGGTTAAAAGAAACTGTTAGTGATGAATAATGTCAATAAATAAAATCAGACCAAAAACTTGTATAAAATAGATAGTTATAAGAATAAAATTAAGTTAAAAAAATAAAAGCTAATTGAATAAGTTAATAATTAATGGTATAAATAAATAAATTAAAATACTATAAAAACTGTATAAAATAGTTATAATATAAAATTGAGATATCTAAAAGATTACGTACAAACACATTGATAACATGATAAACAGAAAAATAATTTAATCAAAACTGATTGTCTATAAAAATACTGCATACATTTTGTAATAAATATTTTTTTTATGCAAGATAGAAATTTCGCTACAAAATAATTTGTTGCATGTCGAGAGCCAAATAATTTATGTATATTTGGGTAAAGGTTCATTCTATTTCTTGTGTAGTATTTATGTTTGTATTCATGTCTGACCAGATTGTTTTCAGATGTTTTTATATATTTCAAACAAGCCAAAATATATATACAGGGCAATTTTAGTATATTATTTGTAGTGTATGCAGTTCTACAATGTTGTCGATAAGCCAGGCTTGCTATAATAACTACCCTATGCTGTAGCGAAAATAATCTTTTTAAAATTAGAGAATGAATATTAGTAATCCATACCCCCATATGTGATTGATAAAGTGCAAAATATGCAACTCTTAGTACCACACACTTTAAGGTATTAGCCATATTGCGTAGTAAGAAAATATTTAGCAAGTGCGTTATCATGGTGTATATATTTAAGGTATTATTAGAGTTATTCCCAAAATTTTTGTCGTTGAGGTGTTGGAAATATCTTTAGCCTTGGTTTAGACAGAATTTTTTTTTGTAAATTTTTTCTGTGTTTAGAGTTAATTGATTCTTGTGAAACCATTGCGATACATCTGATATTATTACGTTAAGTTGCAATATTTTGTACTTATAGTGGTGTCATTGAAATACAAAACTTTATTATGATCTTTTATGTGATTAGGCAGGTCATTAATATACAACGTGTCCACGTAAGTATGCAACAAATGAGAAACTTTTTTATTATTGATTTCTCAGAAAATTTTATTCTTTATAAAAGTTGGTGCTTGATCTTAAACATACAAAAGAGACAAAACAAATGACATATGGTTTTTTGTTCTTCTGTTAAAATCTATGATTTCATTTTCAAGAATATTGGGATGATTATTTAAATATCTTATGCCATTTCTAATTTTATATTTCAAATCCTCTAAATTTCAAAAAGGCCTTTCGGAATAAACTATGTTTTTAACCACCACCATAAAAAGTAATCAAGTGGATTTAGATCGGGTAAGCGAGCAGGCCATGGAAATCTTGAATGTCTTCCAATCCATTTCTCATTAAATTGTGCATTTATATATTCAACTTCGACACGAGCTTTATGTGCAGATATCCAGCATAAACCAAAGAGAATTTCTTGTTGCCAATGGTAACATGTCAAATTCATATTTAAAAATTCTAAATATTCTAATTTAAACTCTGCCGAAATATGTAGGGCCCTATAATATTTCACACCAAACATTTATTTTTCGAGAATATTGATTTTTGCAAACCACCAACGATAATTTTGTGATGAAACTACACCATTTGTAGTAAATGTAGCTTCATCCGTAAACAGGATCTTATTAGGAAATGTTCCATCAATTTCCATTTCACCTTTTACCATGAAACAAAATTCAAAACAATTGTCGCAATCATGTTCTTGCAATGCAAATGCAATTCAAATTTTCCGGAACTTTTAAATTGCTTTAAGATTCTTGACACTTGTGAGTAACTGATTCTCTTTTGGGGGTGCCTGTCGTTAAAAATATTAGCTGCTTCTCTGCAGGTTTTATAGTTATTATATTAGCACCCAATCTGCTCTGCCATAATTTAGGAGACAACAACTCTTTATAAATTATTAATTAATTATTTCTTAATGATAAATATTAATGACAGATACGTCAAAACTGAGAATACTTGATAAAATTCGCTTAAAAAGTGCAAAAGTTATAAAAATTGTTCAATATCTTGGTAATATAGCGTCGAATGTCATTTGTTTTGTCGTTTTAGTACGTTTAAGATCAAGCACCAACTTTTATAAAGAATAAAATTTTCTGAGAAATTAATAATAACAAAGTTTCCCATTTGTTGTATAATAAAAACAATATTGGACCTAATATTGATCCCTGTGGAACACCAGTAGTATTACGTAGTACTTGTGAATAAAAATTGTTATAAAATACAATTTGCTTTCTCTCTTGACGGTATGAAGACAATAACTTGCAACTGTCAGAATGTATGTTGTAGACATACAGTTTTCACAGTAGTATTTCATGTGATGCACAGTTAAAGGCTTTGGTTAGATAAAGGAAGGAAGCGGTTGTACATTGGCCCGTTTCAAAGCAATCAATGATCCAGTCAGTAAAATGTATAATAGCATCAATCTCTGTTAATTTTTCAAAGGGAACAGTTACTTTGAATGAGCTGTATTCGAGTGGGTATTTCGATTCTAACTTCCGGCAAAATTATGTTTTTTTAGATGACCCAGTAAACTCTGTTCATTTGTTTGTGGGTTTAGACGATATACATGTACGTGTACTTTTTTTCCTACACCAACGATACCTTTTATATTTTCGCCATTTCCATATATTATCTTTCTCTTCCTTGTTGTTTTTTTCTTGGAGGCTGATGTGGATTAAATAGTTGTATCAATTATTACTTCTGATGCTGTATTTTTAATTTTATTGAGTGTTTATTTCGTTGCCTGCCATTACTTCTAATTTTTGTTGCAAGCTCCTTTTCTTGTGGTGCTAGATTAATAATTTCAGCAAGTAATTTGGGTCTATTTCTCAATGATTTTTCCATTCGGTTCCGAACTTGGTTTCGTTTAGGTTTGTGGTTTTATGGCTGGATAACCTGTTTGATAATTAGTATTTGGCGGCGATTCCGTCGTTTTGGAATAAAATATTTGGTTATAAGTTTATTAGTTTTTCATTTTTATTCGCAGTTTCGAGAAATGTAATGTATCTAATCATGGTGTCGGTTTTTTCGCGTAATTCGCGAATAATTTCAATTTTATTAAGAATGATTTCTTTGAGGTAAGCACTTTGATCTTTGTTATTAGTATCCGTATGTTCTGACTTTTCAATGGTTATTTCTTTATTAATTGTTACATTTATTTATACAACTAGGCCTTTCATTTTTAGCAGTTTTGTCTTTTGCGTTATTGATAAATTTGTGTGTTATTTTTTTAATTATGTTTTAATGTTTAAAAATTTGAATTCCTTGCTAATTGCTATTGAAGTAGGGCCAATATATGTTAATGAGCAATAATTTTTATTTTGGTTTCAGTTACTGTTCGGAAAGATGAATTAATTTATTTTTCGTTTTTGCTTTTATTCAGTAAATTGTTTATTAACTCAAGTGGATATCCGTTATTACTAGCGATTTTTAATATTCTATTTAATTCTTTATTGAAATTAGCCTCCGATAATGTTTATTAGTCAATTGATCATGGAATTATAGCCTGCAAGTTTTTGTGGCATGGGATGGAAGAAGTTTATCATTTTTCCAATATATGTTTACGTCTAAAAAGTTGATAGATTTATTTTCTTGGAGTTCTATTGTAACTTTTATGTTGGTATGAATTGAATTAATAAGAAAACATCCAATTGTCTAACTGTACAAGGATACCATTCTCATATCGCACCCAAAAAGGCATTTAATAAAAAGGGGGTGTTTGTTAATGATGGATTTAAAATAATCCATAAATATTTCGGCTAGTAGAAGGCTTAGAGAGTTTCCCATCGCTAAGCCGTTAAGCTAATTGAAGAATTAATTATCGAATTGAAAATAATTTTGGTTCAGGCATATCTCAAATAGGTTTAAAATTTCAGCTGTGATTACCGAATTTGTTATCTTTGATATTAACAGCTCACATATAATACGTATTAAATCGTAGTATTTAAGTCGCTATTGTAATCCATTGAAAATCATTTTTCATCTGCCTGATGAAGAAACCATATGGTGAAACAATTGTAACAGTATCTACAAAATAAAGCTAAATTCAAAAATATCGTGTTTTTTTCATTATAAGTTCATAACAAGAAACCTTGTAAAATTAATTGATTAATAGTTGGGGCGTTAACTTCGTGATACATCTTGGAAATTTAAACAAACACGTTTACTTTGTACATAAAATGTGATATCAACAATGTAAACGTTTTTGTTTAATTTTTCTTGGAAAATTTCAGAAAGCCGAAAGACAGCGTGGTAAAAATATAAAAAATATTCTAGCAATTTTGAAAATAACCATTTGAAAAATGTAGAAACCTAGAAGAATTTTTAATGAAACATTGTTAAAGATCTAGTAAAATAATATAAAAACTTCCAAAAATTCTAGAAATCTAAAAAATACTACAAATTTTCCTTCGAAGAATATTTTTAAAATTTGAAGCAAGAATTGCTAGAATATTAGAGCGAATATGAAAAAATTCTTGCAGTCTGATACATTTTAATAATATGAAATCAAAAATGCAGTAAGAATCTATAAATACTTGAAAAAGCCATCTTGAATAGATTAGTATCTTATTTCACCAAACATAACCTGTTACGAGATACCCAATCTGGGTTTATTAAGAATAAATCCACTGTTGACTCACTCTTTGACTCTATGAAGGCTGTTTATAGTGCCCTGGATAAAGGTGAAGTGACTCTAGGTATCTATTTTGATTTATCTCGAGCCTTCGACCTAATCAATCACCAATTACTACTTGACAAGCTTCAAGCCTATGGGATCACAGGAAATGCATTAAACTTAATAGAATCTTTTTTAAGCCTGAGATCTCAAAACGTAATAATGCAAGGTAAACGAGGTAATGTACTTAATTATAAATATTTTTCAGATCAGGTATGTGTTTCTGCTGGCACTCCTCAAGGGTCTATCTTAGCCCCTTTTCTGTTTGTTATTTTTATGAACGATGTAGATCTGGCCTTTGATAACATACCAAACATTACCGTCTGCAAATATGCTGACGACACATCACTTCTAATCAGTAATGCATCTATTGAAGATGCTCGTAATAACGCAAATAGTGCTATCACAAAGTTTTACTCGTGGTGTCTAGCTAATAACCTGTTGTTAAATCCAAACAAAACGGGTTACATGCAGTTCATAAACCCTCGAAATCATAGCCAGTTACGAGTACCTAATCTGATATTTAATAATAGTGAAATAAGGCTAGTTAATAGCGAAAAATTTCTTGGCATTACTATTAGTCCAACGCTAAGCTGGGAGATTCATATTGACACGATTTGTTCGAAACTCAGATCAGCTAGTTTCGCTATCCTGTCTATGAGGAACATAGTAAATTTACCTGCCCTGCTTAAGTTTTATCATGCATATGTGTACAGCCATATAAATTATGGAATTATTATATGGGGTTCTTCCCCTGATATGTTACGCCTATTTAGGCTTCAAAAAGAAATAATGAGGAGGATGACATTTTCTAAATTCAGAAATAGCTGTAGAAATCTCTTTATTGATTTGAAACTTCTTACTATTTATTCCATATATATTTACAACTGCTGCTTATACGTTTTCAATCATAAAAATAAATTTGCGACTAATAAAGCCTATAATAAATCGTGTAATACAAGATATATTGATAACTTATCCGTCCCTGTACATCATACGTCGCTTTACGAAAAAAATCCTCACTACATGTGCCTTACTTTATTTAATAAATTGCCTTCAGCTATTAGGAATATTACAAATATAAAACTGTTTAAATCAAAATTAAAATCTTTTTTACTAGATAAAGCTTACTACTCCGTTCAGGATTTTCTTACTGAGCCACGGTCGTAACCATTATATATAATGATGTTCCTTTCAGTCTAATTTAATTTTAGTTTAGTTTTAATATGTTTATAAATATGTCCTTAGTTTTAGTCTTTTACTAATTAAATATGTACCTAGGTTAGCCTTTTCACTCTTTGTTGTATTTTCTAATTATAATATTGCATTATGTTTCTGTTCTGACAATTGTAATACATGTATTTATGTCCTACTACAAATAAAGATTGATTTGATTTGATTTGATTTGAAATGTGAAACAATAACAATAACACCAGTGCAGATCATTTTGCTGTAGCTCATTTCTGTGCTGAGTTATGACATTTTTACTAAACCGTTAAATTTTTCGACGATTCATAAACAGACTTGATTAATCAGTTGGAATTGATGTTTTGATAAATTACGTCTGATAAATGGCATTTTTACAATTCAAATCGATTAAAAAGATTATTTTAAGTAGAAAACATAAACAAAATTAATTTCGTGCCTAAAACTAACATATGAATATGAAATTGAGAAAATTAATCTGGTAATCACAATCACTGTCTAATGACGCAGACACTTTTTTTTCGGATGTCCACGACAACCACGTTTACGTCCACCACTACGAGTATGAACATCTGGAAATCAGATCATCTTTACGAGATGGAAAATTGCAGTGAGACTCATCTAAATTTTATGTTTTTTGTGCCATACTTCGGCGGAAAGTTTATTGGCTTTTTTGTTTGGAGAAACAAATGTAACTGAGACTTCCTATCTGGATGCTCTTAAACCCCGATATTCATTTAGAAACACTTGGTACTTTTGGCGACTTATACTTTCAGCTCATCACAAGCCAGTGTATCTACGAATTTAGAGGCCGACAAGCATTGAAATTTGTGTTTTTCTATTTTTTATTCAGATGAAACGAATGGTAAAATATTTTTTCAATGTGATATTTGCATAAAACTCGCACATATTATCATCTAAATGCTAAATATATGTATCTGAAGCTGGTGTTGTATGAACAGCGGAAGAGAGGATTTGGGTTTGAGTGGAAGAACACCTACAAGCACGAACTTTACCCGTCAGTATGGTGTTAAAATTATATCTATGTTTTTTTTTCATCAATTTTCTAAATGTCTATGTTGTAACCATGTTTTGATAAAGCTTAAATAAAGATAAAGATAAAGATCATTTTTAAAGCTATGAATGATCTAGTAAGTATCAAGGGCATTTGTAATTCTCAATTTGTATTTCTTCAAAAAAGCTTAGACAACTATTTTTTGAAAGTCGCATTAAAGGAACAATTTTTGCGTAAATCTTCCTCAAATTCTTATAACTTTTAAAGCTAAGAATGATGAACATGTTCGTTGTGCATTTTCCTGGACTTCTTTACTGGATACGATATGATCCCACTTAACTTGTTTTTACTAAAATATAGTAATGTCAATACTGTAGCTTTATCTTCTCCATTCTGCACTAGCCCCCAATTTTTCTAGAAAACTTATTCAGGAAATTTAAAATTAAACAGGTTTTTGTTTCATTTTAAATTTTGCAATCTCTCTTTGAGCGTCTTTTGTATATTTATTTTCGTATAGTTTATCATACATTCATTAGGGATTTTCTTAATACTTTTTTTCTAATGCTCAAGAATGTTTCTATTTATCAATTTGCAATAGATTTTTTTGTAGTCTCTAGAGTTTTTGACAATGTGACACCTGAAATATTTTCAAGTATTTTACTTTCATTGTTTGCAGTTATTTGCTTAATCTTATCGCAGTTTTTCAAGAATGTCTCTTCTCAATTTTATTCTTTAGACGATTATGGAATGCTCAAATAATTTTTTATTCGATTTTACTATAAATAATTTCTTCCAGGAATCTATTCTTTTTATCTAATTTCTCTTTTAAGAATTTTATGTTTTAACTTTGCCAGAAAACCGTCTTTTAGTTACATTTTGAATGTTTATAACATGTTCTAATAAATTTTGTGGCTTTTCTTTGAAGAAATCTAGTGTTTCTTGTTTAAATAAAGAAGAAATGACTAGTTTCTAGATTTATCCATATTTTCCCTTCATATTATCATTACTTTTGAACCCCAGTGTATATACGTCCAATAATGATCTATTAAAAGGATTTATAAAGCTGCTACAAAATAAAATGTGCATAGAATATTAAAATAACAACTACATTTAATACTTTAATCTAAGGGATAAAGTAATATTTTATTCACGTGTGTGATACCTAATCATTCCATCACTTTAACTACATATGACATTTATTTCATTATTTTTAGAATGGCATTTATACACGCACATATTTTCCCACTATAATCCAATTAAATATTAATTACAAAAAGCTTAATTACCACTGATGAATATTAAATATAGTTACTTTTATATCACCCATACAATAAAACATATCTATTTACTTATTTGAACTCACTAAACCGTTCCTGAAACCTTTTTCATAAAGCAGTTTATTTTATTCGATTACAAAGTCCACATTTTAAAGGTTATTAAGTTTTTCCTTCCTCAGTACCTGACGTCGACTTGTGTGTGTCGAGTGTCTGGGGGTGAGAGGTCTGGAGACGGATAACCGCGCTTCCCTCTCGCAAAGAAGAGGCGGCATCATCTTTTCTCGTCTCGCGCGGAGTTTCATAAAACAACATGGTCTGTCAACGACGAAATAATAACACGACATTCCCGGAATGGAAACATAAAAGAAGTCAATTTTGAAAGTTTTCTTGAAGTGTCCAACCCACGAGAGTTTACCTCGGGAAAACGCTTCCCGCCCACCATATTCCTCGCTTCACCGTCATTGATGCTCGATTAAGAAAATATTTAATGTCAGGGAGAGATAACAAGAGGGACTAAATAAATAAGAGCCGGTTTACGTTTATTGATTGGGGTGTGTTGTATTTCTTTTAAAAATGTATTTACTAAACTACTAGAAGATATTTTTATTATTACTTAATAAATTCATCGTTTAGCTTTCAATAAGTTTTAGGTATTATTTAGTCATTTTTCACTTAGAAATATCTTACTTATATTGGTTATATAAAAATTTTAAATTATACATTAATTAACTCGAATATAGGACCAAATTCGGAAGATGTAAACGTACACACTGAAATGAAAAAAAAATAGTGGTTTATTCGCCTGTAATTAGCAGTACATATTTTGAAAAGGTTTATTTGCACCTTCAAAAGAGAATATTATATGAAATGAAAATCCCATCTAGATCCACCATTTTTATATTAAATAATTGAATTATACAAAAATTTGGGTCACAAGACTTGCAGGCGGAATTCACTATTTGTTCTTGTACTCTGAACTCTGCTTCAGATGACGGAATTGTCTGTCAGCGAAGCTTTTGCTATGCAAGCAACATTTTGACTATTGCTGGCGTATTTAAGTTCATTTTATATGGAGCTATTTTTATGACATTTGATTGTCATGTTCGTGTCTTTAGACACTAAAAGCAATACTAGACTTTAAGCTACATACAATTATCATACTAAGATAGAAAATTCAACTTAATTAATATTAGATTAGAAGTAGAAATGGTTTTAAGCGTTTTTTCGCTTTATTCCGAGGATACAAGTTAGGATTATCTGTTCTAGAAAAAAAAAATGTGCAATTTTATTCAAAAGTTTTTTCCATTTTGATCGCAACTTTATAATTCTACGTTTTCATAAGATTCCTTTCGTATTTGTAGAAACTTGATCAGCTCATTTTGACCAGACTCTCCTGAGATAAGTTTTGTACCATCAACATTTTTTGACCAGCTAGTTTTTACAACGCTCTCCTGAGACAAGTTCTGTACAATCAACAATTTTTTGCAAATTTGCAAACGGTGTATATAGCCTTACCCCTGCCAAAGACATATTTGTTATTGTTAATTAAATTATTTTTTGAAAATACGTCACAATCTAATAAGAAAGAGGAGATTCTAAAGCTTTACATACTATAGATAAGAGATATATAAAGATATAGATCTGTAAAAGCTGTATATAAGCTGAAAACATTTGAGCTGAAATACCAATGGTTAAAATTCCAATTAATGGAGCGATTATTGCATTCAATATAGATATTAATATAGATGAATTTAAACCATTAATTTCTTTCATAAATTGAAACAATACAGTTTATTCGTTATGTATCAATATAATTGAAAAACTCGCTAGAAGATTGTTCTCTCTTCAATTATTCAGATCATATGCTATTTTACCTGGGAGCTTTAGCCGTACACGTTGACATGTGTAGGCTCTACATTCTTCCATTATATGCCTCGTCGTTAAAAAGCTGTGAAACCTGTCACACGTAAGCTTACTCTCGGAGCTCTCCCATTTTCTTTGCCAATTTCTGTTGACCATCACCTTGATATTCATCTTAAAATTGTGCGGCGAATATAAGCTAGGATTAACGTAATCCGCAAGAGCTACATAGTCCCATTGCTTTTAATTTCAACAGGTGATGGCACCCAGATGAAGGCAAAATATTTGCCAAAGAGATGCAGTATGTTTTTCGAGCAGATTTTTTAGGGAAGGGAATAAATCAGATAATGGAAGAAATGCACTACAGGTGTACATGTTGTAGTATTTGAGCGCTTGTTAGATTAAATACAGTTCAGCATTATATACGTAGAGAAGAGATCTAAAGTCCATAAAAGAGAAATAAAATTAACTCCAAAGGCTGCTCCTACTGCAATGTTAGTTTTAGATACATCTATCTATTTACTTCTTATATTATTACTTCTATGTTTAATGCTTAAAGCCATTACTTTGTGATACATCTTGAATCAACTTTAAATGAAAATACACTTTGTTGATATTGATATAATACTATTAATTTCCTAGACCTATCCATTACTAAACACAATAATAAATTAGAATTCAATATATATAGAAAACAGACTCCCTTATTCCATCAAATTCTTTACACCCGCTAAAATACAAACACGCAGCATTCAATTCAATGATTCACCGCGCACTATCACTTCCCTTATCTGTCTCTTTGTTATACAACAAAAGTGATATACAATATTTTAGACAATAAACAAAAATCAAAATTAAAATCAATGCTTTATTACAGGACATCCGCTAGAGAGAAAAAACCGTTTGTCACATTAACTTTCTTTGGAAAACCGACCTTCAGAATAAAAAGAATTTTGGAAAAACATGATATTCAAGTTGCATTTAAAACACATAAAAAACTCAACAACATCTTATTTAATGTAAAACAGAAGACCACAAAAATGAAACGATCTGGTGTATATAAACTTAAATGTGGATCTTGTAAGGGTATGTATATTGGTCAGTCTGGTCAAAATTTTGACATTCGCCTAAAAGAGCATATGAGATCTTTTTATAATAATAAAACAAACTCCACCTTTGCGAATCACTTAATAGAAAATAATCACGTCCCAGATACTAATCCCTTGGAAATACTATATTTTTCAGAAAAAGGTCCGAAACTTGACCTGCTTGTATCCTTAGAAATCCATAAACACAAACGTAATCCGGAAAACCCCATAATAAACGACCAGACCGATAATATACTCACCCATTTTCAAAGCGATTGTGTAAATCTTATTACCGTTTATCACCATGTACCTCCCCCTTTGAATCCGCCTTGTTTTTGTATAAATACCGCCTAAGTTAAGTTTGTAATTTACTGTACGTTTGATAATGGCCTTTTAAAGGTTGAAACTATAGTCACGTAATAAATCCTGTGTGTGATATCAACGAAGTTTATTTTCATTTAAAGTTCCTGATTATTACTTCTAATAATTTGTCGAAAAATTATTGTCGACGTTTCTTCTTTAATATTTTGCAGCAGGTTGAGGACTAAGTGTGCGGCATAAATAGTACTTAGAAGTACTTTAGACACATTTAACAGCTGCATTTCGGGTAAATGGAATTCTTGACTATTGCAGAACTTGCGCGCTCGAATACACACCTGTCTTGTGACAGACAGTCGCATGACATATTTATAACATGTTTCTGCACGGTTAAATAAATCAAATTAAATATGTTTCATCTTACTACGTACACACAGTTTTTATTGGAATACTAATCAAGAACTTCTGTACTTTAACGGTAGTAACCCTGCGTCACAGCAGAGACTTTCAACAGGTGTGTTTCTAAAAGCTCTGTTCGTGTATCAAATGCCAGAATAGGGTATCGAATATAGGACTTGTTATCACGAATTATGAGCAGCAAAATATACTTAGCCAAGCCTGGATGGAACCAGTGCCTGATAAAGTTACAGAAAAACCTCTCTTCCCGCACCTCAATTAGTCCTGTTGAATATTTGTCTTTGAATATATCGAAACATTGAATAACATAATCATTTATGGTTAGACTAGGTTCTCTTTGTGGTCTTCTTAGTTAACAAAATAAACACACATTATCTTTGACTCTATAATCCGTAACCATACGAGCGAGCGTTTCGAGTGATGTTATCAATAATCCAACGGTCGGGATGATATTGCCGGATACATAAATTCCAAGGTCGTCGACGTAGAGGCATGAGGTAACAGAGGTACTCACGGAAATTGTAATATCATTTACCATAATAAAGAATTGTATTTTGTATTTTTGTACGTGAAGGAAAGAGATTAAATCTACTATACATACGTGAAATCTACAATGGGACAAAAAGGACTAGATAAATATAGGCAGATGGTCTCTCAGTCCCCACCTCACGAAAAAAACATCCATACTACGATGGTTTTTGCCAAATCGAAGAACACCGCGACTGTGTTTACTCTCCAAAAAAAGCGATTTGCATGTCACTATCTAGACGGACCAACCTGTTCCTAAACAGTGTCTGGCCGATTTTAATGTATAGGATGGAAGTATGGGGGACAAGTGGGTATGCCTGCTTAGAGATAGAGCAGTTGTGGTTCCTGAAACATATGTTGAGGGTTAAAAAGTCGACACCCCGGTATATACTGTTTCAGGAAACCAAAAGAATGAGTCTGCAGATTGAGGCAATGAAGAGAGTGGCGAGTTATGAGATGAAAGTGTGTGGATTAGAGGAGGAAAGACTGGTGAAAGAGGTATGGATAACGTATATAGGAATGAAGAAATGTAAGTGGAGAGTAGAGCTAAGGAAAATGTACGAAAGGGTAGGGTTGTCGGAGTATGAATTGAAGGAATGGTTAGAGCGTGGAGTGAATGTGGCGGCCTGGGTGCCAGAGAAAGGGAAGGAAGTGGAAATTCAGGAAAGGCAGGGATGTATTGCAAGAAGTGCATATAATTATATGTTTAAAAGGTGGCATGTGCACGAGAGGACGCCAAGATACCTATGTAACAGCGAACTCAGTAGGGAAGAAGGTCATCTTAGCGAGAGCAAGATGTGGGTCACGCGAGAGAGGTAGGAAGGGCTGGATGGGAAAAAAGTATATTAGATGTGTGATATTTAGAAGTGGAAAGAATAGGTGGAGACATTTAGCAGATGAGTATGAGGGAGTGTGTGATTAATGGATGGGAAGCAACAAAAAAGTGAATAAATGGATGAGAGAGGATGGGGCCGGGGTAGATATTCTGATGAGATTGAAGTGGGAGAGAGAAGTTAGAAAAGAGTAAAAGCAAGAAAGTGTATAATATTATAATTATATGAATATTTGTATGCCAATAAGGGTCTATTTTTTATAGCGCCAAATATTAAACTCTCTCCCATATCGAATTAAATGTTAACAGGATATAGCCTTTAAAATGGATAATATATTTTGCATAATTTTGTATTGGAGAGGAATTTATTACTAGTGCTTTCTCAAATTTTTTCATTGTAAATGGATGACTAAAATAAAGACTCGAGTCTGTGCAAAAGTGTAGTAGTAGGGCTTCTTGAATTCAAATTGATGGTGAAATGAACTACTGGACTTGTCTTCTGCTTGAGTAATGATGAGATTTATATTATATGGAGTGAAAGCAATATCTTCAAAGTTTTTTTGGTAGCGTCACTCCGTTCAGAATCTTAATTCACCCCGTCAAATCCAGGCGCCAGCGCCTTGTTCTGTGTGGTATAGCCCTTGGTATCTTAGGTGACATAACGATCGGAAGATGCATAGCAAAAGTGGGGCATATATATTGATAGATCCATTGCTTAGAATGAACTGTTAGAAGTATTTAAAACGTTGGTAGTCCTTAATTTAGGATATCAATGTATTCATCGAATATGCGTAATTAATATTTAGGTGAGAGGATCTTAATAATGTAAGGTAGTTTGTGCTTCAAAAGTAGATATGGTTAAAGTTATTTCCTTATCAAATCGAATTTCTGAATTTTCAAGTTGTTGGTATTTGCATTAAATATGCTACACCCTAAAAATCAGTTCTTATCTACAGGTTTTTATAAATAATCCTTGCCGTATGAGTATACCTACTTGATAATGTAAAGATACGTCTTAGGATGTTGTATTCACTCAACGAAAACTGTTAATCAGGTCTAAAGTAGGTTTCCTGTAGACGTATACAGAAATGATTGATTTTTTAGAGAATAATCTTCTCACCGATATGCTATACGCAACCATGGTAATTCCACTGGACAAAGATAGATAACTCTTTAAAAGGAACAAAAGAAAAGAAATGAAAATGACAAAGACTTCAATTAAACAAACTACATTTCATATCACACAGATAGGTTAAACGAACATTTTTTGTTGATGAGAATAATAATCATGATTAATTTGTTCGTTGTCAGATTCAGAGTGTTTGGGCTTAGGGTTTTCGCCTTATTCTAAGGTTATCATACTGCTTGTTTTTCTGACTCGAGTGATTATTGGCTTTTAATTGTAGAGTTTATCCCTTCCCCCAAGAGAGTTTTAAAGTTAATTACAAACTCCGCAGTTACAGCCGCTGTAAAGTGGTTGGGTTTTTTCAATTGAGAGGGGAGTATTTAAGCTTCAAGCGATGAAATTACAGATGTTTATTAGTTTTACTTATTGTAGTTATATCCGTGTTTATACTAAATTAAGTTTCACTTGGTAACTTCAGGGATAGTCTGCTCTGCACTCACACGCAGACATGTGGAACTGAAAAACATTAGTCTCCTTTTAAGGTTAGTGATTTCCTTAAGTTTAACCGAATTATTTACCGAGTAGAAATCACTTGGCGCCCCTTTCTATCTTTTTGCACTAGATACCCTCCTGCTCTATAGATTGTGTTGGATTCCTTAAGTAAACAAGGTAGGTTTGCATTGGCAGAAAAAGGAGGTAATGAATTTGGCGCCCAACGTGGGGCCTGTTTTAAAAGAAAAATTGAAGCCCTATATCACATCTAAGTTAACAGCACTCTCCCCCTCTTGTTGTTGGAAAACAGAAATATAGCTATATATCATGGACTTGAAAATTAAAATTAATAGGTTATCTCAGGACGAGCTACGTTATGCGTTAAAACGAAAAAGTATAAGTACTACATTTACAATAAAATATATAAGTCCTTTACGTTGTAGAAAATTAACTAGTTTATTTTACAGAAAGAAATACGTTCAAACTAGTGTTGCTTTGAGAGCCTTGCTATTTTGTAACACGCAAATTACTTTTGTATTATTCAATGTCTGTCGAAGTATTAGCTAGAGAAGTAGTTGTTTCAAAAGTGATTTGTTCTTGTAGTCTTAATAAGACTCATTTGTTGTAGATTTTACGAAATATTTTCTAATTACTACATTAACAGTTGCAATAGGCCGACAGGCATTACGTGAATTAAATTGTTATAAGGGTTCCGATTCGTTTGACCTTCCGACTCACCCATTTACTTTTGCAGAAGATAGTTCCGCTATTCTCAAAAAATCACCGAAGTTAAAACGCTTAAGGTTTTATCAACTCTTAACATTCGTTCAGCCTATTGGCAGATACCAGTTCAGCAAGAATCTTGTCGAATGACTGCTTTCACTATTCCAAACCGGGAACTCTATCAATTCAAGCGCATGCCTTTTGGCCTTCATAACTCACCTGCAACATTTCAAAGATTTATTGATAGTACCTTGGGTACAGATCTAGAACCATATTGTTTTACTTATCTTGAAGATATCGTAATAGCCAGACTTTTATATAACATATCGAGGTTCTACATGAGGTGCTGAATCGCTTAGTAAATGGTGGACTTACTCTTCAGAGGGAAAAATGCTTCTTTTGTCGACCGGAAATAAATATCAGGGTTATGTTGTAAATAAATATGGATTATTGGTGGATCCAGAAAAAGTGTCTGCTATCGTGAACCTTCCAGCTCCATCTAATGTAACCGAAGTAAGAAGATTACTTGAAATGGCTAGTTGGTACCGGCGAATCATACAAAATTTTTCCACAATGACTGTTCCCCTTTCTACCTTAACTAAAAAGTAGACAAAATTTATTTGGACTGATGATTGTGCAAAAGAATTCCAGCTTATTAAAAATCACCTTGTTAAATCTCCAATTTAAGTTGTCCGGACTTTTCGTTGCCTTTTTTCATACAGACAGACGCTAGTGATTTTGGCTTAAGTGCTATTTAACTTCAGGAACATCCTGAAGGCAAACGAGTGGTTAGCTTTATTAGCACTTCACTTAAGAGAGCCGAGCGTAACTATAGTACAGTATAGAAAAAGAGTACTTAGCCGTGATTTGGGTTATTGAAAACTTTCGTCCATATGTAGAAGGATCACAATTCAAAGTCATTACTAATCACTACTCGATGATTTGGCTGAATCCTTCTGGTCGCTAATCTCGGTAAGGGTTATGTCTTCAGCAATATGATTTCGAAATCATACATCGAAAAGGAACAGAGGAGGACTTTTCAGATTTTCTTTCATGCTCTACTCCAAAAAATAGGTTGTATTAATAAAGACCATCAAGATGATAAGACGGATAAATGGTACGTTAAGTTATATAAACGGATCCAAACTAACCCTCGATAATTTCCATCCTTTCCTTTAGAAAATTGGAAAATTTTTAGATATAATGTCCCAAGGGCAATGATAATCCGCGATAATTTTGACTACCCTAAAGTGTGTTGCTTAGTAATTACTTAAAGCAACACACTTGAAGGAACTAGTCAAAATTATCGTGTATTTATCATATTAATAGTAAAATTAAATAAATTAATAGTAATAGTAATAGTTAAATATTAAAAGCTATTTATTATATATACAATTTTTGAAAGAACAATGATTAAGCGTGTAAGTTGGTACCTCTGGCGTATAGCTCCGTCTTTTGTCACAATTTGGCGGTTATGATTTAATTCGTATTTCCTAACCTCACAAAAGTGCTCGAACGGCCTCCGTAAGTATTCACTTTTAACCGTGTTTTCTAGTGTCGTTTTTTCTATTAACTAATTGCTTCATCACATTCTATACCGAAGCGTGATTCGGACGGACCTGATTATACATTGACCGATCGATTGTGTGTTTTAACTCGAGGGCAACTGCGAATATGGTATAAATGTCAACTTGACAGCCGGGAGATTTTTGATAAAATCAGTTCTCGGTGACATTTCCGCCTTAAGTTTTAGTAGCATGCGGCATTTGTCATAAATGGACGAATCTGATTGGTTGCTCATTAATGAAAGAACTTATCAATGTAAAGGTGCCAATACCTATCGGATAGTTCTGACCATCGGAAACTAGTCGTACCGAAACATCGCAGACATAAACTCATCTTTTAACACCACGATGTTCCTACTTCAGGGCATATGGGCATATATAATACTTTCAGTCGATAGTCTTAGTCCTATTACTGGCCAAAGATGCGAGCTGACGTGGCACAATATGTGGCGAGATGTAAAGTATGTATCGGGCATAAACCAGAACAAAACTCACCAATTGGTCTTATAGTGGGTTGAATAGGAGTGTCGCGTCCTTGAAAAGTAATCGCAATGGATTTCATTGGTCCGTTACCAAAATCGTCCAGTGGATTTAGTAAATTTTGTATAACTTTTCCATGACGAACTGCTACAGCCTATGCTGTAGTACGAAATGTAGAAGATCATGTGATTTTGATGTTTGGTGCCCCTAGAAAGATAATTTGTGACAACGGAGTACAATTTAGAACTAACGAGTTTAGAAATCTTTATTATTATTATTATTATTAATAAATTTTCCCCGTGGACTTATGAATTAAAAAATCCTGATTACGGATAATTGATTGGTTGTTGGCTTACCAAAGACTTGAAACCTGCACTGGAGGATGATAATTCGTGTAAACTTGTATTTAGTTATGTATTTATTTTTCGAGAGGAGTTGATTTACTCTTATATTTGGTCTTAAACTCCATCTTTGTAGCGAGGATGGGGCAGCAAAACTTTATGAGTGTTAGGGATGTTTGTTAGTTGATATTTGTTATTTAGTGCGCCTCTATTAGCATCTGACACCTGTTAGGCCCCAGCGGGCACCATGAGGGGGTGAAGGTCGCATTTAACTGATCAACAAAATGCTTCTTAGTCCTGTTAATAGATTGCTTAGCAAGGTGTCTTAAAGACTACTGAGCTCGAAAGCTAGTAACTGATGATCTACAGATGACAAGTTAGCGGTGGCAAACCGGAGAAGCTGACATCTTCGCGATGTGACAGTGTCATCAGCCACAACACAAGATGGACAGAAATGACTAGGACTATACAAGCCCTTTGCCGAAGAGACGGATAGCCTAGCCTTCCTTGCGAATCTGTAATAGAGTCAGAGTTACTCCCGCCTCTATGCGGTACAGAGTACATAAAACCTTTACTTGATCGCTGGACATTCAAAAATCAATAATGTATATCGTAGCCTATGATATCTGAAGCAATGCATTACGCTTAGACTGTCGAACGTCCAGCACCTCCAGGTAATAAAAGGCGATTGTTATCTTTTTGGACAAACCGACTGAATTAAATAATAATTTGTCCTTTATGATTTATTTAATGCTACGTATTTTATTATGTTTTGATAAAGACATCTAAAGATTAGAACTTGTTTCTTCAACTAATATTAAAAACCTACAGATGGAATTTTTTATCTGAATCAATTATGCCAGTGTTGACATTAATGGTTAAAAGACTTGTTGAATATTATATAATTATATTGTTAACATTAAAAAATAGGTAAATAAACTTAATTCTTACGAAATGAAATTTTATGTTGATAAATTAATGTACAACGTTATGAATGTAATACCTGCGTTATATTATTTTGCTTCTAGTAAATATAATTTTAATAAAACATTCTTTGTTAGATGTTGAACGTTATTATTTCAAGGAATTTCACATGAGCGAAAGAATGCAATAACGTCGACGTATAATGTAAAAATTATAATGAAACGAGAATTGAGCGACGGCGCTGATTGAATTGAATTTCGCGCTGTAATAAATGAACATTTCCGCGTTACAAACAACGCCGGGACCTGCCCTTTCTGCATATATTCCTCCATGCGGGCCGGTCTCTTAATAAACAACTTTATCCGTCCCTTTTGCGGCGGAATCCTTAAGAGATAACCTCTTAAATAGTAAACGGGGCATGGTCAGAGAGAGCCGGAGCAATTCACCGGCTTTTCCCGTCCTTATCAAAAACATATATAAGGGCGGCATCTATCTTCCATCTACGTGATAGTTCCCCTATCTTGTTTATATCGTCCCCGGATGCAGCAGCAGGTTCCCGAGGGAGTGTTGGGATTGCTCGGGACTCAGGTTGACCTCTGCTCACTGTCACCTTCAATATCGCTCCAGGATTTTTACAGCGACACCGGGAACTGTCAATATACGCCGCTCAAGATTGCCG
Organism: Ontholestes murinus; assembly: GCA_963969525.1. Lineage (NCBI taxonomy): Eukaryota > Metazoa > Arthropoda > Insecta > Coleoptera > Staphylinidae > Ontholestes > Ontholestes murinus. Next base: position 88,586,395 of record OZ018387.1, read on the forward strand.
CCGCAGCGCACTCAACCTTTCCCATTACCCTGACGGCTTTCTCTCCCACTTTTCGAGGATATGTATTTGATCACATGGGAAATTTACTTTGTACGAATATATCTATATTCGTATAAGATGTCAAAATGCTTTTACCTCCAGTCACGCAATTATTTATCAAATTTGCTACTTTATAGTCCAATTATGCATACCGCAGGAGCCAGTATGCATGCAGAAATGCGGAATGCGCGCATATCGAACAAGATTCCGATACGGATGCAACTGGGAGATGTCGAATTGATTCGTATCGGCCCCGAGCATATAATTGCATATTTATTGGCGGCCGCAAATAGATATTGGCACCTATTCCCGGGCACCATAATATAAATTAATGGCCATTACGTTTACACCGTGTCACTGATTACGCTCACCGAGTACAATAGAAACCTGGACAGAACGTGTGCTGCCATTATTGAAATTTAAACGCGAATCGATGCCCGATAAAAGATTAAATTTACCTTTCGAACAGTTTGGCATGTTAATTCGATTTGTGTTCGCAGATTCACCGCAATCACATGTTACAGTACTTATGTGACATATTCTAATTATATAATTATACGTGTTATACAAAATTTATTCAGAATATACGTTTTACTAACCGACTTATTTCCTAATAATCATAGTAATATTGCGAAGATAAATATCTATTTTTGGCGCCCAACGTGGGGCTATTAATAATCAGAAGGAGAAAAAATAAATAATAAACCAATAACAGAATCAGAACTCTTAAAATAAAAAGTTAAAGGAAACGCTACGTTAATTTTTCATATTTGATTGAAATAAAATCTTTTTGGATCTGTGTTTCGTTGTAGATCTTGATATACTATAAGTGATGGCTGCGGGAAAAATTAAAGTTGATTTTGTTCGCTTAACCAAGGATGAACTTATTTATGAATTGACTGTTAGAGGTTTAGGGAAGGGAGAAAATGTGACTACGTAAATTAAGGACCGCTTGTAGAAATTTTGCGAGATTGTCTTTCATCGTCGAAACCAGAATACCGTTTTTCTTTTGAACAGGATGCCTCGAAGATGCAAGAAAATATTAAGCTTATTAAGAATATGATTGATCAATTATTGTTGTTTTTATTAATAATCTTTTTAATTGTGTTTATGTTATAATTAAGGGAATAAGCAATTTTAAAAATAAACACAAAATCACTATTGCCACTAGACTTACACCAATTAAAGAAATTTGCAAGAATAAATATTTCAAAATACATTTCACAGAACATTCACATCATAAAGTTAACAAACTATTTAAACAATTTAACCTTACCCCCGCATATTACACAACCACTCAGTTAAAATTTATGCTAGGCAATACGTTTAATAAAATAAGCTATTTAGAAAAATCTGGTATTTATTCACTTAAATGTTCTCATTGTGATAAAATTTATATTGGACAGATCCAAAGAAATTTATTAACTCGTTTTAATGAACATACATATCACACACAAAATAAATCAAAATATTGAAAAATCAGCAGTAGCATATCACACTTTCTCCACGGGCCACAAGTTTTCATTGGAAAACACTAAATTATTAAAACATTCCACCGATAATAAATTAAATATGCTGGAAGCAATTGAAATGAAAAAACATAAAAACTATTTATTGAATTTTGATCTTAGTCCTTTAGATAACCCTTTACTTGAAATTATACCAATTTTAAATTTTCCCAAAACGTAACTTTAAACCCACCACGATTTTTTCAAATATTTTTATTTTTTCTATTTAATTAAACATTATAATTAAGTCGCCCAACTTTTTTTGACTTTTATATTTATTTTGTTATGTCAATATACTATTGAAAATGAACCCTTAAGGTTCTAAATGTACATATACTTAATAATAAAACTGTTGAAGAAAGGATATACTTTTAACCACTAATAATAATAATCTTCACACACTCAGGTATTTAATCAGAAATACTAGTGATATATTTGGCTTATCAATGAATGTAGTTAAATCAGTGTTAGATGTCATAATTATCTTACTAACAAGATTAGTAAATCTCAGAATCTCTAATAATATCTTCCTAGATATTTTAAAGGTAGCGAAGATTACAAAAAAGGTGATGTGAATGAATTTAACAATCACAGGCCCATAGCTTTATTTCCTATATGTTCCAAATTCATTGAAAAAATCATGTTTGATCAAATTATAGCTTTCTTTGAAGTTAATAATCTATTTGATGCTCATCAGTTTAGAAATGGAATGTCCACAACAAATGCAATTTTGGATCTGATTGATAAAATAATTCAATGTTATAAAAAGTGAATCTGCGATCGCATGCAAAAAAATTAATAGAAAAGTTAAAACCTTAAAATTTAGATGTAAATAGCTGTCTATTAATTTCAAATTATTTGGAAAATAGAAAACAAATAACTCAATGTAATAAAACTCTATCTGATCCTTTGCCTATAATGCATGGTGATCCGCAAGGTTCCACATTGTGCCCGTTATTAGTTTTAATATTCATTACTGATTTTCCCAATAACATTAAAGACATCAGCTTCTTTAATGTTATTGGGAAAATCAGTAATGAATATTGTTCAATTCGCTAGTGACACAACGTTGATTGTGTCCTGGACAAAAATTGATGAAGCCGAGATCTTAAATAATGTAGCTATTATTAAAGCTAAGCATTGGTTTGCTCACAATAAACTAAGCTTAAATGTGGAAAAAAACTGTCAACAAATTATTTACTTTAAATAAGTCAATTAATATAAATCACTCACCTAATGTAAAATTTCTGGGGCTAGTAATTGATAATGCATTGTTGTGGGATTGTCATGGTGTTGAATTAGCCAAGAAATTAAACAAAACTTTATACTTTCTTAGAAACCTTAAGGACAATCTTCCATTAACTGTGATTAAAACAGCTTACTTCTCATTTTTCCAAGCACAATTAATATATGGCTTAATTTTGTGGGGCCACTCTAGTATCAGGCACGGCTTGTTTAATTTACAGAGACGTGATGTCAGAGTTATTTCTGGAATTGGTTTTCGGGATGATTGTAAACTAAAGTTTATTGAACTTGGAATATTAACTTTACCATGCTTATACATATTAGAGTGTTTGGTGACTATTAAAACAAATTTAAGAAGTTATGTAAAACATAGTGTTATACATGACTACAATAATAATATTTGTCTACTAAATATCAAAATTATTGTTATTACATTGTTATTGTTATTTATTCAAGTTCTGTGTATTATTTAAGTTATGTTTTTTATATTAATATACTTTTATTTAATTTATTTTAGCTTTTTAAATTTTACGGATTAGGTTTTTAATTATAATTTTACCCTATTTTGTCATTGCTTTACTATTTTAATAAGTTTGTATCGTCAGTTTTAATAATCTAACTTTATATTTTATAAATTGTATATTGACTTATGTTATTTAGACACTTTTTAATTATTTATTGTATGTATTTATGATATTATTTATTTACGGTCATATTACATTATTGTTTAATTATATTTATTCCTTTATATTTTCATTACTTGTATACGCGAGTCATCGATTTTAATGCATACTTATTGGTATTTATTTATTTATGATGTAAGTTATGTTAAGCTTTGGTAAATATTAGATTTTATCTTAGAGAATGACATTGAAATAGTAAATATTGGAAATGTACCCACGTTCATAAACGCGGTGCGAAGCGAAGTAATTGACATAACACTTGCCTCTCGCAAGGCAAGTGAAATGGTAAAACACTGGCATGTATCTGAGGAACCATCACTCTCAGATCATCGGTATATACGATTTGATATCGAAACAGAAGAAGCATCTGAAATCCAAAACAGAAACCCGAGGAGAACTGACTGGGACCTATACAAAGAGGTACTAGCCAGCCGAATCGGGGACTGTCCAACAGTATCGAGAACAACGCATGAGTTAGAGCTCATGGTGCAAAGCATCACAGACTCTATCAATACTGCGTTTGAAGCAAGCTGCCCAAGAACTACCAAACCTACCTCAACCAGGGTCACCTGGTGGAACAAGAATCTTGATAGGGCTAAGACACGCACCAGAAGATTGTTTAATACAACCAAGAGAAACTGTGAATGGGGGCAGTACAAAACGGCCCTCACGGCATATAACAATGCCATTAAAAAAGCCAAGAGGGAATCTTGGCAAAAAATCTCGGGGGGGGGAATAGAAAGTGAACCCACAAGCTCCCGTCTACTCAAGACGCTCAGCAAAGATCATGCTGGGAACATCGGCTCACTGCAGACCAAAAATGGAAAGTACACAGACTCGGTAGAAAAGACCCTGCAGGTATTACTGCAGATGCACTTCCCGGGTTCTGCAATACTTGACAAACCTGTTTCCGAGGATCTAAGCGAGTCCAACGTATGGGTTCCAAAATGGGACTGGGAAACAGCGAAAATGATAATCAGACCAGGTGACGTTGAGTGGGGAATTAACACGTTCAAACCATTCAAATCACCAGGTCCTGACAGGATATATCCTGTCATGCTACAAAAGGGGATAGCAACGCTGAGGAAACCACTATGTAATATCCTCAGAGCAAGCCTTGCCCTTTCATACATCCCAAGCAGCTGGCGGATTGTAAAGGTGGTATTCATACCTAAGCCAGGGCGTGATTCATATGCCCAGGCTAAATCTTACAGACCTATCAGCTTGTCATCATTTATTTTAAAACTACAAGAAAAACTAGTAGACAGGCACATGCGGGAAGGAGTTTTAAAGGACTCACCACTACACCGTCAACAATATGCCTACCAAGCGGGAAAGTCATGCGAGCTAGCAATCCACCAGCTAGTGAGCAGATGCGAAAGGACACTACAATGCAAAGACGTTGCGTTGGGGGCCTTTCTGGATATTGAAGGGGCGTTTGACAACACAACCTTCAACTCCATAGCAACAGCAATGGAGAAAAGAGGAATTAACCCGCAAGTCCGACAATGGGTAAACAAGATGCTCAGACTGTGACAACCACCCTATATGGAAAAACAGCAGAAGCGTTAGTCGCTGGCGGGTGCCCGAAGGGAGGTGTTCTCTCGCCGCTCCTATGGTGCCTCGTCATGGACGACCTTCTGCTGCTACTCGAAAGCCAGGGCATATATGCACTAGGGTATGCAGATGGTCTGACCATTCTAGTAAGCGGGAAGTTTGGGACCACTGTATCAAACTTGATGCAGAAGGCACTAAATACCGTAGAAATATGGTGTAGGAATGAAGGGTTAACTGTAAACCCCGTCAAAACGGCGATCGTCCCTTTTACTAGACGACGAAAAACCAATGACATAAAATCACTAATATGTATGAAATGGAAGTTCCAATCAAAAATGAAGTAAAATATTTAGGGGTCATACTTGATACCAGATTGAACTTCAACTTCCACCTAGAGAGCATCAGCAAAAAGGCCAGGAGAGGACTTTTTGCGATCCGTAAAATGGTAGGACGCACATGGGGACTGAGACCCAGTATGACAAAATGGCTATACACTGTGGTCATAAGACCTATAGTAACATACGCAGCGCTCATTTGGGGAGAAAAGACCCAAACCAAAAGTGCAGCAGTAAAACTCGAAAGAGGCAGCCTATAGGATGCACATAAATGGACACAATTTAAATATGGGGCCATCAAGACCGGCAACATTTAAAGTACTACAAGAAGAAGAGACACTAACAATGAGGTCCGATTTCACCAAAATCGTACACCCATCCCGCAGATTTAAAACGATCATACCACAGCAGAGTTAATGGACAAATGGAACATACCCGGGAACGAGTAAAGGAACCATCTGGTACACAGACGGGGCCAAAAATACTAAAGGCACCAGGGCTGGTATCTATGGAGGCTGCAACCGGAGCAAACAATTCGCGATTGCTCTGGGGAAGCATGCCTCTATCTTCCAGGCCGAAATAGCCGCCATTGACTGGTGTGCTCATCACGTAATGGAGTCGGGACTTAACAAAGGACCAATTACCATTATGACAGATAGCCAGGCAGGCATAAACGCGCTAGCCTCACCGATAGTGCAGTCCAGGCTGGTCATGACTTGCATAAACAGACTGGACGCACTGGCGGCAACAGGAGAAACACAACTAGTATGGATACCCAAGGACCAAAAAATTATTGGACACTTGGGGGCCGACTTGTTGGCTAAACAAGGAGCAGCAGGTGAATTCATAGGACCTGAACCCGCTTTCGGTATACCCCATAAAACCGGAAAGGAAATAATCCGACGCAAGTTAGTAGAGGAGCACAAAAAGGCACGGCAAAACCAAAATGGAATGAGGCATACGAGACTCTTCCTAGATGGTCCGGTACCTGACAGCATGCTGAAGCTGTCTAGACTGAGCAGATTGAAACTAAGAAAAATCACAGGACTAGTCACTGGGTACTGTGACCTGAACAAGCACAAACATAGGATGGGCATTGAGAAAAGCCCCCTATGCCGTGGGTGTCTGGAAGAAGAGGAAACTCCCCAACACCTACTGTGCACTTGCGAAGCATACAAACAAGAAGGCAAGGCGAAACTCGGGAAGCCCATGCTTCCTATAGAACAGCTAAGGAATATCCCCTGGCAGAAACTCCTGGACTTCTTAGAAGATACAGGAGTAAAACAGACAGAGGCGCACAAAAGGACCACGGAGACCGCAGTGCAGGGACGCTAAGCGACACCACCTCGTGAGGACAAAAAAAATATTTTCCATGTATCCATTTGACTTGTGTAACACTTTTTTGTGATAAGCACCAATAAATTATTATTATTATTATTATTAAGACAATTTTGATTTCTTTTAGTTAATAAGGCATTTCCAGTTTATTTTTAATTAATAATTATTTTATATATTACATAGCAAAGATTTTAATTTCTAGTCAATTTTATCAAGTTTTGGTTTATTATTATTATGATGGTTTTAATGATAGACCAGTAGGAGTATTTCACGCTATACTGAATCTCACTTCATGGTTTTCTTTATTTGAGAAAAACAATTATTATTATTATTATTATTTGACGGGGATTTGATGGTCGTTATAAGACAATAATTTCTAGAGTAGCTTAATTCTAAAATACATAGGGATAGAGATTCTCGGGTTTTTGATTTATCAGTGTTACGAGGAAAATCGAGAACTCGAGTAGCGCACAGCTCACCCGTCAGTTCAGAATATGAAATAGGTAGCGATAGTAGTGATAATAATTTTCTTGTTTCAAACACTGTGGCTTTGCCTCTCCGCGATTCGCATTTGAAATTTAATGGTAACCGTGGAGATATTTACTTTAGCGTATTTATCATAAGAGTGGAAGAGTTGAGACGTACTAGGGGTGTATCTAGGCAAATGCTATTTGAGGGTGATGCCAAAATTTCGTTTAATTTAGTGAAAGATAGGGCATGTGATTGATTTTCATTAATAGATCTTATGTCAGAACAGTTCTGTACTCCAAATTTCAATAAAGATTTATATAAAGTATTTCTTCAAAGAAGGTTTCAAGGTCAAAATGAAAATTATAGTCACAAAATAAAGGATTACTTAAAAATTTACAACAACCAGTCTCAAAGAAATGTAGCTGGAGATCATTATTGAGAGAATTAATCCATATTATCACCCATTCTTAGTTTACCAGTCAATTCATTCTATTATGGATTTGTTAAAACTTTGCCGTCAGTTAACAAACGGAATTTAGTTAAATCTTACAAACCTCCTACTCCAAAAAGAAAAAGTATTATTTCTGAATTAGCTTATGCATCTTCTAGTTCATCGCTGGTCTCTACGACATTATCAGAAGATATCCCACCGGCAGGTACCAGTAAACAAACCCATGATAGTAGATGTAATATCAGTAAGGGGTTTTGGAATTGTGGAAGTTTTGGGCATTTATCAAGTATAGGAAGCCACAGGAACGGTATTGCTTTTCATATGTACATACTGGAGTTACTGTTACGTCATGTTCTAAGTGTAACCCGAACTCGGGAGACGCTCAGGCGAGGCGATAGAACGGGATCATCAGTCGTCGCGGGTTGCTTCGGCGATAGGTTAGGTTGGTGTGGCAGCACCACGAAGAGGTGCACACTTAGGCCTAGATAGGCCCGTTGTGATACCAATTTCCCTTTCCTGAGTTCTTATGGGAACCATTTGGAGCCATTTATGAATCTGGCTACGCTTCTGGCATCGGTTGTCTCGATGTCAGAGAGCTCATTCATAAAGGAACGGCCTAGGGAGGAATCTCTTATTCCGGCCAGCGCGGGACATTGACAGAGGTAGTGGAGTACGTTTTCCTCCTCCTCTTCGTCGAGGCACCCTCTACAAAAGTCGTTGTGGGCTATTCCTAACCTTTCTGCGTGTTTGCCAATGGGACAGTGTCCCGTGATGACTCCCACTGTTAGCGCAATGTCATGTCTCTTTAATGAGATGATGCCATCGCTTCTTTTGCTGTTGCAGCGTGGCCAAATCTGCCTTGCTGTGCTACAGCTGCTCTCATTCATCCACCTTTTGTTTGTTAGGTTTAGGATGATATTGCTTAGGATTTCCTTGCTAGTCGCTAAGGGAATTCCTGGGTGATGGTTTATTGAGGACGAGTGAAGCTTCGTTCCATTCTTAGCCAGCTCATCCGCTGTGTCATTGCCCGGGTTGTTGCTGTGGCTAGGCACCCAGATGAGTTGAGCGTTTGTCTGTGTTGCCAGTTCATTTAGTGATTTCCGGCAATCAGATACCACTTTTGAGGTGCTACTCACACCTGTTAGAGCCCTGATTGCCGCTTGGCTATCAGTGTAAATGTGGACCCGGTTTGCGTTTGTCCTATTGGTCCTTAGCCATTCTGCTGCAGTATTTATGGCGATTACTTCTGCCTGTAGTACACTACAGTAGTCTGGTAGTCTGAAGGATAGTCGGATCTTCAGGTCTTCGGAGAAGACTGCTCCCCCAACTTTTGTGTCCTGCTTAGAACCGTCCGTGAAGACGTGTAGTGTCCCTGCTTCATTTTCTTTGTCCACCGCCCAGTCCTCCTTGGTAGGGATCTGGGTGGAGAACTTGTTATGAAATGCAGGGATCGGTAGACAGCGGTCAATATTCTTAGGGACACCGGGGAATTCTTTGAGAATTCTTGTGTGTCCCCGCGTATTAGTTGTGAGTCGGCAGATTGAGTTCAGTCTTAATGCTGTTGTTAGCGCAATCTGCTTGCCGAGGAGATCCACAGGGGTCAGATTGAGGATTGTTTCCAGTGCTTTCGTGGGACATGTCCTAATAGCTCCTGTAATCATCAGGGTTGCCATCCTTTGGACCGTCCCAAATGCTTGTTGGTGAACCTTTTTGTCCAAAGCAGTCCACCATATGAATACGCCGTAGTAGAGTATTGGCCTTACTACTGCCTTGTAGAGCCAGTAGGTGATGTTGGGTTTCATGCCCCATTTTTTGCCTACCGTCTTTTTGCAAGAGTGCAGCGCCACGGTGGCTTTCCGTACTCTTTCCTGGATATTAGGTTTCCAACTGAGCTTTCGGTCCAGTATGATACCTAAATACTTAGCCTGTTCTTTTATCTCCAATTCTACTCCCATTAAGATGGGGGGTGAGAATTTGGGGATTTTGTGTTTCCTAGTAAAAAGAACTAGCTCAGTTTTTTGTGGGTTTACGCCTAGGCCGCATCGTTCACACCACAGAGTTAGTATTAGTAATGCTCGTTGTGTGAGCTGAGACATTACATTGAGATGTTTCCCTGAGATGGCTAGGGCACATCATCTGCGTAGGCTACTACCCTACATCCGGAGTTGCGTAGATCTAAGAGAAGGTCGTTTAACGCAAGGTTCCAGAGGGGAGAAAGGACCCCGCCCTGTGGCGTGCCCCTGTTCGCCTGCCTACTTATACGGGAGTTCCCTAGTTTGGAACGGATGTTTCTTCCTCGGAGCAACTTGCCTATGAGGTCGACAACTGTTGCATCAATTGCGTTTAAGGCGGACTCAATGGCTTTAGGGTACACATTGTTGAACGCTCCCTCGATGTCGAGGAAGGTCACCAGCGTGTACTCCTTGTGTCCCATTGTTCCTTCTATTTGACTAACCAGGGAGTGCAGAGCTGTTTCCACGGACTTCCCTTTGGTGTACGCATGTTGCGAGGTTGACAACAACTGGGGGTTTATGCTCCCTTTTATGTAGATGTCAAGTAACCTCTCTAGTGTTTTGAGTAAAAATGAGGACAAGCTTATGGGCCTGAAGTCCTTTGGTCTTGTATGGGATATCTTCCCGCTTTTGGGAATGAAAGTTAATTCCACATCTTTCCACATCCTCGGGATGTACGAGAAGTTAAGGCACCCCACGAACATGGTTCCAGCCATGGTATAACTATGTCCTGGGCTTCTTGCAATTCAACTGGACTGATGCCGTCTAGCCCAGCTGATTTGTAAGGTTTGAAGCTTTTGATGCTCCATATAAGCTTCTCTCTGCTCACGATCTTGTGAACGGGGCATTGAGAATGAGAAGTTACTGTGGACATGGATTCATTGCTTATTCCTCTTGGGAAGTGAGTGTCCATCAGAAGTTCGAGCGTTTCTTTGCATGAGCTAGTCCAGGTGCCGTCTTCTTTCATGACGAAACCTGGGACTACAGGATCTTTAGAAAGAATTTTCGCAGTCGACATGCTTCTGAAGTGTCTTCGATTTGGTTACAGAATGACTTCCATGCCGTCCGCTTGGCCTTTCTTACTTCACTTTTGAAGCTTCTGAGACTGTCTTTATAAGTTGACCATTCATTGGTGCACTTAGCTTTGTTGAACAGTCTACGGCACTCCTTTCTTAGGGAGTTTAGTTTAGGGGTCCACCCAGTAGGTTTGCTTTTGCCTTTTCTTGGCGTACTGGGACACGCAGTGTCTATTGATTTGTTGCATGCATTGGAGAAGACCTCCACCATCCGATCCAGCTCCTCCACTGTGGTGGGTATGGGTTGCTCAGATGGTAGAGTACTCGATAGGGCAGTTCTATACTTTTCCCAGTCGGTTCTCCTTTTGTCTACAAATCTGGGGCAGTCTTGCATTTGAATATCAAGGTTGAATTCGATATATCTGTGGTCAGAAAAGGAGTGTTCAGAGGACACTTTCCAGTTCCTGATAATGTTGAACGATTGTTCGGTGACTAGAGTAATGTCCAGAACTTCTCGTCTATTAGCAGTTATAAAGGTAGGGGTATTCCCTTCATTACATATGGCGAGGTTGGAAGTAAGTAAGAATTCTAAAAGTGACTCACCTCTTGTGTTGGAATCCGAGCTTCCCCAGATGCTATGGTGGGCGTTCGCATCGGCTCCAATTAGGACGCTGGCTCCTTCCCGGTTAGCTGCGTCAAGGAGCCCACTCAGACCCTCGGGGGGGATTTCTTTATCGTGGGCGAAATAGGAGGAGACCAGCCATAGCGTGTAGGACTGGTACTCCATTGATACAACAACAGTGTCGCTGTTGCTGAAATTTGGCAAGATAAAAGCATTATATCTTTTATTTATGAGAATGCAGGAGCGTGGCTTACCCGAGTCCTGCATGTGGAATAGTCTATATTCTTTGGAGCCTAGTCCACAGATCCTGTTCCCCACTATCCAGGGTTCTTGGATAAGGGCGATGCCCTCCCCTCTGTGTGCTAGGCGAAGGAGCAGAGCAGCAGAAGCTGCCTTGGAGTGGTGGAGGTTAATTTGCACTACCCCCGCCATCTTGGGCCGGATGCTTACATGACACCTCGACGACCGTCTTATCGTTTTCGTCTTCGATGTCAGAGGAGAGCGACGGATTCATGTCCGGTTCGCTCTCCTCATCCAAGCCCAAGGGGCGGAATAGCCTACCTAGGTCCGATGGGGTGTCGTTGTCCGACACAGAGGAATGATGGGTTTCCATCGCTTCTTGAGATGTTTCCTCCTTCTTGGAGGAAGTCAGTTGGTCTTTTTTATAGATGCTCAGGGTGATAGAGCCGAAGCCGTAACTTATCACCCCTTTGCAATCCTCAAGCAAGGTTAGGGATTCCTCGTTCAGTATGACAATCGCCTGCCTCGTGTTACCCCTTGCCTCGCTTGTTTTGCTTCGGCGATCCCACTTAAAAATTTAAATCTACCTATTATTTGTGTTTTAGATTATGTTTTGACTCATGCTGGTGATGATTATCGTCCTTATATTTCAGTTTTTATTTTTGCAAAAAAATATTGGGTTTGTTGGACTTTGGTGCTATTAGGACAATTTTAGGAGCAAAATGATGGTCAATATTGAAAAATCTTAGAGTTGGAGTCATGTAATGTTAAGATAGTTTCTGTATCTAATGGTGATCTATGTGATTGCATTGGTGTTTGGCGTATACCTGTTCGATTGAAAGATATAGAGAACATTATTGATGTATTAGTTGGTCCTTCATTAAGTCATACGCTAATTTTGAAGGTAGAGTTTTGGGTAAGAATAGGAATTATCCCAGATTAAAGATCAAATGTGTGGAAGTTTTCCAGGGTTAAAAGAAATAATTTTGTGGACAGTATTGATACATTAAGAAGTCAGGCTTCGTTAATGATAGATCAGTTAGAAACTTTAAATAAATTAGTTGATGATTATTTTCTTGAAATGGGTTTAAGTTTAGGGTGTACTAATATTGTTGAACATAGGATTGAAGTTTTAGAAGGCATTAAACCTATTAGATAAAGGCTTTATCCGGTTTCGCCAGCACTTATGAAGTACATTGATGAGGAACTAAAAGATATGTTAGATAAAGATGTTGTAGAGCCATCTTCAAGTCCTTGGAGTAGTCCTATAGTAATGGTTCATAAGAAAGACGACTTATATAGATTTTGCGTAAACTGAATAGCGTAACGAAGCGTGATCCTTACCATTTACAACATGTGTCGAATATTTTTGATAAGCTTAGAGGTGCAAAGTTTTTGTCAAGTCTTGATATTAAGTCTGCGTGTTGGCAAGTTCCTGTAGAGAAACATTTCTGTCCGTTTACAGCTTTTACTGTACCTGGACGTAGCCTCTTCCAAACAACTCCGGTTGGGCTTCCCAATGCAACTGCCACTTTGCAAAGGTTGATTAAACAAGTAGTGGGTTTAGATTTAGAACCCTTTGTTTCCATTTATTTAGACGATATTGTTGTTCTCAAAATCAAACATTTAAATAACAAGTGGAGGTTTCAAAGAAAATTTTTGATCGATTAATATCTGTAGGATTGACGTTAAATAAGAAAAAGTGTCAATTTTGTCGTAGTGAGCTGCGATACCTTGGTTATGTGGTCGATCGATGTGAGTGGTCTTCATGTAGATCCGGAAAAGGTCAATACCATTTTAAAAATGCCTACACTAACTAAAGAAGTATTATAGGCACACCTTCGTGGTATAGGATATTCATACCAAATTTCTCAACTTTGATTCAACCACTGAATGAACTATTAAAGAAAAAAGGTTAAATTTTCATGGGGTCCAAGTCAGGAAGAATTTTTAAAATTAATCAAGGAAAAGCTAATTTCTGCGCCAGTTTTGTCATGTCCTAATTTTGATCTTTCTTTTGTGATGCAAACTGATGCTAGTGAGTTCAATATTGGTGCAATTTTAACACAAAAGGTGCTAAATATGGTGCTGAGAAAGCAATTTGTTATCTATCGAGGTCACTTAATAAACAGGAACGAAAATGTTGTAACACAGAAAGAGAATGTCTTGCTGCCTTGTGGGCAATTAAAAAATTGCGCCCAAATTTACTGGTCTTTTTGATGGCTTAATAAGTTAAAAGACCCTTCTGGGAGATTAGCTAGATGGAGTATCAGGTTGCAACAATACAACTTTTATTTAGTACACAGGAAAGGGAAAGATCATATTGTTCCAGACATGCTATTTTGATCAGTACCAATTATTGATGCCCTAGACACGTCAAAATCTGTGGAATCGTGTGAACAGAATCAAGATAAATGGTATAGTTAAATGTTGCAAAATGGGTCAAAATTCAATTCAAGTCAATTCTTTGCAAATACGTAGAACATGAGTTTCCGAAATTTTGTGAAGATAGTGATAAATGGAGAAAAGTATTACTAAAGTTAGTATCATTTTTTAGTTATTCAGTGAGATAAAATCAAATTTCATTTTAATTGTTCTACAAGCTATTTTTTGAGTTTTTACGAGGGCTAATTTATATTGTACACAGTGTGTTCTAATTTATCTCTCCAAATATCGGCCATTGGTAAACAATAAAGCTTTAAAGCTTAGGTACATTTGAAATTTATATGATTTTAATTTGTAGTGTTAATACAAGAAGTGATATCGAACCACCATTTATTTAAATGTAAAGATTGCAGTAATGGTTTAATTAGTAAATCTAGTAGTAAACATTTTATATTAGGCATTATTCAAATGGTCAATAAGAAATAAATACATGATATGCAAAATCAATTCTTAGAGCTTGCGTACGTACCTGTTTTTCCTCGGCGACATTAATTTTCAATATACCGGTGATACAGTTTAACGGCCTGTTTTACCGCCGTAATTCACCAATAAACGGACCCAAAGGGCCGCGCTCGGGCTCAGTGCGTACGTTCCCGGATGAAAATCGAATTATAATAAAGACCGGATTCGGAATCGGGGCGGTTTTATTGGAGGCGCCGATTCTAAAGTTTCACTTTGATGCTTTCATAAAAGTTATATTGCGGGAGGCTGGGCGTAGGCTTTATCGGGAAATATGGGATGGCATGAATGCACTCTGTGTGTGTTGGTGGGTGTGTATACGTTGCGGAATTAAGATAATACGAATTTGTGCGAGGGTCTGGTATCGGGGGAAATTTAACTGCAACTACTAACACAACTAGCGGTCTTATTGCGAAAATATTCCCTCGTGTTTTTAATGTATATAAAGTAAAAAAGAACAATCAACGCCTAGAAAAAGTATTATTCGGTAGTGTAACGTCTCTTAATATAAAATAATAATAATAACGTTTCATGATCAAATTTTGTTACTAACTGATTACAAATAATAATTATATTCCAAGTAGAGAAAAAAAATCAACGAATAGTGTGGTTAAAGCTGTAATAAAAGAAATATTATTTTCAAATGAAGTTTCATATTAAAACATCTGCAGACACGTGTTTCGATCTTAAGATCTCATCGGTTCAGCTTTTGGTATACACCTGACTTTCATAAGGCATAATTTAACAATAAAGTATATTAAGTTTGTAGAAAATTAACTAATACAACTTATATCTTCTTTCTAGATTCTTTTAGGTAATGTGATTTTATTGCAAAAAGAAAATGTCTGTACGAATACCTGTACGAAACGAATCGTGAAAATTTTTTATTGACTAAAAGCGATACTCTCCAAACACATGAAGCAGTAGTGTGAAATGATGAACAAAATAGATAATGGCTATACTATCAAACTGTACGAGTTCTTAGAACAAGCAAAATCAAAAACAATTGTCTCGTTCAATTATCCCGAGGTAAATGTAGTCCATAAAACATAAAAAGCTATTTTGAGACGACATCATATACTCCAACTCCAACTATAGATATTGTTTAGTTTACTTTTCTTCTTTGTTTCCCTGATCTGTAGTAAAGTTTAGTCGATATTTATACCCAAAAAAAGCAACAAATACTATAGGCGCGATAAACCGTTTAGATAATTTTATTAATAAAAACGTCAGAGAAAGCTTTGTGATCACTGTTAAGGTCTAAGTTCTAAAAGTAAATATCATTCCCCTAAATCAACATGCGTATGTTTCAGGATGCTTAAAGGTAATGTCAAGATTGTTATGATAAAAATCAATATCGGTAATGGTTATATTGGTCAACATATAGGATATCTAGATTTATTGAATATTAATTGTGTGAATTAATACCCTTGCATGGCAAAACCAAAATGGAATGAGGCATACGAGACTCTTCCTAGATGGTCCGGTACCTGACAGCATGCTGAAGCTGTCTAGACTGAGCAGATTGAAACTAAGAAATATCACAGGACTAGTCACTGGACAACCTGAACAAGCACAAGCATAGGATGGGCATTGAGAAAAGCCCCCTATGCCGTGGGTGTCTGGAAGAAGACTTGCGAAGCATACAAACAAGAACGCAAGGCGAAACTCGGGAAGCCCATGCTTCCTGTAGAACAGCTAAAGAATATCCCCTAGCAGAAACTCCTAGACTTCTAAGAAGATACAAGAGTTCAAACGGAGTAAAACAGCCAGAGGCACAAAAAAGGACCACGGAGACCGCAGTGCAGGGACGCTAAGCGACACCACCTCGTGAGGTCAAAAAAAAGCTCCTAAAATAATAGAAAAATTTATCAGTTTCTATGGATCTGAAGGCTGGATTTAATTTAGTTGATATAAAACAGCCTGAATATTTTGAAAGAGAAAAATGTGTTGATGAAAATGCTGAGTTGCATCAGTGAAGTATATAAGGAAACATGGCGTAGACTCAGAGTGAGAGAGTTAGTGTTTCAGCATTTTTATGAAGGTTGCCTCTTAATTCTTATAATAATCAATCCATTTATGGTAATAGTGCCAAATTAAAAAAAATATCAGCAATTATTTTCAAGGATAATACGTTAAATAAAGACAAAATATTTAAGTTATTCGTACAGCAATATCTAGGATTATTTCTATCTATATCCATTACTATAGAATCCATATAATATATAGGCGACTAAGTCTTCAACTGCTTTAATTGGTCAATAAATATATTTAAAAATGCTGCAGTATCATTGAAATCGCTTCAGTAAAAAAGGCAGTTCGCATATGGATATAATCAATAGTAGCGTACACTATATAACTATAACTTATTATTATTATTATTGTTATGCTTTAGCTTACTTCTTAACAAAATACACATGAATATATAAAAAAAACCAATACAAAAAATACAAAAATTTTAGAAAGAAGAAGCTGAGCGGAGTTCATGCAATCCGATGATCTTCCACTCTAACCCATATTCCTGACAGGCAGTGAGAGTCCAAGAATTCTCTGTGTTCTCTTTATCATTAACACTTGCTTTATTTTAGGCATATTTTCCATCTTTTAGAGATGGAGATTTGACTTTGTCAAAAATGACATATAATATAATATAACTTATTTTTCTATTACCAGTTCAATACTTTGGGTACATAAATATATAATTTATCAAATGATAATGACGATAAAACGTCGAAACTCGAGTCGTGCTGTGTTGTTTAGATTTATATAATTGTGCCTACACGTTATATAATATTTTTACAATAATTATTTGTGTTTAAAACATGGTGAATTTTTCAATTCAGTGTAATAGAATCTATCTATTTTTATTTACGTCTTTTAGATGTCGCCATCCTGTAACTTAAACATTCAAGGACATTATCTTGTTGATTATATCTGTTGCACACTGAATGCACGTACATTGTATGCTGCTTATTTGTAAATGTATTTATATGTAAATCTTATAACTAAAATCTACAAAGTTAGAAATAAACCTAATAAAACAAATCTTAATAACGTAACACAATCCTACCATTCTCGCATCTCCTATGCAGTGTAATACAAGCCCCGTAACAAAATAAGCTAATGCAGTAATGCGATAAAGATGAAAACAGAGTATCACGTCGCCCCTTTCCAGCATTAAACTCCGCCAATGCAGGGGATTTCCATGTATGAATATGAAAATACGTTTAAAGTATCAATAACTTAGATGGAAATAAGCCTATTTCGCTATATGCGACGGAGGAGGAAAAAATCTTCCGGTACATTTGTCTCGTATCCGGCAACACATTTTTATATGGCGAATCGACGAAAACTCACATAATAAACATAGCGAGTTAATGGGAAAAATGTTTCCATGGCGGCGAAAGCGCTCTAAAAATAAATTACTTCTCAATTTTGGTGAATGCGCCGGGACGCGGCGAGGGACGTGTGCGACGGGGGGAGCGCGCCTTTATCCAATCTACTAAGTAAATGTAGCAGGAAATATGCGTTGTTTTGGTAAATTGAAGTGACCCTAAACATTGCGACTGCATTATGGTTTTAATAAGACAGCGTCCCAGGTTTTATGATACGGAAAAGTTCAAATAGCTTTTATAAATAATAATTTATTATCTCTACATACATAGTCATACAAACCTATTAAGGTAATATTACTGTTTTTTATTGTTTAATTGAAATTAAAAATCTTATTGAATAAATTGATGAATTGATAAATTCTTGTTTATAGAAATTTAAGTAGAACTAATCGATTCGTTTTATTTATCAGTATTAATTATTAATCAAACTTATTATATACCTATTTATACGTATATGATATTATTATTGATGATTTATTTATGCATTGTCGTTTCAATATAATTAATTAACAACCTATTCTAATTTTGCAATCAATGATATTAAAATTATATTTGTAATAAAATACAACGTAATAAATTCAACAATGAAATTTGATATACTTGTAATTGAGACACAATAACTTTGTTTTGTTGTATTGATGTGGTAATTCAGCCAGGAAAGGTGTTAACTGGAGTATCATTTAATTAAAAACATTTTTGCGTACTCTCGTTTCAGTCGATAGCTACAAAACCAAATAATACTTCAGCATTCCTAGATTGAAATAAAATCTTTGATGTATATGTAATGGTAGTTAAATGGGGGATATTAAATTGGGAATTTCCTTGGTGGTTACGTGATATTTTACAATCCAGCTTAAGTACGGCGCTTTCGATGTTATGGACGGCCCTGGGAATTTATTAATCAGTTCTAGATACTTATTAATGCGACATGGCTCACGACAAGCGGCCGATCGTTTCGACTTTATAAACTTTTGATCGTCGCCAGTGTCGGAAAAGTAACGGCCGATTTTTCACGGACGTAAACTTTACGAGGACCGTAAACGTAGAAAAACCTGTAATTGAAACCGTGTATTAAAAATAAAAGGATCTTTATTTTATTAGGTACAATTTTATATTTAAAATAGGTAGCATGATATACAGGTTGAGACTAAATGTGATTTCCTCAATCGTTTTAGCAAAATAATCCTACTACATGATTGTAAAATATTTTTTTATCAATTATTCTTCACTGAATTGGAAAATTCACTATGTTTTAACCACAAATAATCTTATTATTTGTGGTTAAAACATTTTTCAATTCAGTGTAAGTATGGATTACCACGTAGTAACGGTCGCAATCATTCTCTTTATTAATTATTCCTCAAGTTTGTGGATTTTTTCATCAGTATTTTCAGTTTTTCAAGGTTAAAAATTGTGTTTAATTTAGATCAAATGCCCTAACATTAAAGAGTATTAAACTGGTTCCTATAATTTATAGTATGAAAACCTAAGGGCATATAATCCCCACCGTAAGGGCAAAAACCTATTATTCCCACCTAATCCGGACAAACCGGCGGCTATTCAATAAACCACCCGGGCCCAAAAAAACCCTCATCTCCTTAGTGCGGAGGTGACGGAAATCAGCGCGAACTTATCTAAATCGGAAGGTGCAATTCCCGAAGATTTTTTTCCCACCCGACGGTAAATAAGGGCAGGAAAACGTCGCACCGAACAATCTATATAGATCCGAGGTAGTCGCATTCCCTTTTATCTGGATATGTTATCTAATGCGAACATTTCTATCACTCTAATGTTTTTTCTATATATTTTATTGCCTGCGCCCATTGCATGTCTACGCCGGTGTCGGCAACGCGAAGGAGGAGAAACACGATGCCAGATAAGGGTGAAAATGGTGTTTGTCGGACTGTTGTGTTGATTTTGTATACATGATAAGGATAGATAATAATGTGTTATTATATTGATTTTCCTTTTAATTAACGGACGTCAATGTAACTACTATTGTTGCAACTTCAGGCGTGGTGAAATTTTTACTGCCAGTAACGATGGAAGTTATGCTAAAACTGCAAACTTGGGACCATCAAAATTGTTGTTTGCCGTTTCTTGTGCGCTATCGATTTCGACCAGATAGGGGAGGGGGTATCTAATAAAGAATAAAGGGCTTCAGAGTGCTTGATATTCACGAACTTGCCTAAACACACACATAAGAGTACATCCGATTACGTGTGTGTATGTGCTCCCTGAACGTAAAATATGATGGGGATGATTTGTGTATCATATCTGGGTAAAAGGAGGCGAAGAACAAGCAAACTGTCATAAATCAAACAATTTTGTAGTTGAGTTCATGGGGCACGTAGATACGCGTGCCGCTAGAGGGCAGCGCAGCAGCTATAGAATCCTCATGGAGTCGCTTTCTCAAATATTAAGTAATTGAGGACATATCCAAGAAGGAAGGTATATGGATAATTATTTTTTTAAACAGTGTTAAACATAATGTGTTCGAATATTAAAGTAACAAAAAAATAAATCAATAAAAAATATCAATAACACCATTAAAACTTGTTATTATATTTCATTATAGAGTTTTCTTTTGATGATGTAAGAGAGCAGGTGCCCCATCTTGTTGGAATCGTGAAAATAATGTCATAATTAAATGACACGCTTTTAATAAACAGAATGGTTGCGACCGTTACTACGTGGTAATCCACAAATGTGGTTAAAACATAGTGAATTTTTCAATTCAGTGTGACACGCTTTTAGTTAATAAACTATATCTACAACTTTGTTAAGAAGTAAAATTTAATCATCTATTGTGTTCCAGTAATGACCTATGTGATCGTTCAGCAACGACGATGAATTCGGTGCAATTTAATATCATTACGTTGCTCCAGTGGTTGCATAAAGGGAGATCTTATTGTAACGTGATTCCGATAATAGAACAACAATATTATTTCGCTGCAATATTATTGCACGAATGTACAAACATGGACGCAGACCGCATCTGCTCGATACCATAAACATTTCCTTTCAAGTGTGCACTAACAATCGTAATCATCGCAATTCCGTTTCTAATGGCGGTAATATGCACGCTGACGGCGGAATTACCTGATTACAAACGATTAAATTTGCTTGATTGGCAACCCCGGAGCCGGTTCGGGGATTACGTTTGAAGTTTCCTCAATTTCTCCAATTATATATCAGGCAGTGACAACTGCGAGTACAAACTATATGGAACTGTTTTTTATGAATTATAATTCTGAAGGAAGAAAACACGATATACGATGTTTTATTTTGTGATTTTACTTTAAAATAAACACCAATTTTTCATTCATTTTTATTTTTATTCTCAATGATGATTGTGTTTTTGACTCCATAAATATTAAATTTCAGTTCATATTATAATTAGTCCATATTTCACTAAAATTTAATTTTCATCCTTTCCGTCCTTCTGATCTCCTTGTATTTTAATCTACTCGAAGCCCTTACCACGACTCTATTCAACCTTTCTACTTCTTATCTCCTACAACTTACGTTATCTTTCCCACTCTTCTCTCAGGTGCCTCCTAATATCCTTCTTAGTTACATATGATACACATTTACTATACCATACAACTTTCTTACTGTCCCTCCTGAGACCTTTTCTCCTTACCTAGTTTACCATCGCTCAAATATTTTGGCAATCTTTCATACACCTGCCATCTATCAAACATATTATTACATCTACAGCAGTACATTACTACTTTTCTTCTTTACCCATGTCGCTAGATTTACTTCATGCTTTAACTATTAATTTACTAAATACTTCTAGTTTGCTTCTTTCTCTACTTAAATGTTCTCTTCTGTCATAACTGGAGAGTTGTCTTACTTTACTTATTTACTTTGTTTCCTGTAGTATTATGTACTTCAAAAGCAGACATCACAAGCATATGCTCTCCTTCCGTACATCAGTCTAGTTTTTATAATACTCCACTATTATCTAGACCTTTTCTGCAGTTTTTTGTAGTTTCTTTAATTCTCAGCATTATTTCAATCATTTCTTTCTTTTTTTATTGTTGTTATCGCTGTGTTTGCTATGTTTTATATTTCTATTGTTGCTATTCTTCTATCATACAATCATTTCTTCTTTTTCAATTGTTATGAATATGTTTCATTCTAAGCGAAAGTAAATTTTCATTACTGGGACTTTTTTATATTAGTTTTCTACTTTATTTTGTTACGCTATTGTTCTTGTTTATACAGAGTATCACTTATTTAATAGATTTTTAAAAATATTAAAGAGAATGCTCGAGTACAAAGAGAAATATACTGAGAAAATCATAAAATCTGAAAGAAAAGTTGCTAGAGAAGTTTAGATCCCTTGCTGAAAATTACCAGAAAGTAAAAGAGATACAACAAGAAAATTCAAATTAAAGATGCAGACAAGAATTACTGGAAAGAAAAAGTTAAAAACTTTAAGAGCACTAAACGAATATTATATCTATCTGGAATAGATGTTACTAAATACTTTGTAACCTGATAGAAATTTTTGAAAAATTCTAAAATACTCGTACAAAATATTTGAAACTTGAATTTGAGGTTTTTTGAGAATTTTTTAAATTTTAAATAGAAGTCAGAGCAAATATCTTAATATTAATTGTTCTGAACTCATATTTACAGAATTCTCTAGAATATTTCCCTTTCCAACTGCAAGAATTCTAGAACGCTCAAAAAATATTCTTACAACTTGGGAATAATAGCAAAGAGATTTCGATAGAATAAAACAAGAAATAGTTAAAATTACGTGCAAACAACAAGAAAAATTCAGTGTTTGCATATTTTATTTGTATTGATGACAAAATATATTTGTTTATATAGACTGTAGTAGCTTTATGTGCTAAAAATAAATTTCTCAAACCGAATTTTTATTATAGAATAAGTTGACTTTTGTTTATATTACTAATTAAAACATTGTGGTTTCACCTAAACTATACAGTTTTCTTCTTTTATTCTTGAGCTTCAGAAATGGTTTTGACAGCTAGATTCTATCCACCATATCTAGTAAGTTAATACTTGTGTAGAAATGTTGTAGAAGAAGTATGTAAAGGTAAAAATAAGCTAGAGTTTTAAGTCACATTTTGAAAGGACATAGCAAAAAGTTTAGTGTTTGATAAATAAAAGAGACAGATTTGGGTTGTAACAGCTAGAAGATGGGGAAGAGATATAGACCAATTTAATTCTTACTGCTGATGTGATAACTATACTTCGAAGTGATTTAGCATTTAAAAATGAAGACATAAATGGATAGCTAGTTAAAGACAATCTCTACTCTAGAATCATTCTCCTAGAATCCCTTAACAGTAGACCATAAGGGATTCTAGGATCCATTACAAACTGCAGTAGGGTTTTCCCTTCAAAGGATTATATTTACTCCGCTTATGATCTTTCGCCCTCTATTTGACAAACTCTTCCGCTTATTTGGCCCCGAGACTATTAGGTTTCTAGGGATAGGAGGGCACAAACCTATTTTCACCGTATTTTCGACTGTAGTATCTTGACTAAGGGCTAACTATGCCACGTCTATTTCGGTTTAATAACCATCTGGCCTGATCCTCAGTATCTTGATTTCATCAAAGGAAAGGAAACCACAACAAACAAATACCTTAATCCAAGGAGGTAATCATACGATCTATGAATACATAGCTAAGAGGAAGCTTAGTCTGATTTATACTAACACTGGTTACCAGGCGACCACCAGATTCAATTGCCTTATTCTTCTATTAAACCTATTTCTTTCCCCTAGCTACTCGACGTAGCAGCAAAACATCTTACGCTAAGCTGCTGCAAAGCAGTGACGATGAGCTTATCGATAGCCTTAAAGGTCTAATAACACAGATCACGAGTGGTGGCGCCCGTAAGAGGATTAAATATAAGGTCAGTAGCGCCAAACATTATTTAACTAAGAACGTTTATAATTACGAATGATTATGATGTATTAGCTATAAATGCAGCATGGCTTTCGAATCGTGTAGATAGTGACATTATTAACATAAGAGGTATAATTTTGCAAAGACCGTGATTGAAGAGGAGGTAAAGTTTGTATATACATTAAAAATATGTTAAAATGTTCATTGATTGATACTAATCATAAACTTGAACAGTAATGCATTTCTGCAAGAATCTTCAGTTTCTATTTAAATTAACGTTAACAAAATATGCTATTTACGCTCTATAAATATAAATTTAATAAACACAAGTAAACCTAGTAGTTTCTCCTTCAATTCAATGTTGGATGCAATTGGTTGTCATCAAATTATCTCTGAACCTACTAGAATTACTGAGAACAAAGAATTATTGCTTGACGTTATTTTTGTTAATAATACTAATTTTATTATGGGTTTGAGCATAGGTGGCCATAAATTTGCTGATTAAGAGCTAATTTATAACATCTGGAAACTGAATAAATTATTAATATTTCCATATACAAATCAATAAGCATTTTTAAAAATTAGTGTCTAAAAACCTTTTAAGAAGATTTAAGTCGCATGCCGTTGTTACAATATTTATAATTTCAAGCGTTGTATGTTTAAATTTGTTCTTAATTCGCAAAGCTTATAAATTATTAAATCTTTTCCTATGAATTCTTACTAATTTATATTTATACAGATAGCCATATATCGGTTTAGTTCATATTTTGCTTCCCAATGAATTACTTCTTCAATTTGTAGTTTTAAGTAGTTATAGGCGATTGGTTCATATTTTGCTTTTTAATGAATTACTTTTTAATTTCTAGTTTATTTAGTTACAAGCAAGACTTTTTAATGGAAATTTTATTTGAAATTATACAAGAGTCTATACTGATTTGAATTGGTACCATGTGTTTTCTTCCTACTATTAGCTTATAGAATAAGTTCAAATTTCGTAAAATTTTTATGTATATGATTATAAACGATTTGGCGAAGAAATAAACCAATTATTATTATTACTATTATTATTGGTATTATTATTATTAAGTTCCTTATTATAAGCGGTATCGAACCAGGTGAAGATTGGGTAAAGGTATTAGTGCCCCTCGAGAGAACACCCAGAGAAGTTACCAAGAGAAGGGAAACCCTAAAAGCAAAAAGCCCCGAAACACGAAGGGCTGATGTCAGTGAAGTATAAACCACACTAATGGCGGGCATACGCTGTATTTAATCGCTCTAAAGCAGCTGCAAGTGCCTTCTATTCGATATTTAGAAAATCAAAATTAAAAATAAGATTCCTACAGGAACCTAAGATAAATAAGGATTAACCAAGTGGCCTACCATAAGACAATTGTAGTTGGGTGTAACAAATAGATTGTATTACTCCAAGAGCAGTTCTAATGCTCAGAGAAAACATTAGTTATATATTCATCCCAGATTTCACCATAGGAGACTTACAGCAACCCACGAAGAAAGCAGGAGACATTGTATCATGGCCCACTTTCCAAGAGATGAAAGTAAACCACTACCAGAAGAAGTATCTCTGACAATTTAAATATTCTTTAAAGACTCGTTACTACCTTTGTGAATCTAATGAGACAGAAGGTGTTGTACATCACTCTAGCTGATACCTGCTCAGCAATTACAATACAAAATTGGAAGCACATTGTGTGGAATAACCCTCTTCGTCAGCAGATTGAGTTAGATATAGAGGCCGCAAAAGACCACAGAAGAGCTAAAAACAGCAGTCCGCTAAAGAGATCTCCCTACAGAGTCCTATCCAGGTTGAACAAGAAATTAGGTCGCCTCAAGCTAGGAAAACTTTTAACAGTGCAAACAAAACAGGTAACTGGGATGCCTATAGACAGGTACTATCGCAGTATAATAAGGAGTTGAAAAATCGAAGAGGAAAACATAGAGAACGTTCTATGAGGGAGGTAATGATACAACCCTAATAGCAAGGAACTATTATCACTAAAGCGAGCCAAAGGCCCAATTACCTTACCTCATTTATCTTAAAAATCAATGGAGAAAATTATAGACGATATAAAAAGTACGCCCCAAAAGGTAAATCTGCTCCACAGAGCAAATATATTGTGGGTACACCCCCTGCCATCATTAAGGACATAGAAGATTCACTATACCATTAGGTATTTTTGTGGACATTAAAGGTGCGTTTGACATCACGACCTTCAAAATCGTAGAAAAAGAGGCCATCAAAAGGGTATCATCGACATACCTATAATAAGATGGATCAAGGCCGTACTTAAAAACCGTAACATCTCCGTCAATATAGTCAGCGATGGATATATTCTGATGACCTTGATCGACAAGAAAAATTGTACGCAAGGTTATGCCAAAAACATATCAATTGTCATAAGGTGCTACCAATTATAGGACATTGAACATCAAAGCTCCTAAAAGGAAACTTAATTAGAACGCGCACCTAAAAGAATCTGCAAAATTGCACTCGGAAATTCTGATACCATCGGAAGTAATGGCGACCAACTTAGATATCATATCGCGTTTTTAAGTGATTATTATCATTTTAAAATTCCGCAATTATCAACGAGAAATTGTGAAAACTTCATGTACACAACTCCACGTGTAAATTATTACTTAAATTTGCTCAATATAAGATTATCTCGCCTTTATAATAATTATTAAAGTAATTTGGACATACTTACTTCTTCTTTCTTTAAATTTAAAAGTGATCTTTTGACGCATTTAAAGACATTATCATAATGTAAATTTATGAATATGTGATACATATTATTTGTTTCATTTAGGATTATCATGTTTAGTTTTAAGACTTAAACAATGAAATGTACTTTTTTGTATCTATAGTTAACCGTTTAATTGCACAAATGTGTGTTGGGTTTTTGTAAATAAATAGATAAATAAATATTTACAATACGCCTTTAAAACAATTGCCACATCGCAGCTAAAAACAAAATGGCAGCAGTTGAAATTTAATTGTAAGGAAATATAATTATTTTCGGCGATCTGAAATTTGTAAAAACAAAACTACTCAAGGAATTAGCTTCAAAATTGCGAAATGTATTTACACTTAATATATTTACAATACGCCTTTAAAACAATTGCATCGCAGCTATAAACAAAATGGCAGCAATTGAAACTTGATTGTACAGAAATAAATTTGATTTCATCGATTTGAAACTTCTAAAAACAAAACCACTCAAGGAATTAGCTTCAAAATTTCAAAATACATTGCCAGTTTACATGTTTATAATATTTCTTCAAAACAATTGCCGCATCGCAGCTGCAAACAAAATGGCCGCACTTAGAACTTGATTGTTAGTAAGGAAATAAAATTATTTTCGGCAGTTTGAAACTTTGTAAAATCAAAAGTAAGGAATTAATTTCAAAATAATCTGAATCGAATCAAAATATTAAAACACAATTATGTATTCTTGTATACAGATGATTCAAAAAAAGAAGCGATCTCCTGTATAGGCATATTCGGGCCCAATTAAAGGGAATCGAGTTCCTCTCAAAGAAAGCCCATCAGTCTTACCGACTGAAATTATAGCCTTGGAAAGATGTTTTTACGTAACAGGTCTGCATGGGCACACATCTGTCTAATTTTAGGTAGCCAGGCTGCCGTCAAGAACCTCAAAGCGTATAGCTTCAATTCAAAAATACCTGGAACTGTAAACAAAAATTAAATGAATTGACCATGGGCAACAAGCCCACTCTAATTTGGGTAGCAGGCCATGCAAGCATAATTGGTAACGAACATGCACATACACTTACCAGGGAAGGAGCTGCGACTACCAAGTACAAGAGTGGGAAAAAGAGTGCAAAATAGGACACACACGAGATAAGACTGGTTATCGGTCTCCTTATAGGAAGATGGCCAGTAAAGTACCACCTTCTCAAGATAGATAGATAAAAATAATTGTAGACCATGTGGATTCGAAAAGGAGACGGCCGAGCATATCCTATGCTACCACCAGGCTAGCCCTAACTGGAGATAGTTATAACTCCAGAACGGATCAGGACATAGCCTTCTAGAAAGTTAATTGATCTTACCAAGGAATTTTAATTACTGGGAACGTACTACTAGTACTAGTAGAATATTTGTACAAAAGATCTAACCAGGTCGCAGTGTAGTAAGGCTCTCTATAGCAAAATGGCCCTGTCTAATCCAATTTAGTCAGAGACGAAAATAAATAAATTAATATCACCGATACGAAGACCAAGATAAATGCCGTTTCTGGCGAAAGTTACCATTCTTGATGCTAAGACTTATATTTAGAGAAGATAACCTACTAGACAATCTGTTAGCATTTTTAATCCCTGTACTACTCATATAACTAAGTGTCCAATAAAATTCAATGGAGAAATCAGAAATTGGGGTCATTTATTAATGAAATAGATTTTTTTAGGCAGAATTCAAGGATCAGGTAACCGATGGATTTAACATTAACTAGTTATTATTAAAATTTAGTGGGTACACGAAAAGTGTAAAAGGTGAGGTATCATAAGAGAGTAGTGGGGAAAATTAATGGCGGACAATTTTTCAAGTGGCATGTAAATTGTGGAATGCGTCATTATGGCTGATTTTATTGTACGAGGGATAACCGTAAATTAAGGTGTCCAACGAGCTACCGTTGCGACGGAGCGAACTAGCTTAAATTTGACAACTTCACCGTGTTCCTTGGTTCCTATGGCCGGCCCCCACCTCGCGGCGGTGTGCAGTCTTGGCTTAGCATCCGTTGACGGTGGAAAGGAGGGAAATCGACGCGCTTCCGCCAAGTTCAGTGATTAGATTCTGTGGTTTAAGGGGTCACCCTCTATTGAAATCCAGTATATGGACGTAAAAAATTTGTGAAAGTGGTGCAGGGAGTTTGCAGCAAGTGGTACAAACGTAAACGACGAGGCTGGCCGCGGGCGTCTATCAGTTTCGGATGAGACAGTGACGAAAGTTGAGAAACTTCTACTTGAGGGTCGGGGTGTGCCTGTGCGAGAGATTGCCGAACTAATAGGGCACGTCTCTAACACTACCGTGGACAAGATTTGGACGGATATTTTGAAGTACCGCAAGGTGTGTGCCAGGTGGGTGCAGCGGATGCTCACCAATGAACACAAAAACAAGCGCATGGAAAGTGCTCGCGAGTTTCTGCGCTGTTACTGGGAAGAGAGTGAGGAATTTTTGGGTTCAATTGTAACCAGAGACGAGACTTGGGTCCACTACTTTACACCAGAGACTAAGGAACCATCAAAATAATGGCGACATTCCCGTTCTCCACGTGTCCAGAAGTTCAAACAAACGCTGTCAGTGGGGAAGGTGATGGCTTCGGTATTCTGGGACAAAAAATGCATACTGCTAATCGAATACTTAGAAAGAGGTACAACAATCAACGCGAAAAGGTACTGCGAAACATTAAAAAAGCTACGCTGGGCTAAACAGTACAACGACTCCCGCATTGATCGTGATGGGGACTACGTAGACACATAGCTAAAAGTCCAAGCTTTCAGAATCTGTACTTTGTTTTGCAATAAAATGATGTTTACCATGAGAAAAAAATTGGAGACCTTAATTTACGGATAACCTTCGTATGTAATTGACGTCCACGTTGGGTTTCAAGCACGAGCAATGTGCGCGATAAATGCACATGTCATGGTGGGTACGCTTCCCCCAAAAAAACAGACAATTTAATTGTGTAGTTCAATATTTTTGTATATTACAAATTGCGTTGTAATTATCCTATAATCAAGTTGATAAAAAAAGTGTATGTCAGTAAATTTAGAATGAATTGTGTTAATATGCTTTTTTATGTAAATAATTTAATAGATCTGGAAGTGAATGTTCCAAATGAATGAAGCGGTAATTAAATACATGGAGCCTCTGAAGAAAAATTAAAAAAATTTAAAGTATTTAATTTAATAAAATAGATGCAACCACTTGATCTTCGTCCAATTTACTCTGAAACCAAAAATTGATGGCTGGTTTAAGGGAAGTCCACCACACTAGTTGCAGCTGCAACAATTAAATAATTAATTTTGTATTTGAAGCAAATATAGCACATTTAACACTTGTTCAAGTTGTATATCTTGGATCAACTTAAACGATTTTAATAGTCAACTAAAAAAACCAAAAAAATATTCAACGTCAATGATGTAAATAGCAAATAAATTTAACTTGAAAACATGGCAAAATACAACAGATTAACTATTCGGGTAAAAATCATTTTGTTGCTCACCATCATCAATACTTTGCCTGTTAAAGGATTAAAATTTATTGGGGTTAAAGGTCCTGCATCTTCCTATTCATTCTGCTTAAAGGTAATTAATTAAAATCACCAGCCAAATAAATTTGAAGGTTTGGGCAGTCATTAAAACTTTTGCAGAGTGTGTTTTTGAAAAGAACGTAAACGGAAACGAACTTCTACCCCCTTTTTAACTACACACTTTGCACAAATTTTGATGGCCGCTCGGATTTTTAAATTTTAGTTGATGTTTTTAATTCATTAGATATCCGGAGATATATTTCTTCATCTTTTTATGTTGAAACACCGAACTTGTTGCCTTTTTGTTTTCCAGTTCACACTCACTACATGTTCCACCGTCTCCTAATCCTAACGTCATCCAAAGTTATTGGCACTGAGTGAACTCCGCATGAAAGTTCTTTGAGCAAAATTTTTGTGATTACTTTGTATAGTTATTATATAGTTATATAATACTAACAAGATATCATAAAGTTTAAATATATAAATAAATTAATATTAGAATAAAACACTTTCTTTCTTTTAAATGCTAATAAATAAATTAAAATCGATTGGAACCTGCTATGTCTAGTCTAACCCGCATTTCAATTTTTACAGAGTCTACCAATTTATTGTGCTAACGTTCGGTCCTCTCCTAGTGTTATTGCCATTCTCTAGAGTAGTATAGCTAGCGGGATTCTGTGACACTTCGATGGCATGTTTCCACTTCGATGACCATATCCATCCGAAGCACCATTCTTCAGCTGAAGAAGTATTCACCAATGACCAGAAGGTAATTCTTCAGCTGAAGAATTTTCAGCAATGACCAGAAGGTTTTCATGACGTCACAGTATTGTTACCTGGGGTAGTTGTATACCTGAGGGGTGTACCTGAATACAGGTGTACCTGAATACAGGTAATTACCGGTGTACCTGAAGAATACAGGTAATTTTTTACTTGTTAAAGCCATAAGTTCCTTGTGACGTCACCCAGACTTGTTGAGACTAGTCCAGTTTTGAAAAGATAACCTTTAACCTATACAAATTTGTATGGACAAGATAACCTTTAGCCCAATAAGATAAGAAAATCTACAAATGCAAATAATTACTATTATTATATTTTTAATCAATTTGATGGAATTATATTATTTTACTCAAATAAAACAAACATAGTAAACAATTAATAATTTTATTTATTTTCCTAATTCTTACAGGTTAACAATATATAACATGCGTTGAAATATTTTATCTACAAATATAATTTTGTTTTTATTATTTTCAATATTTATTTTTCCTAATTCTTACATATTAACAATATAACATGCGCTGAATTATTTTATCTACAAATTTACTTAAATAAAACAAACATCGTAAACAATTAATAATTTTATTTATTTTTCCTACAGCAAAGAGTAATAAATCAACTGTCAGTATTCCATTAATAATTAGGAGAAAAATAATATGCTTGTTACGCATTCACTAATTTTAGAAATGATTATTCTAATTAGGAGAAAAATAATATGCTTGTTGCGCACAAAACGTGTTTAACCTTTAATGTGACCTGTAATTTATAATTCTTAATCTAATCTTTTTGAATTTTGTTTTTCTTTTTTTTTTCTTTTTCCAATGAATATAAAAGGTGACACATAATTACGAAACATTTTTCATCCAACAGTTACAAAGTAGTAGTAGTAGTAGTTGCAGTAGTTGACTCAGCAAGTAAGCATCACTTTTTTTTTTAATAATGAACTCTATAGTAAATATATCTCATGGTATTTTAAAAAATTTTGAACGTGTAAATAGATTATTAAAGACTGAAAATGAATATTGTAAATGGTTAATTATTTTAAAAAAAACAAATATTTTTAATTAAGAAATATTTAAAAAATAAAACAACGAATATTAAAAATTATTCACATTTAGAGTCAAATCTTACATTATTAAAATATTATAATGAAATGTTCAAGCATAGAAAACGATGTAAATTTATTACTAAAAAGAGTAATAAAAGAAAAAAATATATATTGTGGGAAGATACTGAATCATGCTTTAATAATAGAATCAGAACAGGTACTATAATAAATTTCAGTATTAAAGATCCTAAAATATTTCTCGATAAGTCATTTAGAAGTTTTTCCATTAAAATAAAACAGGAACTACAAAAATCTCTTCTAAAAGTGAATATTATTTTTTATGGTAATTTTATTAAACCTAGTGATGGTAAAACCGAAATAAAACATTTCACAACTAGAAATAATATTATTGATCATAGTACTAATTTAAAAGAATGGTATAACAAAAATATTACTGATATAATTCTTTCTAAGTTAGAAGAATTTCAAGAGAAAGACTTAGGTTGGGCTCTCTTTGAAATTTTATCTTTAAAAGTAAATATAAATAATTATTCACCGATAAATTGTGGTAGAAAGATTAATGTACCACAATTTATACCACAATTTATAATGAAAAAGAAAGCGGTTTTAAATATAAATAATAACGATGATTATTGTTTCTTGTGGGCAATTGTAGCTCATCTTCATCCTGCTGATAGAACTAAAAATCCTTTAAGAGTATCATCATATCCTCATTTTAGTACAATTTTAAAGTATGATAATATAAACTTTCCAATTAGTTTAAAATTTGAAGAACTTAATAATATATCAATTAATGCATATACATTTTCAAAAACTGATGTAGTACCTGTGAGATTAAGTACATTTGAATTTAATATTCATGTAAATTTACTTATGATACCATATCTTGATGATAATGATGATGATGATGATGATTATGATGATGATTTACATTTTATTTCAAAACAGCCTATTTATCATTTTGTTTTAATTAAGAATTTATCACGTTTATTAAATAATCAATTAAGTAATGAAAGAAATGGAAAACATTTTTGTAATCGTTGTCTCAACTATTTTATTTCAGAAGAGATTCTAAAAAAACATATTATTATATGTAAAAATTTAAATCAAACTAAAATAACTTTACCTAAAGAAAATGAAAAACTCTTACAATTTAAAAATTACAGACATAAAGAATATATTCCATTTGTTATTTATGCAGATTTAGAAAGTATTTTAAAAAAACATATTGAACACAATGGAATACAAAAAACCGAAAAATATCAAAAACATGAACCATTCAGTATTGCATATTACTTAAAATGTTCCTATGATGATTCTCTTTCGGAATTTAAATTATATACGGGGGAAGATTGTGACATTTGGTTCGTAAATCAACTTCAAACCATAGCATTCAAACTTAAAGATAAATTATCAAATCCTGTTCCACTAAAACCATTAACGATAGAACAAGAAATTCAATTTAAAAATTCAAATATTTGTCATATTTGTAAAAAAACGATTGTAGATGAAATAAAAATAAAAGATCACAATCACTATACAGGTGAATACCGAGGGGTGAGTCATAATAGTTGTAACCTAAACTATTCTGATACTCATTTTATTCCAGTATTTTTTCACAACCTATCTGGATATGACAGTCATTTCATAATTAAATCTTTATCAACAAATATTAAGGGTGCTATTAAATTATTACCTCTTAATAAAGAACGTTACATTTCATTTACAAAATATATTCAAAATACAAACATTAGTTTTCGTTTTTTAGATTCATATAGGTTCATGTCAACTAGTATATCTGAACTAGCATCATACCTTAATGAAAATCAGAAAACTATTACAAAACAATTTTGTTTAAATGATGAACAATTCAAATTATTACAAAAAAAGGGAATTTTTCCTTATGAATATCTATATAGTTGGGAAAAATTATATGATGATAAATTACCGGACAAAAGCAATTTTTTTAGTAGTTTAAGCGATTCGCAAATCAGTGACGATGATTATGAGCCCGCTTGCAAAGTTTGGCAAACATTTAATATTAAAAATTTACAAGAATATGCAGAACTCTATTTAAAGAACGATGTACTTTTACTTGCTGATATTTTTGAAAATTTTCGAAATGGTTGTCTAAAAACATATGAACTCGATCCTGCACATTATTTCACAGCTCCAGGTCTTGCTTTTGATGCTATGCTTAAAATAACTTCAGTACAATTAGACTTAATAACAGATATTAATATTGCAATGTTTATTGAAAAGGGTATAAGGGGTGGTATTTCTCAGTGTTCAAATCGATATGGTAAAGCGAATAATAAATACATGAAAAATGAGTTCGATCCAAATGAAGAAGTCTCATATCTTATGTATTTTGATATAAATAATTTATATGGTATCGCTATGTCACAATGTTTACCAACTGGAGATTTTGAATGGGTAAATATATACTCTGTAGAATTGATGAATATACCTGAAAATAATGAAATCGGTTATATTCTTGAAGTTGATATTACCTATCCAAAAGAACTTCATGATTATCACAAAGATCTACCCCTTTGCCCTGAACACTTAGTTCCGCCTACATCAAATGCAAAAAATAGAAAATTATTAAATACATTATACGATAAGAAAAATTATGTGATTCACTATAGAAATTTACAACAAGCTGTGAAACTTGGGTTAAAAATTCACAAAATACATAGAATACTGAAGTTTCGACAATCTCCATGGATGAAAAAATATATTGAATTAAATACAGAATGCAGAAAACTGAGTAAAAATGAATTTGAAAAAAATCAATATAAATTAATGAACAACGCTGTATTTGGTAAAACCATGGAGAATGTTACACAGTATAAAGATATAAAAATTCCAACCAAGTGGTCAGAACGATATGGAGCTAAGAATTATATTTCACAACCCAATTTTCACAGTTGTTTAATTATGAACGAGAATATGATAATAATCGAAATGAGTAGACAAAACATAAAATTTAATAAACCAATATATGTTGGATTTACTGTTCTAGATATTTCAAAAATTTTTCTTTACGATTTTCATTACAATTATATTAAAAATAAATTTAATAATAAAGCTAAATTACTATATACAGATACAGATTCTTTAATATATCACTTTTTCAATGTAGATATATATGAACATATCAAATTTGATATAAGCAGATTTGATACATCTGATTATCCTGATAATAACATCTATCAAATTCCTAAAGCAAATAAGAAAGTTTTAGGTCTTATGAAAGATGAGAACAATGGTAAAATTATGAAGGAATTTATTGGATTAAGATCTAAAATGTATGCAATCAAACTGTTTACAGAAAATGAAAAATTTGAAACATTTAGAAGAGAATTATTACTAGATGGAAAGAATGAGGATGAAATTAATATAATTTTTAATAGTTTCAACATTTCTAAGAAAGCTAAGGGAGTTCAACATGCCTCGTTAAAAAAAATATCATTTGACGATTATTATCAATGCTTGTTCAATAATTCAATTGTTGAAACATATCAACATTCTATCAGATCATATAAACATAATGTGTTTACAATTAAACAAAAAAAATTGCTTTAAGTCCTTATGATGATAAAAGAATAATTAATCATATTTATACAGATACCAAACCATGGGGATATTCACTATAAAAAAAATTAAAAATTGATGCTTACTTTTTTTTAAATAAAACAAAATATATATTTTGGTAAGGAGTTTTTACTTCTTTTTTTGTTTTTGTTTTTTTAATTATAATTATTTATTGTTTATAGAACCTTCAGAATGACTAGTTATTGTAAAAACTGTGAACTATTTTTCTGTTTTTGCAATAAATCAATTAATCGTCATCCAATCGAGAATCGGAAATCTAAAGAGGAATTCCCAACCAACAAATTTATTGTCATAAATAAAATTCAACTTAAATGTGATGAAAAAATGTTTAATTCACCATCACCTAAAAAAATCAAAGTGCGCAAAATCTGAAATTGAAATATATAAAGAAATCAACTAATGACATCGTTGTATTCAGTTAGAGAACTGTAAGAAAGAATGTATAAGACAGTGCGTATTGATAGTGTACCCGTTTCATGGGTATACCTACCGGTTGAATATAATGATGCTCATATAAGCTACGTGCAGGCAGCTCTTGATCGATTAAGATTTAAGAAAAGGATTGATGACATTGGTAAAATATTGGAACCAATACTTTAGCAGCAGCAGCAGAAGAGGAAAATATTATTTGTGGACATGCAGGGTTTCAATGTTCCGGAGTTTACACCGAAGGAATTGGCATTCAAATATGATGATGAGGAACACATTTCTACTTATTGGTTTAAACCTCCGAAACAGTTCTATGAGTTATCGAAGGATGAAAAAAAACAAATTAGATGGTTGGAACAAAAGTATCATGGACTTAAATACAGTGATGGTGAAACAGATTTAAATATATTACCTGAATTGTTTCAAGAACTGAAAGCGGATGTTGTTTATGTGAAAGGACATCAAAAATATTTATTTTAAAAAAAATTCTATAATAATGTCATTAATATTGAAAATGATGAAAATTGTCCATGTTTAAAAAAATCAATTAATTGTTGTAGTATTCATGAAAATAGACTAAGCGTATGTAGTGTTATTAACTTACAAGAATTAGCAAACTATGTAAAAAATAGGTAAAATTATTGATTATAATAAATATTGAAAATTATATTTGTAGATAAAATAATTCAACGCATATTATATTGTTAACCTCTAAGAATTAGAAAAATAAATAAAATTATAAATTGTTTACTATGTGTGTTTTATTTGAGTAAATTTGTAGATAAAATAATTCAGCGCATGTTATATTGTTAACCTGTAAGAATTAGGAAAAATAAATAAAATTATTAATTGTTTACGATGTTTGTTTTATTTAAGTAAATTTGTAGATAAAATAATTCAGCGCATGTTATATTGTTAACATGTAAGAATTAGGAAAAATAAATATTGAAAATAATAAAAACAAAATTATATTTGTAGATAAAATATTTCAACGCATGTTATATATTGTTAACCTGTAAGAATTAGGAAAATAAATAAAATTATTAATTGTTTACTATGTTTGTTTTATTTGAGTAAAATAATATAATTCCATCAAATTGATTAAAAATATAATAATAGTAATTATTTGCATTTGTAGATTTTCTTATCTTATTGGGCTAAAGGTTATCTTGTCCATACAAATTTGTATAGGTTAAAGGTTATCTTGTCAAAACTGGACTAGTCTCAACAAGTCTGTGTGACGTCACAAGGAACTTATGGCTTTAACAAGTAAAAAATTACCTGTATTCTTCAGGTACACCGGTAATTACCTGTATTCAGGTACACCTGAGCTATACCACACCTGTATTCAGGTACACCCTTACCTGTATTCTTCAGGTACACCGGTAATTACCTGTATTCAGGTACACCTGTATTCAGGTACACCCCTCAGGTATACAACTACCCCAGGTAACAATACTGTGACGTCATGAAAACCTTCTGGTCATTGTTGAAAATTCTTCAGCTGAAGAATTACCTTCTGGTAATTGGTGAATACTTCTTCAGCTGAAGAATGGTGCTTTGGATGGATATGGTCATCGAAGTGGAAACATGCCATCGAAGTGTCACAGAATCCCGCTAGCTATACTACTCTCTAGGCCTATGCCAATGACCACGCCTTTACATTGTCTTGTTCAGCCTCCTCTATTGTTGCTGTTTTGTTCTTTGTTTTTGATTTCACCCAACTGTTGTTTTCCTTGACCTAACCTTATCCTCTCGTCTTAATGATCTCGCCAAAAGCGTTGTCTCTGAGTCTGTAACTATATAAGTTACTTAGCTCATAGCCTTCTGCACTGTTGATAGCTAATATCGCCTCTATGTTACTTGCGTGCCCGTTCAGTTTCGCCTCATTGCTCATTCTCTTCCCTGATCATGATCAGACCCGTCCAAATTTTCATTCCTTTCGAAACTGCACCAACTTTTTTTCTTAGGTGTTTTTAAAAAAATTACTTTAAATACACAATTTCTAAGTAATTTGATTTATTTTTAGAGACAACTTTTAAGTTTAGTAAGATAATTAATTAATAGTAATTATAAGACCACTTATTACTCCTTACAAAAGAGCTACAAACGGTTACCCCCCGAAGTTTTTCAACCTATTACTTTGAAACAAATTTGAGAACAACATATTAAAATGATTTAATTAAGTTTATGAAACGCTTAACTGTCTTAACTTCTAGTACTTTTATGATTCTTTATTACACTTTAATTTCACCCATTTTAAAGATATCTGGTATCCTTATCAGCTCTAGTTAATTGGTTCTTTAGTAGTGCTGAAGTTCAACACGTCTATATGTTTAAATATTTTAATAATAATATTTGTTCTTCTTTATTTCAATTGACTATTTTTTGCTATTATCCTAGATAAACATTAAAAGGTACTTTAAATAATGAAATTATCAAAATTTCATATACCCACTCATTTCAAATTAATTTGAAAATAATTCAAAATTTATATATTTTAGTTTGATTTAGCAATACAACTACTTACGTAAAACTACGAAATTGATATCTACCTTTAATATATGTCAACAATGGAAATTTAATCCCATATCTTAAGATAATATTGCTGTTATATTTAATTTTAGTGTTTTGATGACATGTTCACTTTCCATTTCGAGTTCTGCGTTCACGTAGCGTGAACTTGTTCAACCGATCTAATTTTAGACTGTCATTGTTGTTCGAAATTATTGCGCGGGACGCCTGAAAGGACGATGATTAGGGTGTACTTTTGTGTTGGCCGAAATGATGGATGTGTTTCTTTGCGTTTTCTATGTAAATATTGTGTGTAGTTGTGTGTGTGTGGAGGCGGGTTGAGGGTTGCGGGTCGGTTTTGCGTGGAAAGGCATTGTGTGCACAAGGAGAATGGGAGGTAAGGAACGTTTGCGGTTGTCCGGTTCAATAAAACCGACTGGTACCGAGATAAGGAATTAGAAAACGTGCCTCTGAAAGGCCTTATTAAAATATCCCCACAATGGAATCTGTACAATGGCGGGGCGGTAATCCCCCCCGCCGACACCTGTCATGGCGCCCGTCAGCTTCCGGCGCATTCCACGGGTCCTCCGTTTTTAATCTAAACGCTGAGTGAATAGTAATAAGAGTTGGAAAATGCTGTGTACTAAAACAACCGTTTGAATTATTTTTCCTAGAAGTTTGTACCATTCTTCACTCAGAACTTAATAATACAAGCAATCGGTTTAATAATTAAAATAATACGAGACAATTATAAAATGGAGCATACATTAAAAATGTCAAGAAGGTTCTGGATTAGTTAAAGTTAGTAAAAGTAATAATAGTATAGTGTATCATTCGTCATTAGGATACAATTAATGTCGCTTTAAAATGATGGAGTCGAGCCTTCTAATGAATGTTTAAATGATGGCTAATCACCTCGAAAATACATGATTTTCACAGCAGTTGGATTTTCTCGTGAGTCCGCTGTGTATATCTTTGAATGGTTTTATGTAATATTAGAATATATATTCTAATATTTTATACAATTCTAATTATTTTGGAATGACGATTTTTTTAAATGTTTTAGTAATAATTGGAATTCCAAAAAAATACTAGAAATGTCTCGAGAAAATTATTTTAAAAGATGATTCCAGATAAAAATGGGATAATCTCAAATTATTTTCAAGATAAAATAAATTATAAAGCTGGCACTATTTACCTGAAGAAGCCCTTAAACCTTTTAACGTTAGCTATCGAAAAATACAAATACAATTCGTCATTGTGTTACTGTCTGAATTTCACGTTTAGATTTGTTGAACCGATCTAATTTTATACTGTCATTGTGCGGCATGCCTGAAAAAAACTATTCGTCATTGCGTTACTGTCTTTTTATTTAAGTAATGAAGTTATTTATTTCTTTTAATTCATATAATTATCAAATGCCTTGCTCTACAGGATTTTCCTGAAGATTAAGTTTGTCAAGATGTGCATACAAATTTGGTTTCTCCCTGATGTTATAAGAAATCTTCTTACAAGACAAACTTGTTAATTTATTTAGGAAGCTGACTAAGAAGGGAATCAATTAAATAAAGTGAATGGGAAAGTGTCCACTGGTTCATTCTTCGAAATTATTGCACGCCTGAAAAAACAATAACAATTCGTCATTGTGTTGCTGTGTTTGTATTTAAGTAGTGAAGTTATTTATTTCTCTTAATACTGTTAATAAAATAGTACGCTAAGGGGGTTACAAAACAAAATAATGACAGGTTTAATAATTTAGAACAATTTTGGATGCCTTAGAATAATGACACCGGTTTGATCATATAATATGTTCATCAGCATTGCCCCTGTATAAACTTTTGCAAATTTCCAATTCGCTGAAGTTGAGAAACCAAAGTTATGTAGACAAACAAATGAATATATTTGCATAATTATCAAATGCCTTGCACTATAAGATCATACATGGCACTAGACGAGCAATTAGCATTACTTCAACTCCGATGCTCTTTGAAGGATTTTGTGAAGAAAAATTTTATCAAGATGTGCACAATAACGTAGATGCTAAGCTATCTTTCTACACAAACCTGTAAATTTATTTAGGAAATCAACCAGAAAGGAATCAGTTCAGTAAAGTGGTAGTGGAGTTAGTTTTATGTTTGGTCCTAGGTAAATAGTTACGATAGAAAAGGTTTTTACTTCTTAAAGTTAGTTGTTGTTAGCAAAATAAAGCTTCAATACCTGATTTTTTGCAACAATAGCAATATTTCTCTTCTATGTTTCTTTATATCAATTAACGTTCACCACTCTATTAAATATTCAAATAGAAAATTCATTTATACAGAATATTTATTTACAGAATTTTTGTACAAAATGGGATACATATATTTTTTATTTATTGCATAAGCTTTTACATCTGTAAATTGGCTGTCAACCCGTAAGTACATTGGGTGATTGATTAATGAACATAATCTGTTGCCTGGCTATGTTGGCTATAGGAATTGTTCGTTAACTGATAATCAATTTACCATAGATTTTTGTGTGAAATCAATTAATTCGTTCTCGAGACCCCAAAAATTAAATTTAAAAAAAGATGTATAAAATCTCAGTAAGTTTATTTAAAAAAATAACACATACATATAGTCTTGCATATTAAACATTATATTTCATTTT
This sequence comes from Ontholestes murinus, assembly GCA_963969525.1. Taxonomy (NCBI): domain Eukaryota; kingdom Metazoa; phylum Arthropoda; class Insecta; order Coleoptera; family Staphylinidae; genus Ontholestes; species Ontholestes murinus. The sequence continues at coordinate 88,627,469 of OZ018387.1, forward strand.
TGGTAATAGGGCGTTAAAGAACATATCCAATCTCAATTGCTTTTCTCTTTCTTTCAGGATTTTTCGGAAGTGATTCATAGCATTGTCGTTGTAAAGATAACCCTACTGTCATCAGCTTGGTTTGAGTGCCATTCTAAGACCATTGCTCTGACATCTTCTCCCCTTTCTTCAAAAATCTTTAATTGTAGATGTCTTCATTGGTCCTCTTACGTCTTCCTCTTGTTGAGAAAAACACATTTCACTGTATTTGGTGGTGTTCTTCATTCAAGATTTCTTGGAGTTCTTATGTCGTCAGTTCATCTACATGTTCTATTATGAGCTCTTTTATGTCATCCTCGTTCACCTACACCACAGCTTTCGCCAAGCAGAAATAAACTGTAGCTGCGTAATTTCTGAACACGCCTTTTGAATATCATTTGTTTCTTTCCAAAACGGTTTTCATTGTTGAGGAAAGCTGACATGATTCAAAACACCGACGAAACAGTGTGCGAATGTACTTATTCTGATCTATCGGCTGAATCAGCGAAGTCGTATTCCGAGGTAGAAACTGAACTTTCAGCCAAGAAGGGTCTGTCAGCAAATTATCTTCAAGGTCTTTTGGGTGTCCTGGTGCATTGACCAAGAGCAGCATTTCTTTCAATGGAATGTCATTGGTATCAAGGTAATCGTTTTTTAAGGGTTCAGAATACACATACGACAATTTAGAGGAATAGAAGGCAGACAGAACTAACGTACACAATTGACAAAGTTTTGGCGCACACTAGCTACGCTGCTGTATGAGGAAAGGCGGGAAACCGAGTCTACGTGATATGGTTCACGTTACCACCGCATATGTGTTACTACCACATTATGTTCGTTACAATTAGTTTTAGTTCGTTATCCGAATATGTGTTTATTGTCCGAACATAAAACTATATCGTAAATTTGTTAGTTGTCCGATTTGTTTGTTAACCGATCACCCATTGTATTTCTGTCCATCGTAAATATATTTTTGTTGACAGTTGAAGTTATTTTGTATTGTACTTTCTCGCATAAAAATATTAAAGTTGTATTTAAGGATGTTAAAATTAGATAGATTGGATATTATTTCAGTGGAAACGTAATGTAGGCGATAATTTACGTGGATAATATTTGTGGTTTTGTAAAGGAATATATTTATTGGATTATCAATAGGATTATTCTGACGACGAAGTTTAGTGAGGGTTAGTGCGTTCAGATATTGCAATGTTTTTGGATAGTTGATGATGTAGATTTTAAATGACAATTGGATTCTATTCCAGCAAGTGTCACCATATGGGTTTATTTATTTTGGGATCAGTTGAAGTTGATATGTCCTCAGTCTTATAGATATGACCAACAATGCCTTGCTCTGACTGAAGCCTATCGTTTCCGTTCGCAAGATTTTTCCATCCAAAGTTAGTACAAATAGAGGGTGTGCTAGGCATAGGCGGCAGAAATTCACAAAATTTAATTTAATCTCTGCAGAAATACGAAAACTAAGTTTTGTTGCTGTACTTTAGATGATGTCTAACTGTCCCTGTAAGATCCGAGGGTCACCTTTACAGAAGAGGTGTCATTAACGTAAAAGAATCAGCTATTTCTCTGTCACCGATTCCTCCAAACAGTCGACTGCTATAGCAAAGACTTAAAGTGGATTTAAAACTAAAGTTCTTAGTATAAACTTACTATGCTCTTACTGAAGCCTTGTGGGATTTTAAACTTTTGCTTTTCTTTGGTTCTAAGATATTTGCATGTAGGTAAATCTTGAATCTTGATTACATTATTGGAATGATAAGTTGAAGGCATTTTGGTGGATTCAGATATTATAATTATTAACGGAGTTCGAGAAAGCTATTATTGCTGTAGCATTAGCAAAGTGTGAGTCGTATTTTGAAAGTCGAAAATGATGGGCTTAGGATTATAAAGATAATGATAATAGATATTATAGTGTAAGCGAAATAAGAGAGAATAGAAGATATAGTCATGGATTCGAATCATTTGTTAATATTATTGAGAAAGCATTTGTCAAATTAATTATTTTGTTTAATATGGTGTATTTATCTGAGACTTCAAAGTTCGTTCCAGCATCAATTATGGTCATAATATATTCTGTTGATTTATATTTTTGTACAGTATATTTACAAATTTCTGTACTTACAAAATTATTTTCCTTTTTCAATATATTCACCTGCATCCCTAGCACTTTTCTCAAATCAATTAATTAACTTGTGAAAACCTTCATAAAGCAGAATTTATCCTTTTCCGAAAAATACGCTGAAACTACATCATTCACTTCTTCATCGGTAGAAAGTTTCTTTCCTAGACGCTTTTGTTTCAGATTTCGAAAGGGATAATAGTCCCTGGTTGCCAAATCTGGGCTCTAAGGAGGATGATCAATGATATCGAGGCCCACCTTATTCAAAGCAGCCAACGCAACTCGACTCTTATGAACCGAAGCATTGTCGTGCAAGAGGAAAATTAACCAAATGTGTCCTTGTTAATTTTCCTATTCTTTTCTCACTGATAGCCTCTTATAATTCCTCTAAAATTAAATTGTAGTATTCTCTGATTATAGAAACACCCGTTTCTTTATAAACTAATAACAACATTTTTTCTGTGCCCCAGAAAACTGTCGCCATAAGCTTTCCCGCAGACTGCGACATCTTGAATTTCTTATGCGGTGGTGTACGCTTTTTATAGCACAGAATGGAATCTTGCTTCGACTCAGATTCATAGTGAAGTTTCATTCACAGTAACAATTCGCTTCAAAAACCATCCGTGTCTTCATTAAACTGGTTCAAAAACACACTCGACCAGTCGACGTGCTTCTGTTTTTGTGGCGGTGTGAGCAATTTTTTTATCCATCTTGCACTAATTTTTGACATGCCGAGATGATTATTGAGGACCTTAACAATGGTTCTTTCAGATACTCCAATAATTGCTGGAATTTGCGATTCTTTAAACATACATCCTCCAATAATAATTTTTCAATTAGATCTGACCACAACAGACCTCCCAGGTCGGGAATCGTCTTTAATTAATTCCCTGTATTGCTTATAGAGGTTGTGTCACTTGTATACCATGTTTTTTTCTGGACAAGAGTCTTTGTAGACAGATGGCATCCCTTTCAATTTGGGTTAAAAACGGAACTGAACTCCATACTTTTCCGTATTAAGTTACTTGACTAACGATAGTTTAAAGACTCCGCTATGAGAATGCTCGGTATATATATATTGATGATTAGTCACTGAACACGTTATGACCAGCATCACCCTCCATCATCACCACTCCGCGAACTTAAAAAGTAATTCTAGTAACAATTTAAATTATGTCTAGCTATCCTTTTCGAATTCGACATTGCTACAATTAACGCGTTTTTATAAGAAAGATCTACACCTTTTGTAGATATCTATGTACCACTAAAACGACTTTTGGGAAACAATTAGTAAAATCTTATATGAGGCGGAGAATTAGCAAAGTCTTCATGAGGTCCAACATATCAAAAAGGTAGTTTAAGAGGTTTGGAATTAGTGACTATAATATTTCATGATTCTTAAATACGTTGTTGAAAGACAAATTTGCCTTTTAAGAAAAAAGTAGTTAAATAATTCTGAATAATTACCAAAATGAATGCAGTTTAGGCTATAGAACATTTTGGTTTATATGTTAGAGTTTTATCTTCAGAAAATTATATTTTAAGACTACAGTCCATGCAGAAACTAATCTTATATTACAATTTTGAAAAGCAAAAATGCTATGCAGCTCTAAGAAATAACACATCTTTTTTTCATTAGAGCTAAATAGAAAATCAATTAATTGAGGATAGAGTGAGGGTAGAAAACCATCTATCCATTCCTAATTGTTAAGATTATGTATTACATAACGACTACAAAATAAGCTTAGAAAATGTTTGTAATATTACAATAGTTTGGCTTAAAGTCGAAATTTTGTATTGAATATCAAGTGACCTAAATGTTTTCATTATATGCTTGTTGATAATTTTAACATAATGTCAACGTATGTTAAAATATTTTAACGTTCAGTATACCAAGAGATTGGTTTTGCTCAACTGTCGCGATATTAATGACAATACTGAAGAAGTAAGAATTGGCAGGACACAAAAATTTGGCCTAAAAAAATCTTCTTAAATTTTGTACACAATTAGATCTATAGGAAATTAGTTGTTTTTATATTAATATAAAGGTAGGTTCTGAAGTCAATATTTGAATTAAAAGGTATTTATATCTAAAACATTTAATCTATATATGTTACATTCATTTTCATGAAGCTCTTGACAGAATGTAATACTATATAATACATCAATACATATGTAATAATAATAATCTAACCTCTACTAACATCAAACAGGAGAAGCCAATATTAGAAGAGATCCGAGTTATAAAATTGACTCACTTCTAGTCAGAGTAGAATACGTACTCTCAGCTATTCTATTGGGTGTGCAGAGAAAACTTATTACCAAAATAAAAAAGCAATAGAAAAACAACACACAAAACAAATAAAAAACTTTTAACTTTGTTTGCACAAAAAACACCGACTTTATTTAGTGACTATAGCTTCGACAATTTTAACTTGTCATTATCAAACTAGTTATTAACAAATAAAGTCAGTGTTATACAAACAAATTTAAAAGTTTTTTATTTGTGAAGAATAATGTATAACGAAGTAGAAGCCTCCACCGTTAACAGTTTGAACAACACAAATATTAAGATCAAAACTATTAATGATTTATCTCTCAAAATTTAATTGACGAGGAGATCGTTAGTTTTATCTGTGGGGATTAAAATGGGTGGTGCGGATAATAAAATACATTTTATTGTTGCATAAAGTAGATTTCCAAGTGAAGTTAGTCGTTGGGCGTCGTCGCGTTTGTTGTGATTGCCGGTTTTAGTGGAAATTTCTTGAATTCTTGAAAAAGTAAGTCTAGATTTTAGAAAAACAAATTCTAAAAAATCTAGGGCCTCAAGAAAAATCTAGATTTCTACAAAGAAATTTTCTAAAAAGTTTTAGAGCCTCCAAGAAAATCTTTGCAATTTATAAAATAAGAAGATAACCTTGAAATGTGGAGGAGAAATTTCTGGAAATTTCCTGAACCCTTTAAAAAAGTCTAGAATTCTAAATGAAAATTTTCTAAAAAAATGCTAGAGCCTCCTAGAAATTAAGAAGACCAGTTAAAAAATAAATTGAAATCGGGAAAAGAAATTACGGAAAATTCCTTAAACTTTCTCGAAAATGAGAAAATATTTTCTAAAAAAATCTAGATCCTCCAAGAAAAATTTCGCAATTTAGAACTTTCTAAATAATTTTATAGTTAAAATTAACCTGAAATGTCGAAAAAAAGAGGAATTAAAAAACATTTTGAGGCTGAAAGAAAATCCCAATTTATAGGAAAAGTTGAAAAAAAAATTTAATTTGGGGAAGAAGTTATTGGTCATTTTCTAAACTCTAAACTTTTAGAAAAAAAATCTAGAATGCCTCAAGGAAAATCTTTGCAATTTAAAAGATGACTTCAAAAAAAATCTTGAACTCTGGAGAATAAATTGCTAGAAATTTCCTGAACCCTCGAGAAAATAATCTGGATTTCTAGAAGTAATTTAATCGATACTTGTTCTGCTACTCTCTTGATCGAACCAAATTTTCAAATTAGGAGAAGTAAAACTCTTGTTATGTTCCATTTTTTTATTTTCAGATATCTGACAATAAAGAAATTATCTGAAAATAAAGAAATGGAACATAACAAGAGTTTTACTTCTCCTAATTTTCTAGAAGTAAATTCTAAAAATTATAAAGCCTCAAAGAAAATCTTTGCGATTTAAACGACAAGTTGAAAAAATCTTGAAATGTGGAGAAGGAATTAAGAGAAATTTCCTGAGTCTAGATTTTTAAAAACAAATTTTCTAAAAAAAAGTCTTCATTCAAATTTACTTAATTTTACAAATTCAAATTGATACAATAAAAATCAAAAATTCGTTATTAATTTTTTTTTAAATTATTTTACCTATAATTCTTTAAATAATAATGAAATTACGAAAATTCTTTCACTAATAAATTACCAGCAACGAAGAGAAGTAAAAATGCTGAAAAATTAGACATTCGATTTTCAATTGTTTATCAATATTTTTAAAATAACTGTTTATAGCCAGGACGGTTTTAAAAAATTATTTTATTATTTTACGAAATGATTTCTAACATTAAATATAAATTGATGGACTAAAAATCTTGATTTTTTGCGCATTTTAGATAAGAAATTCCTAAAATTTCGATACAAGAAATTTTGTAAATTTCCAGAAATATTGCAAAAACATTCTAAAAAAACAACTCTCGAAAAATTGCTTTGCTATATCCAAAACAAATTGCTCAAAAATACTAGAATTTACAGACCTTTTTGAGAAAGAAAAATAAAAACAACAAAATAAGGAAATAAATCTAAGTAATTAACGCAAGATACTAAAATTTTTGAAAAGATATTTATAGCAAATTCTAAAATCTTTAATGAAATGCTACAACCTAAATATACAACAAATAATAACATTTAGGAAAAAAGAAATAGTAGACTCCTTGGAGAAATTTCTAGAACTCTACAAAAGAAATTGTTGGAAATTTCTAGGAACAGATTTTCTAAAAAAATCTATAGCCTCCAAATCTGAATCTGAGTTATTGGAAATTTCTGAACTCTCGAAAAAAAAGTGTCGAATTCTGGAAAAGACTTTTTTAAATTTTTGAGCCCTGAAGAAAATCTTTGCAATTTATAAAACAATATTAAAATCTAGAAAAGAAATTACTGAAAACAACATCAAAGAAAATTCTAAAAATATTTGCTAATAAACTATTAGAGATACATGAAACTTGTATTAAAGATAATTGTAGAGAATTCAAAAATAGCCTTTTTGCGTAAACCTCATAGTTTTCGAGTAAAATATAGGAAAAGTACTATGATGGCCACATCACCATTTGTAGTATTTAAATTAATGTTTAAAAATAATGAATCAGTATTTTAGCTTAATTTAGTTAAGGGGTGGGGTATTATTGCACCCGGGGTATTGTTAGTTTCAATAAAACTGTCATCGACTCGTCTCATGCTAAGCTCATTTTCCACTAAGCACTCGACCTACACACGCTGTTATTTTGCTGTTTCTTCCTTTTCCTAACATATGATGCATTAATTATTGGACTTCCCTCGTATAGTGTTTTACTTATACGCCATTGTGTAAAAATACATTTGGAGACACTTTTGTCGGGGACCTTAGGCATGTATTTCTTGACATTTAACGACATAACAGTGTGTATTAAATAAAATATTGTGTTGTCATTATTAAAGAAACGTTTTAATAGTAAATGTACATTTCGGTCAGGATGTGACCAATACTAATACTAAACTAGTTATGTTGGAGCGCAGTCACACATCTCGGTTGATTATCAGGCTAGTATTACTATAATAAATATCTTTAGAATACAAATGCAGTATTATTACGCCGGAACCATCCTCGAAGATTAAGCTGGCAACACGTCCAGCCCATACAAAACAAATTACCAACAAAATCAATTGATCATAATGATGGTTGCGACCGTTACTACGTGTTAATTCATAATTAACACTGAATAAAACACTTACTATGTTTTTAACCACTATAAATTTAGTGGTTGAAAACATAGTAAGTGTTTTATTCAGTGTTCAAAATCAATTGATTTCATCAATAGTTTGGAGGCGATTAAGCTGGCGAAAATCCATAAGAACTCAATCCGGCTAACTGCAAAGGCACACAATATTCCAAAAAGCACTTTCACTTAAAATATTACGAATTTCGAAAAGGCAAACCCTGACGTTGTACTGCTAATGCCTACGTGATAAAAAATTTGCTGAAAGAACATACAATTATTAGAAAAATAGTGAGTTGTGTTGGTTTCATTTATATTTTTCATTCAATCACAATTTACTAAAATACGTTCTCAAAGCCAATGATATTAACTATGAAATGAGTTCCAAGGAGCTACTAAAAAGATCGGCATTTCGAATTTGGACTTGTAGAATGCCAACTGAGAGACAAGTACGGATTAGCAATTGGCCTTCATGAAACGTCACCGGAATTTGTCATTGAAAGCACTGAAACAAGTCGGCCAGAAGTTCTTCAGTAAAGAGAATCTGTGCTCAATATCACTCAGTCCGAATTGTCGAGAGAGGCACCAACCTGTCTCTGGACGATATCAGTAACACATTCTTATCTCACTGAGCGCAACCGTGCAATCAATTTCGCTGTTTCACGAAATAACATAAAAAAGTGTAGTTGGTGCAGTTGGAGTTATAAATAGTCCTGAGTGGATTATATCCGATGAATTCCTCAGATGCAGCATTTCATTATCTTCTCCTTCTCAACAATTACACGTTAAATTTGACGATTGATGATTGCGGCCATTGAATTGGCATTGAAACATATCCTTAACATCCTCTCATTTCCTCCGCATTGTGCGCCATATTCAGCCACTCGATGTTTTATTATAAAACATGATACGTGGATGATATCAAGCGTCGGCCTAATTTTTGATTTGCATCATTTGCCGTGGCGCCAAAAAACATTTAGAACGACAAGCATTTTCATTCACAAGACTTCACGGAAATCGACTTAATCGCTTTGCAATTGAGCGGCGAAAATGCTTCCGAAGATGAAGATACCGATAATCAGTGTCGAATCAATGTGCATCTCGATGTAATATTAACTGCAGCACATGGAGAAGTCACGAGATCCGAGTCATCTACAAGCAGAGCACCTTCAGCAAGTTGTGTTATTTCGCCCAGTAGGTCCGCTGAAACTTTGCACGGCAGGCAAAAATTTAAGCCATGGTCGCAAGCCCGTGAATTAGGCGGTTTTGACATAGCCAGAAATTTTGGCCAACCTAAGTAATCAGGCCGAGAAATAGCATAGAGAATTATCGGAAAAAGGTGACATGCAAGCAGCAAAAAAGCCGTAACAAATCAAAGACTTTGCAGAAGAAAATATCGTATTCGACCGAAACTAATTTGAGGGAAACTTTGACTTCTTCAAATTTTGCAAAACTATGTCGAAGAAAGAGAATCCAAACAACACACCTCATTGCATCGTTTATGATTATTTCTATTGCGCGGAGAGAACCCAAATTCGGAATAATTTTTATCGCCTTTTTTTCACCTTAATTATGATTTATTCTTTCGTTTTTTTACAAATAACGTTTTCTATAAATGTTTAATTGTGGAGGCGTTTACTTTGTGGTACATTTTGAATATACTGAAGAAAGAAAACAGGATCACTTTGTTTTACCACTTTTTATTTAACAAAATACATGTGACTATAGTTTCGACTATCAACTAGTCATTATCAAACATAAAGTTTTATGTTTGATAATGACTAGTTGATAGTCGAAACTATAGTCACATGTATTTTGTTAAACAAGTGGTAAAACCAAGTGATCCTGTTTTCTTTCTTCAGTATTTTCTATAAATATTTTAAATTTGTTATCGATTTACAAACAGTCTGATAATTTCCAATCAGATTTTTTGCAACAACTGAATTTTTTAGATTGTTCTTATAGACCAATACAAAACAGATATTTCAAATTTGCAAATATACGCGTCCATTTCTGTTGATACATTATTTTCACATACATACATTTGAGGGTAATTAAAAAGGTGAAACAATTCAAATAATTATATTATTGCCTAATAACATATAAGTTTTTTCCTACATAAGTAAATTTCTAATTTCCACAATCTCCCTTCTTAACTCTTCAAATTCCTCGCGTTGTCGTAGAACCACCTTATCTCTTCTTGCTTCCTCTTCTTTCCTATCGGAAACCTCTCGCACCAATAAAAACGCTTTCCGCATAATATTCCTGCTCACTATCTGGTGCTCCCCTCTCGTAAATGATAGCTCACAGGTTTGATCGTCGTGGGAAAACAACAGTACGGACTTTTCTATATTAAGGATTGGATAGAAACGACCAAACACTTTTCGAACATATTGGTTTAAAAAAATCGCCTCTATGCGGTAAATGTGTTCAGCAACCTTTATATGAGCGTACAGCTTCGCTTCCGATTGAATCATCTGAATATCGCTTATAGCCAATCCGGTCATGAGATTGAGTAGAATTATTGAGACGAAGATGACAAAAAAGAGGAAGAGTAGGTATACAATAAGTGGGTACGTTTCAAGTTCTAAGTTACTCAATTCATACTCGCCAGTGGTCATTATTAGCGTTTTGAATATAGATATGAATATATTGGAAAATGTTTTATTACTATCTTTAAATATGTAGTGAAAGGCGACGGCAAACGAAAATAGGAGCATAAAGTAGAATTTGAAAAACTTAAAGTACGTCCAGGATACAGTGCGTAGCATTATCGTGTTGGCTATTAAACGAGGGTGTTTACCGAACATAAAGAGAAGTTCGACTGTGGCGAAGAGCAGAATGTATGCAGAGAACACATGTGTATTAGGTTCGTCCGATATAAGAATAAGAAGCCAAAGGGTTGTTATTAGGACGTTCTCGAAGTTCCGAAAATATTTTAAAGACCTAACGCTAAACCTGAATAATTCTCTAGCCATTAAAAGTCCCGTTGTTGCCAGCAAAAATGTCCTTGTTCCTGTTGTTTTAAAACTAATGTGTAGAATAATGGATAAATAAAATACAAGATAGAATATTATATTTATGTAGAAAATATATCTTAATGCGTACCATTTCTTATAGATGAAGCACATAATAAGCGGATGGTTCATCAATTGCCGCTTCTCCTCGCATTTGCTCATTCTAAAAACTGCCTTCGTTTCAGGAACCAATATTTCTTTGCTATCGATCCTTCCCCTGTGCGGGGGCAATAGCGTCGCGTATTTAAAGCAAATTAACTTTGATTGGTCATCGCCTAATTTTATGCAGCTATCAAAATGCTCCAATAAGGTGTCACTTCTTATTTCATCAATACTATAACATCCATCATCATTTTTGTCAGCCAAGGACGCGTTCAGTATCAGGAGATGTAGTATGATGTCGAAAGTTGCATGTCTAATTGCGATTAAAAGCAAGGTTTTACCATCTTTCGTTTTTTGGTTTAGATCTATAGCAATTTTGTTTTTTTCTAAGGTTTCGTTCACAATCCAAAATGCCTTTTGTGTGTTTTCAGATATTTTACAGTTCTGTAGAATTTTGCTAAGAATTTGTGTATATGATTTGGGGTCAGTGATATTTTCCAATAAGGTTTTTAGATGGGTGAAGTTTCCTGTATGAATTGTAATCCAAAGTTCTTGTTTGTCTTCCCTGCAACAGATAAAATTAATAATATCCTGCAAGATAAACAACTCTCTTTGCTTAATTAAATACATTAGGTTAGCAATTCCTCAGCTTAGAAATTTAATGTTAATAGCCTAATACATGCCATCTATTTAAATCTTTGGTATCAGCGTTTTATTCAAATAGGTTGCATATCCAGATTTTTTGTCAAAAATTAAAATTTTATTTAATTTATTTTAAACATTAAAAAGTATGAAAGTAATTAAAATTTTCATTATGAACAGATGTGGATTCTACAAATGTCCCTATTGAATTTTCACAGTGAGCATTTTAAATAGAACTGTTGTAATATACTTCGGAAAAATAAAATTAAAGAAAAATATCTGCTGTAATATTGTTATCAACGAAATCAAATTTTAATTTTCCATTTATTGGCTCTAATATCTATTTTAATTCTAAAAAATATAATCTCTCTAAGGAAAGTATTTCATTTTGGAATAAGTAAATTGGAAAAAAAATACGTACGTTTCTTCATCTTCTGACTCTTTACTAGATTGAGGCTTGTGCCTTTTGTTAAAATTCATGGTTTTCCTAATTTAACTATTATATATTTGGTTTTTATGTGAAATAATAACGACGTAACATTATGTCTACGTTTATATAAATGTGGTATTTAGCATAGACTTTAGATAAAACTTAATTAATTACTTTAGTGATTACAGCTTATTTCATATATTCAAATCTCTTAAACCAGATTTAAATACGTCAAATCCTAAAGATAAATGTTATTAACAATTTGGCCTAACTGATACAGATATATTGATAACACATCCAAATCCCAAATATCTTATCATTTGGAATTTGTATATTTATATAAGTTAAACCTGACTTCGGTTGGTTTTTTCTATATTATTTTTATCTATATTACGAATTTAAAACAATATTTGCAATTTTTCACGACATTTTTCATATATTGTTAACAATTAAATATTTAATTTATTTAAGTTTATATACATTTATTGAAAACAAATTATATAAATTAAAACTATATTTGATTTCTTCTGATTTTATACATGTGCCACAAAATTTTAAGCACTAAAGAAAATACTTTAAATATAACAAAGTTTTTTCTAAACCAAATTAACGTATTTTAACCAATACATTTGGAAAAGACAACAATGGGCGAATAATTTGAAACTGCAATAAAATGAACCTAAAATTAATTGTCAGGCAACCCCAATATGTAAATCACTTTAGTATCCTTCGGCGACGAGGTGGTAGCATACTGCTAAGAGATTCATGTATTATCTGCTCAATGACCTTTCGTCTTCTTTTGGTCTTAATCGGCTTAATGCTCCGTTCGCGTAGAAAAGTTTGGTTTGCATAAGGACCAAAGGTACCAGGTTGGTTTTAGACCTGATTTATCTGTTCTGACTAGATCCTATAGTTATGCTTTGCAGGTAGTAGCAGGTTTAAAGGATCCTGGCTTCATTACTTGGGTCAAGGTTGAACGAGAACCACTAGAAATATACATAAACTCAAGCTGGAATCGCAATAAGACATGATTGATACGTGAGTAAGTAGTCGCTACTCTGCGGACTCTGGCCACCAAGTGACGTCCAGTTTATTTAGTCTTGTCACAGTATGTCATGTTTGACATATATTTCCCTAGTGGGAACAGAAATGGAATTTAGGGTAAACAAAATAAAAAAGGATCGACATCACAGGCAAGGAAAAGACTACGACAGAAGGCATCGAGGTTAAAAAAAGCAAATAACAAGCTCAGGTAAACGTAAATGATCTAGAACGTGCTGACGGCCTACAACGTCTGTTGAGGCTAATGTCTGATACGAGTACTCTATATATGATGAAAGCAAGGTTACACGTACTAAAAAGAGGAAAATAAATTCGGTCTCCCTGCTGTGGAGGTGGCCTGAACCAAGATGCTGTGTAGATTCCTCTATGTTCACAACCAGTTATACAAAGTCTCAAGGAAGCTCTTCTTCATGCTGATCATGGATAACCAGAATACTATGGAAAACATTTATGCCTTGAGAAGCCTAGTCAGCCAACTGGTTACTAGCAAGTCAGCAACTGATCACTGGCGAGATAAGGAGAGCCATTGAGTGCCTGGAATATGTCCTCTGTTCGCGTACAATAGAAAAGTTTGGGATAAACCAAAAGCAGAAGAAATGGGTAGAGCTACTGGCCACCTAGCCAGCAGAATTGGCAAAGATCTATAGGCTAAAAAATGGCATGCTTAAACAGCTGGCGGAGGGGGTGAGAGAGTCCAGCCGCTCTAGAAAGTGGTACAAGGTGGTCTCTAGGTCACCAGGGAGGAAGTAGACAGAATACGAACCAGACGACCACTCAATTAATGTAGGGAGAATTTAGCCAGGGCAAAGCTGGGAATAAAACTTCTTTAGACAACGGAAAGTCTACAAGTATTTTGGTGGAAGCGAATTGATTCTCCTATGCAGCAGCTTTGATCAAGCTGAAAAACCGGATCTGACTGTCCCGTCAGCAAAAATGAGCATGGCCGAGAATGTGGTTCTCGAGATCAGAAGAGAGACGGACGACGAAAGTGTGGTGGAAAAACTTAACTCATTTTTGGAGGATAGGCCTGATTGTTAGGATTGCAGGGCCGGGGCTAGATCTGATAGGTTCAATTCCTCTAGAAGATGTAATGCATTTAGAGACGTAGCGCTGGCAGTGATGGCAGCTTGATGGTTCAGTGAAGCGAGAAATCGTGATAGGGCGGTGAATTCCCTACAAAGTTTTTACTATTGTCGCTGAAAATAACGCTACTGTGACCTCGGCGTGTGGCGAAGCGACGGTAGGCGGAGAGAAAGCAGGTGGTTGTTAGATCTGAAGCGAGTTGAACAGCCTTAGTGGTGAAGAAAACGAATGCACAAATGTACGCCTTGGTAACCCGGGCACCTCGGATCCGTCCGGTGGTGATGTTGAAGGGCCCGGCGTAGTCAACACCGACCTAATTGTCCGACACTGTTACTGATCCTATACTTTTAATGCGTGCCAACCCTCCCAACTGTAACAAGTACTTCAAATTAACTGAGATTTCCACTGTTACTGCACCATATATAATTTAAATACGAGTAAATGCAAGGACATATATAGACTTAGCTGTAACGTCATTGAAGCTGTATTATATACTATTGAATCACCACTAACGAAACTTTTTAATTTGTGTATACGAAATAATATTTTTTCCGATGCTCTAAAGAAAGCGCTAATTGCTCCAACGATCAGGATGTTCCTCACAAGTGTCCCACTATGTCACTGCTTCCCATATTTGAATATTTTTTTTTAAAGTTCTCCAATTACAACTAGTACAATACTTCGAAGAAATGAATCTTCTGCGGAGTGAGTAATTTGTCTTTAGAAAAAGAGGATCCATAAAGGATGGAATTTTAAAATTTGTAGAGATGACCATCGGCTGCTTTGAAATGGGCTCCATCTCTACAACAAGGTTCCTAGATCTCCTAGATCTCTCAAAAACATTCTCCCACGAAATTTTGATGAGGAAGCTATATTTCTACAACTTACATCCTAAATTCTGTCGATTGTTAATGTCCTGTCAATCAGAACACATGTACTTGTTTAAAGGGGAGAATATCTGATGTCTTGTTGCCATTAAAACATGGGGTTCGTCAAGGCTCCATTCTGGGTTCACTGCTTTTCTTAATTTATATAAATGACTTACATGAATCTACGGCAAACGGGGAAATCATTTTATATGACGATTACACAACCTAACAAATCATTCAAAAAAATTAGACACCGTAAATATGCTACGTAAACAAATAAAACTGCATCGTGCTGGTTTCTAAGTAGTAAGATTAAACTAAATAATAATAAAACGCTTTTTCACTCTCAAAGGGAATGAATCAATGTGAATCTACCAAATTTTTAGGAGTTTACATTGATTCACTATTAACATGGGCTTCACAGGACGATGATGTTGAGAGTAAATTATGCAGAAATACTTTCCTTATTCGAAGTCTATCAACTCAGGTTTTAAAATAAATGCTTCGTGTGTCATATGGCCTTATTGTTTTCGGACATTCTGCGTTCAGACACCGCATCTTTGGTATTATGGCGACCTATAGATTTTTGCAAGATTGCCACCAGGCATTCAAGGGC
Organism: Ontholestes murinus; assembly: GCA_963969525.1. NCBI lineage: Eukaryota > Metazoa > Arthropoda > Insecta > Coleoptera > Staphylinidae > Ontholestes > Ontholestes murinus. Next base: position 88,642,904 of record OZ018387.1, read on the forward strand.
TTGCAGATACTTACCCTTCCATGTCTTTATATCCTGGACTACACAATTTTTTTTGATATACCTAATTACCATACTAAGCAAGTCTCTCATGTATATCCAAAAATTATCACGTTAAAAAAATCGCAAACATCAATTACACATCATGGAATCAATTTTCACAATGTACTTTCGGAACATGTTAAAGTCTTACCATGCAAAACATTTTGCAAGTTTTTGCATGCTAGTAGAACGAGGAAGTAGCAGAGGCGAGAGTCTAAGCGAACGCGTTTAGGAAGAACCTGACAAATGCAAGCGTAAAGGAGGCGGGCTTAGACGTGGCAAGGGGGTGAAATAGAGGTACATGCAGGAGGAAGTGGGAGCAGACCAAGAGGCTAAAGGTAGTCCTTTCCGACATGAGGACACAAGTTAAAAGGGTAGATAAGGATTTAGTCTATTTCAACTTATCAATATCAATGGCACTGGGCGATGGTATCGCGGAGCCCGATAAGGACAAACTGTTCTCGATAGACTACGTTGAGTTTGGTACTCTATAGCCGATGTGTATGTGTGATAAAAAAGGTGATAATATAGATAATTTATAAATAAAATTAAGTAACTAATACCAGTTAACTAATTTTCCTCCACAAAGGAATGCACCTTGACATGCCATAAACCACTTAGGTTTACCTTAATGTGTAAGACACTTTAGAACCTTTCTGCGGCGAATTAAGAAATTTTGTAAACCATTTAAGTCACTCTCTGCTTAGTCTGTGACAAGTCGTTCTCTTTTAAACAATTTTTTGGAAATAGGACTTATGAAAATTAAAACAGAATCAATATCAACGACAACAACCACCACCAAGAAAAAGACTACCACAGGTAAAAAGGTCAAATCACAAAGCTCAGGTAAACTTAGCCTGAACTAGGCAACCGCAAAACCGTATCATAGCGCACCTAAAACACTAATTGAGGCTAATATCGGAGACAAATACTTCAACTATAAAGAATTGCCATAATTACTGGGTACACCCAGTTAGGCAGAGTCTCAAGGAAGCTTTTCATGGCGAATAGGCCAGAATAATGTGGAAACAAAGAAGAACGTTCGTGGGTTAAGAAGCCAAGCCAACACTGGTGATAGATAGATAGATAGATGTTATATGAGTGGCACCAGCGCCTATTCCACCTTTTCAGGTCTATTGTGGATCCCTGTTTATCTCAGATGACCAGCTCTAGCTTTGCCTCTTTGATTAGTCCTATTAGCCCTGCCAGAGGGGCTTGGGTACAAGTCTCCGCGCTTGGGTTTGTAGTGCCTAGCTTTTGATATCTAATCCTTGCTAGACCCTCGCAGTGGCATAGGATCTGGAACGAGTCCTCTTCTTCCTCTAGGCAGAATCTGCATGGTGCTTCTTCCACCAGGCCTATTTTGCTCATATGTTTGTTGAGCTTGCAGTGTCCTGGTATCAGGCCTACTATTGTTTTGACCATTTTCCTGTCTTGGTTCAGGAGTTCGGTCGTGAATTTTGGCGATTGTTTCTTAAGGAACTGTTTCGCCTGTCTCTGTCCTGGTGAGTTCGTCCACCAGGCATGGGCCTGTGTCTCCACCCATTTTTTTACGGATCGTTTGACTGCGGTTTTGGAGATTCCGCAAGAGGGTTCCGGGCCAATTACTGCTTTTGACGAGCCTTGTTTGGCCAGTTCGTCTGCTATGTCATTCCCCGGATGTCCTCCGTGTCCTGGGACCCATGTGATTGTTACTTTTTTGTGACAGCTAAGTTGGTTAAGAGTGCGTATACAGTCCCACACTAGCTTAGATTCGACCTGTGTAGAGCTTAGTGCTCTTAGTAGCGCCTGGCTGTCGGAGAATATAGCAATTGACCTACTTTTGGTGTCTTGTCTTGCTATTTCTCTTGTGCAGTGGTAATGATCTATCGCCTCTGCTTGGAACACCGTGGTGTCCTTGGAGAGACTGACAGAAATCTTTGTCACGGATTTTGTGCCGTATATACCTGCTCCTACCCCTTTGTCGGTCTTTGAGCCGTCCGTAAACCAGTATGATTCTGCTTTGGTGGGTTCGCCTTCGACCCAGTCTTCTCTTTGCGGGATTAGTACCTTGTATTTCTTTTTGAAATTGTATTTTTTAATCATGGCACCACTTGGAATCGCTGTGATCGCGTTAGTCTTCAGCTCGTCTTCTAGCCGTTGTGTGTTTTTCCGTGTGATCGGATTATAGGCGCCTCTCCTTGTATCAGTCTATATGATACGGACCTGGCTTCTCCTTGAATGAAGATGTGTAATGGTGGTATATTCAAGATGGCTTCTAGGGCTGCTGTTGGGGTGGTGCTTAGGGATCCTGTTACACTGAGACATGCTAGTCTTTGTGTACTACTCAGGAGTCCTACCGCCCCCTGTTGCGTTGCCCTAGTCCACCAGACCACTGCTCCATAAGCTATCATGGGTCTTATCACCCTGGTGATTTTCGTACCCCCGAACTTTAGTGGCTTTAGGCCTTGCAATGCTCGTCTTTTTGTGAATATGACAATTTGTGTTTTTTTGTGGATTGATTGTCAGTCGCTCCTGTTTGCACCAATTGTCTACTATGTTTAGGGCTCTTTGTGCTCGCTCCGAGACAACTCTCGCGAACCGGTCCCTGATGACAATGGCTAAGTCATCCGCGTACCCTAGGCAGTGAATATCCTCTTTGGACAGTTTTCCTAGAAGATCATCCACTAGTGTTGCCCATAGCAGTAGAGACAGGACTCCTCCTTGTGGGCAGCCTCCCCTCGCCTTAGCCTTAATGGTATGGCCCCCCAAAGTGGTTATGATTGTCCTTTTCTCTAGGCTGTACTTGATCCATTGGCAAAGGCTTCGCGGGACTCCTTTCCTCAAGGGGTTAGAATTAGCTGGTTTAATTGATGGGTCGGGGCCAGAGCTGATAGCCTTGTGGAAGATACAGACCATTTGGATACGTAGCGGTTTAATACAAGGGACCGGAGAGGAGCGGACTGTGCAGAAGATGTAGTGGCGAAGATTATGTAACGACGGGGTGCAAGCCAGACGTTAGGTAGAGGGGGGGGGACAGCTAACAAAATAGAGGTCACTAAGGAAGTAGAAACGAAATGCCTGGAGTCAGCATAATGATGCAGGAGGCTGCTCTAAGAAGAGCGCGAGATATGAGGTGATATAGGTTAACTTAAACAGATGCCATGTAGCCTATGATCTGTTGAACTGACCATAACCCTCGGTCAGCAATCAGAATGCGTCGAGGATCGACTCGGAATTGCTGAAAGGCAGACGAAAGGTGAACGTGGCTATAGAAAGACGGTCTGTCCTGCTACGCTCGTCCCAACGACACTTTTGACCTCTCCTGGTCTTAATCGACTTCCGAGTGTATTATGAGTCATGACAAAGGGCCTGAACAGAAACAATCGATTCAATTAAAAAGTTAAGTTTTTATAAAAATATTTCACCACATGTTAAGTGAGGATTTATTTCATCGCAAACGGTGCAAGTTTTGCTCCAGACCTGATCTATCCAATCTACCATCTGTGGTTATGTCTTACGAGTTATGGCAGGTTTAGATTTTCTCGGTGGGCGAGGTTCAGCCCACAGCTAGTGCTATATCGACATAAAACCGAGTGAACAAGGCGAACCTAAATTACGGCCAGAGACGATTCAAATGGATTACGTACCAAAGCAAAGACCTACTACAAACTCATTTAGGCAGATTCTAATAGTCCTTGGAAACAAAAATTAGCAGCCATCAACTCCATAGGGCAATTAATCTACCTATCTACATTCAAATTTTGTAATTATTGTAATAAAATTTATATAGTCCAACTGCAACGGAATTTAGAAACAATATTAAAAAAACATTTCTACCACATTAAAAATATGGCAATATTAAAGAATTCCTCGGAATACAAATTATCCTTTTAAAAAACCACACACAAAAACTTTAATCTCACAATCCCCGGGATGAAGAATGAGTATACTCATACAAGAGTAAAGTGCATTGTATTATGTAAAATTTGACTTGTATTAAGAATGTCTAAAAATAAATTAATACGATTCTTTGCATGCATTTTTTTTTTCTAATGCGGTACACGATCATTTAAACTTTGAAGAAGATCGGAATCACTCTATAATCTAAATGTTCAAGTAAAAACCTAATGATTTAGGATACTTTTACGAAGTCTTCAGTAGAAGCTTGAATTCCAGCAGGATGGTTGTGACGGTTACTATGTGGTATTTCTTTTTCAAATGTAGAATGTCCTTCATTAAATTCCTTTGAAAAATATCGAGAAACCATTATAACAAATACCTGAGACTTTCATAATTCACTGTCTCAATATAGTTTAAAGATTATAATTTAAACTTTTCTAACAATAAGAATGCATATAAATAGAGAGCGGATAAAAAAGCTTAAAAAATGTGAAAAAAAGCACTTAAAAAGGCAGAAAATTTAGAGAAAAAAGCATTAAAAAGGCATAAAAACAGGAAAAAAGCATAAAAACACGAAAAAAAGCACTAAAGAAAACTATATTTTCTTAATATATTACAGGTTTATCAACATGTTTTACATAGAAAATCTGCTTAAAACTAAAATAAACATACTTTCTTTACGCAATATATGATATTATGTAAGTATTTAAAAATTAAATTGTAATTTTGTATACATTTCAAAACAACTAAAATCTATTCATGAAAACAGTAGATCATTAAATGTTGTTCTGGGGGTTTAATTGTAAAAATTATTACTTCTGACGCTCAATAAATTTTTGAAAGTGGAGAAGCTTCTCTTTATTTTAAATTATAGTTGGATCCATTTGAAAATTGCCATTCAAAATCAAGTTTAATTTATTTAATATTAAAAATCCTTCATTTTCACCGAATATTTCTTTCGATATTATTTTGATTTCTTGGCCAATGCGTCCAGGTATTTTCTAAATTGAATCTGCTTTTATAAATATTTGATTGTGTTGCTCACAAAATTTAAACGCGATTTTATCTAACTAAATTGATTTGAAGGAAGCTCTTGTTTCTTAAGAACTGTTTGACAGTCATTAACTGATTTGCTTGTCGTTTCGGGAAGGTTGTTTATAACCTTATTAAATCCTTCAAAATTGTTCGCATAGTACATCTCGCATATATCCAAGTTCCCCATTTTGTTAGCACTGGTTTATGGGGCAGTGAGATATCAGTAATGACTCCTTGAATAATTGCACTCACAGAAGAATATAAGAACTATTTTTCCATATTTAATTAAATCTACAAATGGAAATTTCATTCTTATAGTTTCAGAAATTTGTTTCTATCCTATGTGCTAAACTTGTACAATGCACAAAATGCATTATTAGTAAAATTTTGTAAATTAGTATTGTCTACGGCAAAAATAAGCTTGTCAGTCGATCATTTATGAATTTTGCTATAATGTTATTATCAGTTTTCTTCAATTCTTTTGTTTATATCAAAATACTATTGGTCGGATATCTTCATGTTAAACTCGTATTATTAAATTAAACAAGCGTCTGTGATTTCATCTACCCCAAACCACATATAATGATTGTTAATAATATCTTTAATTTTTTGCATGGTTTCATAGTACGCAAGAGCTACATAATTATTTCTCAGGAATGCGCATTTTACAATATTTTCCTAAGAAAGATTCAAATGCATTATTTTGTAATTTTTTTAAAGGGATATTCGAATGTATGGTAAAAGTATTTTGCACAAATGTGAATTTAATTTAAATTGTCCAGCTTTGAACTTTTTCAAACGTTCTTGATGTAGTGTTGTTATAACATGTTTTACATACAAGTCTTGACTATTTAGGATGCAGTAGGGAACTAAAATAAAACTTACTATTTTTAAATATGCATTACAAAATAATGTATTATTTTCAGTTGTTAATTCTGGATAGTCTTTAATTAATTCTTGTATTGTGGTTTTCACCTTTTGCATTATGGGTTAAATATACATGTGAATTATATAATATAATTTATCTGTGAATCCCCAGGTTAATACGATTCACGCATATAGTAATTTTTGATAAATAAGTAAAGTTTTTAGAATGTCAATTCAATAGTACGGTTTATAAATGCGAGTTTCAATATGAAAATTAAATATGCGCCAGTCGTCCCATCCGTATTTTGGCCGAGAGTAGAAAATTGATACGGTTGTAGAACACCTGATTATTAGCTATCACTTAAATTTGTTTACATTTAATACTTACTGGGGACACGAAGAAAATATGTAATACAAATATAATCTATAAATGATGGGATACAATTTTTTTACGAAAATTCTCTATATTAGCACATTCATTTAATATCAACGTGAAATTTGTATTAAATGTTTTTTAAATTTGAAGAAAAGGTTCTAAATAAGCATCAGAATCTAAAAAAAGCATGAAAATAAGCACAAAAAGTCAAAATAAGCACAAAAAGTCAAAATAAGCAAAAAAAGCAAAAAAAACTTAGCGCTAAGTAATCACATTCTTCAAGATTCGTATAGATATTAAGAAATTTTTTCGATGCTTTTAATATTATGGATAAGCATAATGCTAGAAATCCGCTCTCTACATATAAATTTAATTTTAATAATACTCTGCAAAGGCATTTCTTCGAAATGGTCCATTTAGTTAATTGCTTTGTTTGGCCTAATTAAGCCTTAGGTACTTTTCTACTCATCGTCTGACTCTCACCTTGTACTAAATGTGCAAATACAAATTACTTATAGTAGAAGCTTTTTATTCGGTGCTAAACGGTTTTCTCAAATCAAAACGAGCCCAAGATAACAAATGGTTATTTGAATTGGACGTACGTACATAGGTAAGCCGCAATTCGCATTATAAACTCAAGTGAAAAGACCCACTCAATTCATTACTAGATTTATCTGTTATCCCAAGAGATTTCGCAGAGCGCATTTGCATTTATTCGAGAGGAGTTTTCTTGCGGCGTCCTCATGATTCCATTCGGGACGCGCGCCTCTGCTTCTATGGATATGTTTCTATATATATGTGTGTGTGTGTGTGTGTATGGATGTGTGTGGGAGTCAGTGGGTGCACGTCTAAGCGAGCCTCGCAGATATAACTGCGATAACTGAAAATGTAAAATATCGAGAGTCTCTCGAAATTTATATTTCATATCGCAACGATTGGCTTGGTGGACGTGTCCCTTTTTTATCCGGCCAATAAATTCCGAGATCGGATACGTGCACCGAACGCCTCGGTCCGGCTCTGTATTAAAATGATGTGCGCGAGGAGAATTGTTGGGATAAATTGATGATACGTGTATATGAATTCAGTTTTTCGTTCTAGTTTTATATGAAAAAAAGGGCGGATGAAATTCGCCAGCATGAAATTTATTTCAATGACTTATGAGAAATTGATGATACTCGGTTCTCATATTAAACAACGGCGATACGAACACTGGGTTGTATCGAGATTCTATTTATTAAGATAATTGTAGTTTTTTAATTAAAACTATTTGGGAGTAATAATAGAATCCAAACATGATTCATTTTTGCAACGACTAGCGCAATTGTCTACTTTATTTCATCAAACTATTATCGCAGCTTGATATAATTAATACAATTATGTTATGATTAAATCATATCTTTTTAGCTTATATACTTTTTATCAACAAATATTAATGTTTTTTTGTTTTTCAATGTTGTTCTAAACTTGTTTTTTTATGATTGATGAATTTTCTAATTTGTTTGGTTTGGTAATTAATTTTTTCTTTAGTCTTATTATTTTATTTTTTGACAGTCCATCTTCTGGATATTATTTACTTTCTGTAGTTCTATTTTTCTTCTTATCTTTCTCTTTTTTAAACCATTGATCTTTATTACTTTGACTCTCTTTCTGAATTTATGTGTTTTTAAGCGTTTCTAGGTTTTCTTGTTTGTTTTTATATCTATCTATAATTTTTTCAGTTTGTGTTATCCAGCTATCTTATTATCTATCATCTTCTGTGTAGTTCTAATCTACTTGTAATATGCCTAATATCTGCCTATTTTGTTTGCACTTCATTTTTATATTGTATCTCTTCTAGATTCTAGTGTCTTATCTGCCTTTTATTGACTCTTATTCGTTTATCTATATAATCTTAGAAGGTTTTCTGATTATTTTTAGTCTATCTGTTGTCTATAGTATGCTATTTTTTTGTATTTAGTTTGTTCCTATGTTATTCATATTTTATTCTTTGTTTGTCTGCCTTGTACATGGATACATAAAATTTCGTGTTTTTTGCCTCTAATTCAGGTTTTATCTGTCGTATTTTCATTTATCTTATTCTGTCTAATTTTCGTCTCTATTGGTCTGGTGACCTACTTATGTTACTCCTGGTCTATTCTATGCATAGATATTATGTTTTTGTCTGCCTTTATATTTGTATATTCTACAAGCGTCTTAAGTCTATCTGTTTATAGTTCTTTCTGCACCTTTTCTCATATCTTTTTAATTCGTTCAGTTTATTTTCTATATGTCTGTTGTATGAAATTAGTATTTTCGGTGATTCTGGCAAAATATCAATTTTATATTGCTTCTCAATTGGTCCTTTGAAACTTCTTTGACCATGCTTCTCTCGTATGAATACCTATTTCACTATTTTGTCTATCCATTGTCTAATACTGGTTCATATTATGCCTCTTCTTTCAATTTTGTTACTCCTATTTTATATGTTCTCACATTTACTCGTATGTTCATCTATTATTCATTGTCTAGCGTTATTAATTTATTTTAATTAATTATTATATAATGATATTATTTATTTTCTTTCTTTCGTTTCTTTGTTTTCCGATATATGTTCTCGTCAGTATATTTTCTTTTTTTGCGTTTTATCACTTCTTATCTTCTTATTCTTATCTTCTTATTCCTTAAGTCTACCATTTATTTACCCTGTTTGCGCCTTTTGTTATTTTTAGTCTCTCTTTCATATTTGCGTCTTTACCTTTTATCTCTCCATTATGTACACTTTTATTGCTTGATTCTCTTGTCTAAATGTTCTTAAATTCAGAAGTTCTTTTTTATTTCATGTATTTTGAATGTCTTTTGTACTGTCTTTAATTTTACATGATTTCATCTGCATTTTGATTAACATTTGCCAGTAATCTTCTATTACTTGTTCGTCTAATCTCTAATATATTCTATATTCTAAGTCTACTGGCCTTGCGCTGTCTTTTATTTCATCATCTCTGTTCATCTGCATTTTGTCTATCATAAGTCTATCTTTTACCAGTAAGTTGCCGTCTATCTTATCTAATATATTTCTGACTATATATATATCTTTGTTTAAATTTCTGCATTGTTTAAATCTGTTTTTTTTATCAAAGTCGTGTAGTAATTTGGCCACTCTTCTCAGAATTGGATCACGTGAGATGTGTGAGTGACTCGCATTCACATGTGTCTTAGAGAATAATTTTCTTTCTTTCAGACGTAGGGGATTTTTTGCTACTTCTATGTTATGGAGGTGCTTGCCACAATCAGTTTCTTTACAGTTCATTGTATTTCCTGCTCAGCTTCGGTGTTTGTGTATAGGTGAATCTTTTGGCAACAGCATACTTGTCAGTTTGTAGCCTTTACTTTTTGTATTTATTGTGTTTGGAGTTTCTACTCAGTATTTGGAAGATAGTAAGTGGTGCCAGTGATAGAGACTTAACGCCTACCCTCTCCAGGGCAGCCCTTCTGGCTAGCCTGTCGATCCAGTCGTTGACTATTGTTTGAATGTTCCTTAACCCATTATTACTCTGTTGTTTGCGACAATTTATTCTAGAGCTGTATTGCACTCTAGTTCTATGCTGCTGGCCAACCTTGGTCTCGATAGCACGGCTTTGCTTTATTTGCTATCAGTGAGAAACATAATGGATTTGCCAGTTTCAGTAATTTCCAAGTACCTTCGAGTAGCTTGAAAAGGGGGGGGGGATGCTGAGTATCATCAAGTTCTTGGTAGTAAATGGCTGCCCTTGCGATTTCATGATTCTAAGCCCCATCGGTATAAAGGGTGATTTCTGATTTATCATCAATCTGATTTTATTATTTCTTATTGCCCTTTAAACAGGTGTCTCTGTGGCACATGGCCGAGACATTCATTGAGGTTTGGCAGATGTACCAACCTTCTTGGCAGCGCAGATCTCATAAGGCTGGTCTGTAATTTGAGAGACAGCCTTTCGACCGCCTCTCTATGTACAGGGTCCTGTCTGGAGATATCTCCTTTCAGGTGTTTAGATAGGCAGCTGCTAAACAGTTATGTACTCGTTCTTCTTGGGTTTCCAATACTGAAGCAGATCCATCTATGCTCTCTTCAAGACATATCCCCTCTATTTGTGATGGGTGATGTGTATAACCTCTTGCCTAGTAGAGGTAACGAAAGTGGGTTCGCGATCCCTATTTACTATCTCTAGGGTCGTAGTTGAGAGATACTCTAGAAGAGATTCTCCTTTGTTTCTGTTACTGTCCCACACAATGTGGTGGGTATTGACTTCGCATCCTAATATCAAGCCTAGAACAGTGTTGGTGAGTGCCGCCATCTCCTTTTTGAGAGAAGGGGTCTCGCTGCCTTATGAAAGGTGGGCAGATGCCAGGATCACAGTCCTGCCCTCTGCACCCTGCACACTGATCCGGTGTGTTGAATTGTGGTAAGAACACGCACTGCACTTTCTTAAGTGTATAGATATATATTCTTGGCTTTGTGAAGTATTAACCTTTCCTTTTAGAGTACCCATGCCGACAACCCTTTCGCTTTGTGGTCAGGGTTCCTGTTATCCTCGTGGTTGTGTAGATATTGGCACAAGTGCATCACAGCTATCTTGCCTGTGCAGGTTTGTACAATGTTATGGTTGTATGGTTAGAACTTACTTGCTAGTAAGCAAAAAGACCTACCTTATGTATTTTCCGGTCCGTCTTGGTGTGGCTTCAGAGCTGGGGTTCTGATTATTGAGAGCCATTCTGGGTGTTTGCTATGGTCTTCATAACAGCCTTCAGGGTGATTTCCTTCTAGCTTCTGGTTTCTTCCTTTTGTGGAATATTTTAGACAAAGTCTATTATGTCATTTTGGGCCGAATGCAGGTTTTTTTCTGTTATATTTTGATGTATTTGATCTTATTTTTTGACTCTTCTTAATCTGTCTACTTTTAATTATATATTTTTTGTATCTGTTGTCCCAACTTTGTATTATTTTTTCTCGAATATCATCATTACGTATATATAAAACTTGTTCTATATACAAGGTGGCGAAAAGTAATGTCAGAGTTTGAATTAGCTGCCATTTTGTTATAAATGAAAAAAGAGCTCTGTTTTCAACAAACGTTTATTTGAAAGTGTATTCTATACCTCCGTACAATTTATATTTTAATATGTGAATAAAAATATCGGCATTCCCTTCTGTTTGCCGACCTAACAATTTGGTTACATTACTTGGAAAAAATTATATCGCTTAAATGGCAACCCCCCGAGTTGAAATTCACGTTGCGTAAAAACAGAAGACTTAAAATTTGTCAAATAACCAGTAAAAGTAAATCTACGATCTTGAGTTATGTATAGCTCCATGGCATATTGACAACTAATACTACATCATAAATATCAAACCGCACTGACATTTGTCGCCATCTGCAAAAATGACGGTCAATTCAAACTATGATATTACTTTTGCGCCACCTTGTATATTTATTATTAGTCCTTAGTCTACCTTCGTATATTAAAATATAAATATAAATTATATATTAAATGTTAATTAATACTTAGGCATTTGTTTTTTTATTGAGTGTTCTTTTTTCTATTTTAATTTACTCTATTTTTTATTTCATTTACCTTTCTGATATCTGATATATGTTTGTATTCTATTTGTCCGTTTTCTATATCATTCTGATATAATCTCTAAATCTAATATATATATATCTACATTATTTTCAATAATCGAATTAATTTTTTATCTACCATTAATCAAAGACAAATACCTTTAATATTTCTCGTGCTTTGGTTAAAGGATTTTGGCTAATTTGGCCTTATTTTGGCACCTCTGTTGCCTTTTATATTAATGTGTGCTTAATTATCCAAATGCAAATTGCTGCTTAATGTCTTCAGATAAGGTTTTAGCTTTAGTATTATTTATTGTCCTCTATCGATTATGTATGGTTTTCTATTATCAGTCTATGTTCGACTATTTTATTTTCTGTTTTGGGTTTGTCTTTTGTCAGAAAAACTACCGAAAAACAGAAAAGAACGTATGATTTTTTTTCTGTTTCTTAGTAGTTTTTACACTGCTATGTACTTTTTCAATAGTCATAATCTCAGTTCATTTTCAATTGAATTTTATCCATCATTTACTCTCCGTATATACTGTCTATTATTTGTCTTTCCTCGTTATATCTTGTGTTGAAATTTCTGCATGCGTTAAATATATCTTTAATTAGACAGAATAATATTCGTTTTTAATATTATTTATTTTAAAAGCATCTACTTCGTTATTAAATAGTTTTTTGTTTCTCTCTTATACATATAATTGTTTCCAGTTTTATCTTTATCATTTTGTTTGTATTTGGGTGACATTGTTTTGTATTATTTTTTTTAAAACAAATTTTGTAACTTTTATAAGGCTTTGCCTTCTCTTTACCTTATTGTCGTGTATCTGCTTTTATTCTGTAATTTCATCTTCTCCTTTTGTCTTTTGTCTATTTTCTAACGGTTTTGTAGCGGTTGTTTATTTTCTACATTCTCCCCCATTTTTATTGTTTGTGGTTTCTTTGTCTTTGATTCAAAAATATTTTTTCTTTATTTGTCGCTAAATGGTCGCTTCTAGAAACATTTCAAAAGTATTTGCCTTTGTATTTTACTGTGTTATTATTTCCTTTGTATCTTTCTTTTGTTAATTGTTTTTCTGCTTTTTCGGTTTATATTTATTTGCTATAATTAGTATTATTTTGTATCTTTTATTTCTCTTTTATCGCAAAACCTTTGATTTTTGTCTCTATTTATCAGTTTCATCGTTTTCTTTAGATTTAGAGTAGTAGTAACATATATTTATTGACAAATTTTGTACATATTTACATAAATAATGAATGATGTGTTAATGTATTAATCTGTCAAAAGGCTATCTACCAGAGATCTTTCTGCCTTTTGGGTTTCTAGGAAGACAGTAAGTAAGTAAGTAAGTAGTAAGTAAGTAATTTATTTCCATAAAAAATGTATACATTCTTGGATGAGTCAAAAAAAATATATATATAAGTGTAGGATGTAAACAGAGCTGGTAAAATTATTCTATTTACTAATACTTAGTCTATGTTAGTTTAATTAATAATTAGTTTTATTAGTTAAGCCAGACTTAATTACTACGATAAGTAAATTAAAACTAATGTAGAGATAAAATATTACAATTAATTATAAAACAAACATACAATAATAAAAAATAAGGAGTCAAATAATTAAAACTTAATAGCTATTGTATAAGACTTAAAAAATAAATAATCGATAATTAAAACTTAATAACTATTGATCACAAATTAAAATTTAGTGTAAAGATAAAATATAACAATGATTCGAGCAAATAAAATAATGAGTAATAGTACAACTATAAATAGATACGACTAACACATATTGAAGACTATGGATTATTTTACAGATTATCGCAGAATTCCTCGTACTCTTTAACACTGTAGAAACAATTTTGTTCTAAAAGTTGTTTAATATATTTTACAAACAACGTTTTTGGTAACTCTTTGATTCTGTTAGGGAGATTATTATATATTTTTACGCTTTGCACTATACACGAATGTTGATAAAAACTGTGGTTATGTTTGGGCAACTTGATTAAGTTATTCCGTGTATTATATTTGTGTTCTGTTTCATGTATGCTAAATAGGTGAATATTACTTTTTACGAATTTTAGTGTTTCATAGAGATAGAGACTTATTACAGGCATGATTTTAAGTTTTTTGAACAGTTCACGGCAGCTTGTGTTTGGTTTTTTGTTACAAATTGCTCTTATCAATCGTTTCTGTAGTACACACACTTTATGAATATTGATCTTGGTTGTATTTCCCCAAAAGATGATACCATAAGATAATTGGGATTGACAATATGCAATGTAAACTGTTCTGGAAGCATCTTGATGTACGTCGTTTCTCGTGGCATATATAAGGTACGTATATTTTGATATTTTAGAACACAACACCTCTATATGTTTATTCCATTTTAGATCTTTTTGAATTATGAGTCCTAAAAATTTAGCTTCTTCTTTTTCCGATATTAATTCGCCCTTTATATTGACATCAGTTAGGGACATTGGTGCTCTAAAATTAATAATGTGTGTCTTAGATGGATTAACTATAAGGTTATTTCTATCTAACCACGCACACATCTCATGCATTACGTTATTTGCTGCTACATTTAGTTCGTTAAAACATTGACCTTCTAAGTTCAACGTTGTGTCATCAGCAAACATTATTATATGAGCATTTATAGTTAGTGGTATGTCATTTACAAATAGCAGAAATAGTAACGGGCCTAAAATGCTACCTTGTGGGACACCGACTGTTGGACAGGCAGTATTTGATGTATAATACTGGTTTTTTATAGTCATTGTTGTTACATGCTTCCGCTCCGACAAATATGACGTTAGTAGTCGAAGACAGTTTCCTCTAATACCATAGCTAGCTAATTTATTTAACAGTAATTCATGTGGCACACAGTCAAATGCCTTTGACAGATCTAATAGTATGGAATAAGTATGAATATTTTTATCTTGGTTGTCGTAGATAAATTTGAGAAAATTAAATATGGCATGAGTTGTTGTAAACCCCTTTCTAAACCCAAATTGTTGTGCGCACAGAGTTTTATTACATTCAATATAGTGCAATATTCTATTATGTATAACTTTTTCAAATATTTTGGAAAACACAGGTAGTATTGAAATTGGCCTGTAATTGCCCATTTCATGCGTATCTCCTTTTTTGTAAATGGGCACAATTCCACCCATTTTAAGAATTGATGGAAATATGCCTTGAGTCAATGATAGATTAATGGCTTGTGTTAAAGGATCAATAATAGAATTAATTGTGTGTTTGATTACTTTTATACTCAGATCATAAATGTCGTTAGTGCTGTTGGTTTTCATGTCAGTTACAATTTTTTTGATTTCCGATTCGGATGCAGGCCTGAGAAAAATAGATCCCACGTTTTTGCTTTCAATAATATAATTTTGGGTTTTATTTGGTTTAGCTGTATTGCCAATTGTACAAAAATAATTATTCATCGTATCCACTATACAATGAGGATTATCTATTTTGACTTTATTAGAGTCTATTAGGTAATTTACACATGTATTATTTTTGTTGTTGTCTTGGTTTTTATTCTTGAGTATATTCCATAGTGCTTTTGTTTTATTATTTGCATTTTGAATGCGACTCGAGTTATAGTTTTTTATTTCTATTTGCAGTGAGGATTTATACTTATTTTTAAGTGACTTATAGATATTATTTACCTCATAGCTTTTTGTTCGTTGATATAGTTGATAAAAAAAATCAATTTCTTTTTTAAGATTTTTTAAGGTGTCTGTATACCAAGGTTTCTTATGCTTGAAGTTATTTTTATTTTTTATTTTGGTTTTAATTGGGCAATACTTATTGAAAGCTGCTAAGAAAATATTATGGAATTCTTTAAAATACGTTTCACAGTCGAAACAGTACAATTTTAAATCGTCCCATTTTATGCCGTTAAGTGCATTATTTAATTCCGATAAAGTTTCTTCATTTACTAATCGGGATTTTACTGTATTTTTATTTTTTTTGAGGCTGCAACCAAATTTCATGACCTGTCCTTTATGATCCGATATGTGAGTGTCGACTACATTAGCACTGGTATAATTAATATTTGTTATAATATTATCGATACATGTTTGACTGATATTAGTTACACGAGTTGGCGATTTTATAGTAATTTCTAAATTATAACAATTTAAGAGATCAATAAATAAAGAGGTTTTGTGATCACTAATTTTAAGAATGTCAATGTTAAAATCACCACCAATAATTACATTGCATTTTTCCCTAATAATCGTTTGATATAAAACATTTTCCATAGTATTGAGAAAGTCATTAATATTTCCATCGGGTGGGCGATAAATACATAAAATGATTATTTTTTGATTTGATTTAGGTTTGAATTCTACAGCAGCAATTTCAATATTCATTTCATTAGAAAAATTATTTAAATCAGTCCTGGTATTAGCAGTTATATTATCATTTACCATGATTGCTGCGCCCCCATGGCTGTGGTTGAGTCGACTAAAACTAGAAATTTGGTGGAAATTGCTTATTTTCGGAAATGTTTCACAATCCGCAACCCAATGTTCGGTAATTAGAAAAAAATTTACATTCAGTTCATTCAAAATTATATCTAATTCATTTATTTTATTTTTAATAGATTGTGTATTTTGGTGAAACACCGTAATTAATTCAAGCGTGTTCTCGCTCGAATGTCTTATTTGATGTTTTGAGACTTCTTGTCTCGGTGAAAAAAACGGGCCACGTATGTTCCGTACGGCCACATTGCTGCGTCCATCGCTCTATCGAAGTTAGTCCGGTCTATGGTGATTTTGAATGATTTGTAGTGTTCGGGATATTTACTCTCCACGCCTTCACATGTTGCTTCGGGAAAATGAGGTTTAATATATGAAACAAGGTCCTCCTGTGTAGTTGATGGATGGAGCCGAGACACATACAAAAATGCCTTTCGCGAAATGGCTTTGATATTGTGTTGGTTTGCCGAGAGTCCAACGATGCCCTGAGATTTGGGTTTTTTTCTTTTATTTAAAACAGTTTTCCAGTTACGGTCTTTTTCATTTTTCTGTGACTTTCTGGAATCTTCATTAGATTCTGTACTATTCAAATTTATCGCTCGTTCATTTACTGGTGATGCAACTTTGTGTAGAGAGTTAATTTTATTCACGGTAATTACGTCCATATTTCGGTCTTCTAAGATTGATGTTGGAGTATTGGTATGCAGTGATTTATTTTCTGCATTTACTGCTACTGGCTTATAGATGGCGTTCTCAGATGATTTACAGATATCTTCGGGAACAATAATTTTATTTTTAGGAGATTTATGTTCTACTAAATTTGGTTTGCGACTTGGCTTAGATTGGAGATGTATAATTTTCTCTTTCAAAAGGCTATTACATTCCGATAGCACGTCATTCTTACTTTCTAACTCTTTTATTAGCTTTTTTAAGAGTTTATTCTCTTCTATCACATAACGAAGTTGCACAGTACCTTCATTGGTGGGATTTGGAGACTTAACCTCTTCTTCCTCGTAAACGGTATTGATGTTAAGACGCTCGCATCTCTTGGTGTGGAGATCCAAGCATGCTGGATGGAAGTGCATATTACAGGTTGCACAGCAGACAGCAGACACCACATCACGCTTACATTTAAAACACTTAATTTTTGATTTATTTATGGCGTTTTCACACTCGACGTTTTCTTCGTCCGCCATATTTGTAAATCAATTAACCTTCCTCTTTCATCAGAAAATAGAAACTCCGAATGAAAATTAATAACACAAATAGCTATCTAGGTTACAACAAATCCACCTTTAAAACAAACAAATGCCAACAAATATACTTGATTTATTAACAAATATAAAATCACGAATAATATTACAAAAAGATCAATAACATCAAATTAAGTTCCACTTTTTATAGCAATACAAAATTTAAACCAATTTCAGAAAAGTCATATTGAAGAGTCAGGAATCGCTTGTAACGAATGCCACAAAATTTACGTAGGACAAACACAAAAGAGCTTACACAAAAGGTTTAAAAACAAAAACATATACAAATCAGCCCTAGCATAATACAATTTCGAAACTGGACACCTATTTTCATTAAATAACACCACATTGTCAAAAATTGAACAAAAACCTATTATTATTATTATGAAAATTAAACATGCTAGAGGTGATGGAAATGTATAAACAGAGATACACTTTTAAACGCAGACCTAACCCTCTTGGATAACCCTTTGTTACGCTTTCTACCTATAGTTTATTCTGAAAAATAATCCATTAATTATAATATTTTTGTATTTGTGTATTTATTTATACCGACAGCAAATTTTATTCTAATTCTAATAATTTTCGCGACATCCACTTCCTTTCGGGCTTTCCCATAATTCGCATTAAGTTATCATAAGCCACCGAGAATGAGTACGTAGTACTCGAAATGTACATCTGGTAATAATAAAATTGAAGAAGTAAAGCAAGGATTTTTATTAAGTTCATCAGACCTTTAGAAAATGAATTTTGAAAATAACAGTGAGTAAATTAAAATACAGGTATATAAAATAAATTGCTGTTTTTAAATGATTATTTTAATATCCGCTGTATAAAATCTTGGCTATTAGGACGACTGAAACTTATATACAACTACAATTATACCGTTTAAATTCCATTTATTGTATTCTGTTGCGAAATTAACGAGGTACAAATAGACACATCCAATGGTATCATTTACATTACAATGGCGACGGCGGGACTGAGTTGCTTGAGTTGGTTGGATGAGATCCTAATCTTCGCACTTCACGCACAAGGAAACAACAATTCCGCGTCCTTTTTGTGAAAAAGCATGTTGAAAGTTTAAAAAATTTCGTACGCCTCGGCTTATTCATATGGACACGGGTTATAATGGTGTCGTGGATTTATCATTCTTAGTTATGAAACGGCGTTATTTGTACGGACACGCTTAACAAAACTTTTACATTTGATTTGTTTATGGTGATGGCTTAATCAAAGGCACTCCCACTAAATAAACATGAAGAAAGTGTTTCGTGAGATACATATTTTCCAGACATACTTTGCATTAATGATTTATAATTTTGGCATTTATGTAATTATATCAATAATACCAAATTGAATAAAATTTTAAGTTTTTTCTAATCAATGTACTCGTATACTTAAAAAATATAATAATTATTAATTGATAATTCAACTTATAAATAATAATAATAATAATATATAAAACATGAATAAATATTTGCAAGGGTAATGTTTTCTGTACTACAATATATTATTGTTTTCATATTATTTTATTTGTACAATTAAACAATTCTAAAATTATATTTAAAAGAGTCTTTATATGTGTTAAATAAAATGATAATTTAATTATTTATAGATTTGTGTATTTTAGTGTTTAAAAGAGATTGTAAAATATATATTTTAAAAGATAAAAGTAACAATAATAATAATCAATTATAAAACAATAATTCGTATTTTAAGTAATTTAATACTTATTGCTTATGTTCAAACAAATAAAAAGGATAGTCGCATAGATCTTCCTTATATTTCAAAGAGGTATGGCATTGTAACGAATATAATAACTCTTCGATTGTAAATGTTAATTAATTCTAGAAATACCATAGAATAATCCTTTTCTATGGAAAGTATGAAAAAGTGTTTGTAGTAGCCAGCAATTTAAGTCATAAAATAGGCTCATTTGTTTCCATACATCTGTAAAGAAACTTTGTTCTAAATACAAAGGCACCATCGTACTGAACACACAATCAATTAAAGAAAGCAGAAAGGTACAATATATGAAAATAAAAACGGCGAATCTTCCATAGAAAGTGTTTTTGAAGTTACTTTAAGTATGGCACGCATAAACATAGCATTAATTTAACTATATAATCATTATCAGGTCATGCTGAATTCATGCTAGAACTTTTTGTCGTCGAGAAGTAAGAAAGGGAGCATTTCGGTGGCAATTTAATAAATTTTACCATAGATAAAATGTTTGTTGAATAACTCTACATTTAACATTAAATAAACCAAAGTAAATTAGAAAAGAATTGGATATTATATATCCGAAACCCATTCACACTGTTAGTTATTAACTTTGTATCGCTCATTCGAACTCTTGTTGGTGCCACTTTAGCGATAATCTCTGAAATGGATTTTAAAAGTTGTTAGGTTTTAGATTTTTAAAGTTGGTACCATTTTGTAATTGGTAAGTAGCAGGATTATTTTGTGAAATTATCATGAAAAGGCTAAGCTTGATTGGTGAAAGGCGTAGAAACTTTTACTTACCAAGGGGTTGTTTTGGTAAAGATAATATAAGAATTAATTACATACGGGTCAAATAAAAATATAATAACAATAAATAAATTAAGTGAAATTTGTGTGTAATATTGAATAAAAGAGAAAGAGGAAAATTTTTATATAATGTTAAGTTATTCTTAAGAGGTTCCGTTTTACCAGGAAAAAAAGACATATCTCAAATAAGTAGTTGTGGAGGCTTTCACTTCGTGATACATTTTGATAAATTCAAAATAAATAAACAATTAACTTTGCTGGTATCACTTTTTATATATATCACTTTTTTATAAAAAGTGATACCAACAAAGTTAATTGTTTATTTATTTTGAAAACATATCTCAGTTGTATAACCTTATTGATTATAATTCTTCTTAAATTATTAATATTTTATGCCTTAAGAGAAAAAAATAGTTATTTATATTATTTTATATAACTTTGACGGGTATAAAAATAGTTGTTACAGTGAATGCATTTAAATATACCACAATTACTTAATTTACTAGAGCATATATAAATTCAATATTTGATTACTACCAACATTAGGTTACTGTGGAATTGTAATACAGAATAATTTGTTATACTAAGATGATACTAATAATAAATGTCTTTATTTGCTTAAAACATTGGGCGAAGTTTATACCATTAAGGCTACTCTATCACTTAACTCATAAAACATAACATTTTATTTATAGAGAAAATAAACCATCTAATTGTAACAATTTGCAAATAATAATTTAAAAAATACTTAATTACACAAGATAACATCTTGTCAAACTTGAACGTAGCTGCTTATTGTAAGAGTATTTACAAAAATAAGGAGGTACGGTGTTTTGAACATTTTTGAAGTGGCATTCTTTACGCCAAATTATCTTATTCAATAAATATACGGGTGATTGATTGACAAGCAGTTTCTGAATGAACACAAGAAATTTAAATTTCCACTGATTACTTACCGTTAACCACCGTTTTCGTAATTTGTGACTTACTTTGTCATACTTTCTTAAAACGTAAAAAAAAACCTACAACAAGAATTTTGAACCAATTTAATACGATGCTTATCTGTGGAGTTTAAACATGGATAATAAAACAGTAATGAAATGTTAGTAATACTATGACTTTACGCAAGTTCTTTACAGTTTTCAAGTTTAGAAGTTATCTATTCACATATAAAAGCTTAAATTTGATGTACGCTGATGGCAGAAGATTATTTAGATGGATTGTACCTGGTATAATTTCATCATTTAAAGATAATTTAGGTATATCTGGGATTGATCTTGAAGATTTATTACCATAAAAAAGTATTGCTGCAGTCTTTCTAGCGTTTAGCTTTAAATTATGATTACTAGCATATTTCGAAATTTGTCTTTATTAATATTTTCCACGGCATAAAAGCCTTCCTCTTTATCAAAACTAAAAATAAGTCGAGTATCATCCGCATAGCAAAAAATAGAGCAATAATTAATGATTATGTTTATATACATAGTAAATGTATAGTAAACAAAATTGGGGTCAAAATTGACCCTTGTGGGAGACCTTTTGTAATAACACCTGCCTTAGATGTCCTTCCATTTATTCTGACAAACTGACAACAACTATCAAAATAGAACTCAAAAAAATTCAGTGACACCTCATCAAATACAAGATATTTAAGTTTGGCCAACAGCAAATTATGATTCACTAAGTCAAACGCTTTGGTAAAATCTAACAGGACTAACATAACTGAACCTTTTCTGTCAATTTCTCGAACAATAACATCTGTCATATTTAGCAATATTGTAGAAGTACTATGATTAGTTAAAATTGTTGCGCTACACTCTTGATGGAAACAGATATGTAAATTTGGTGAACTAAGACACTTGTTATGTTCCATAGATTTATTATCAGTTAACTGACACGTGTTTCGATTGTTACAAATCATTTTCAAAGTTTAAACTCTAACAATCGAAACACGTGTCAGTTAACTGATAATAAATCTATGGAACATAACAAATGTCTTACTTCACCAAATTTACTATGATAAAATCTAAAACCAGACTGATGGTCGGGAAACAAATTATTTAGTTTTAAATATAATATTTGGGAATCTGTCTATTCTATCACATAGACTTCCCAGAACAGGAATTAATAATAACACAGTTGAATTTAAAAAGTTTTATATTTTTAGGAACAGTCAAACAATTTGATTAAATATTGTTCCCCATCAATAACAGCCATATCACAGAAATCACAGAAAAATATTAAGCATAACTCCACTGCTAAAAATTAAATTTTCGAAAAGCTAATTTTATTGAAATGTATGACAGAATCTGTAAATGTAATTGGTCTAATATAATTAGTTGTGAAGATGTCAACCTCTCTTGTGGTTTATTGTATAGAAAACACAATGGTAATTTTAAGGAGTGAGTACCTAGGTACCCCATTAAAAATAAATCTATTCGCTATCCTCTATATTTCAGTAAAGATGTTATAAGTTTAATAAGAATTAAAGAACAACCTTGTACATTATTTAAAAGCGTAAACTAAGTATATATTACGATCGTATTAAGAAAGTACGAATTGGTATACGAAGACAACTGGAACTTGACTACAACTTACACATCAGTATACTTTAATAGTAAAAATTCGCATAGTCGTATACCTGGTAACATGGTTTATGATTAAAAAACCTTAGATACAGCTAATAATAGTTCAATCATTTGCCTCCTCATATTCTTCAATTTCTTTAACTAACACAAACGATTCAACTAACAGTTTAAACTATCATAAGTCCATCTTAGATATTGGCCAAATAAGTGAGGGAGAAATATTGTGTGCTGCTAAAAGTAATTTTACTGCCGCTCCAGATTTGATCCCTGCGAATATTGTTCGAAACTGCGTACATGCATTTTTGATACCACTACCCTATCTATTTAATTTATCAATGAGAAAAGCTTGCTTTTCGGACTTGTGGAAATTATCAAAAGTAACGCAAATATCCAAACCCGAAGATAAGCAGAATCTAAGGAACTATAGGCCTATATCCATCTTTAATAACTTTGCTAAAAATTTTAAAACAATAATTAGCAACAGGTTATATAACTACATTGACCCATATATCACAACAAAGCAACATGGATTTGTTAGGAGAAGATCAACAACAACAAAGTTATTAAACATCACTGAATTTATACCACATAATTTAAATAAGAGGAAACAAATTGATATTTTGTATATAGATTTTGCAAAGGCCTTTGATTCTTTGGATCATACAAAACTTTGATCAAATTTGGATAACTGGGAATTCAGCTGAAAATTGGTTGTCCTTTTTTAATTTTTATTTATTGGACAGAACACAATATGTTGAGCACATTGAATATCGTTCCAAGAGCTACAGTTCAGTAAGCGGGATACCCCAGGGATCAAATCTTCTCCATTGCTTTTTGTTTTATGTTTTAATGATGTAATTGATAATTTTTCTTCACTTCTCACTTCATTGCACTTTGGTGCACAATCACTACCTTCCACTAGTAACACACTGCAACCACAACCAAAAAAAAAACAGACATACACCACCCTCTACATCTTCACAACCTCAACATCCAAGGATAACATCATCACAAACACAACATTCCCAGGAACAATTTTGAAACAACACAAGATTGATCACGAATTAATTGAAACCAACAATGCGACATTAACACACTCATAATAAAAACACAAACCAGTTTTATTTTAAAATCGAATCTAGACAAAGAGGTTATCGAAAAACAAATACCCACACTAAAAGGACAGAAAATACATCTTGAGTTTTGCATCGACTCAGCGCTATACGTCCGCGCCGTCTTATTGCTGTATTATAAAGGGGGTAAGCTGCGATCAGCACGCAATTAAATGCACAAGGAATTCAACGCAGAGTCTGCAAACGCATAATACCAAAAAAAAGGCAATTATAAAACACATATGATCCGAATGATAACGGCGTCACACGAATCATTTTCTAAACTGTTACACGATCAATTTAAATTTATGTATAAAATTTACACGATTATTGAAAGCAAACCACCTACACCCATCCCCGTGCCGTGCGGAAAATGTAATAAATTTGATCATCATATCAGGGCTAACTGTAAAGAAAACATCACTTGCTCAAAGTGCTCCGGTGATCTCCCGACAACCACCTGCAACATCACTCTTCCAGATAAATGTAGATCCTGTGGAGAAACAGACTATGCAGCCTGGCCGATGAAATGTGTAGATAATAAATCAAAATAAAAAATCAGCCGACATTGACAAAAATGTAATACTAAATTTACGAATACACTCTCCAATAACGCTACACGACTTTTTTATTGACAATTACTCGACTGAAATAAACTTACCAACGACGACAGACCGACAAAAACTTATTTAAAAACTGAGATGTTTCATAGATTCATACCGAATTAATATACCGGGTGTTGATCTGTCCTCTCTGTAATAGGAATTTAACATGTAAAATTACATGCAATTTCCTGCTCCCCTAATTGTTTTAGAACAAAAACAAAAGAGAACAAAAATATTTAGAATTAAAAATATTACAGAAATTGAGAATCTTTCAACTTCAAAACCTTCTTTGAGGAACGAAAATAAAGAATTAAAGTTAAAATTTTACGAAAATCACATTTTCCATGATTTAGCGCAAAAGTTTACAATTTGAACTGTCATTTGTGAAGTGGAAGTTTAATTTTTGAAGAAATAAAATCTTTAACTTATACAATAAGTGAAAAATAACAATTTCTCAAGTGGTTTATTTTGAAAATAATGTACACACATTTTTTAATTAAAGTCGAATATGATTTTGTAACAACCAAAATTAATAAATAAATACACTCAAAAAATTAATTATCATGAATAATATTAATAAATTTAAATGGTGGTTTGACCATATGCCCAAATAAACTTCCATTTTAAGCTAGAAAACCAAGCCTATAAAAATGATTGTGCATTTGCATTCCTCATTAATTTTAATTTTCAAAATTTCGACGTTAGAGTTTCTCACACATTTCAAGCCCCACAAGAAAATTATTCAAAAGTTAAATTAATTATCACATCAAAAATGACAGTTTAAATTGTAGAATTTGTGTTAAATCATGGAAAATGTGATTTTGGTAAATTTTAACGTTGATTTTAATTCTTTATTTTCGTCCCTAAAAAAGAATTTGAAGTTTAAAAATTGTCAATTTCTATAGTATTTTAAATTGGTAATATTTTTGGTCTCTTATATTTTTGTCCTAAAACAATTAGGAAAGCAGGAAATTGCATAAATGTGATTTTACATGTTAAATTCCTATTACCGAGAGGACAGATCAACACCCGGTATATGTGGTAACAAAATGTTCATCGTAATGTTCGACCTTGATTTCCCAAATATTATCCCACCGGTAGTCCCAATTCCAGAAGTCCACACATGTTACACTTATATTGTTAACATGGCTAAAATAAACTTTCTGTACACCACCATTAATTAATTACCCTCAAAATCCCAATTACCTGGCGCACCACCCTATACACGTAAATATGATGATAGAAATCAAAACCCCAATATCCGACCTTTGTTCACACCATTTATCAATCCTTTTTTTATTAGACCAAGACCCTTCCCTACCAACTCCTACTTAAGACAATTTTTAACTACAAAGACTGTGACATGACGAAAGTCACATCAAATCAGATAATTAACGAAAGCTTTATATACCTTTTCTTAGATAAGCTGGCTCAGTCGATAAAACAACACACCCCAAAATATATCTGAAAATTATTCAAATATCCTCTTCCTAATTGTATCCTACAATATATTAAATATTAAAGACAATTATCCAGAGATATTAGACAGACAGACTACAGTACATTAAAACATAAATTTTACAAACTTAATAAATCTATCCATAACCCCAGAACATAAAACAGATCTTTGGGTTACAGCATGTGAAAATATTAATTCAATGTAAGGAAAACATATTGGACTCAAATAAAAAAAAAATATCTAAGTACCGCAAGACAGACTATTTAAATAAAATACGTGACCCAACTACAAACGAGACAGTAACAGACGACGGACAGATTTCAAATATATTTTCCGACTATTTTAAAGAGACCTACACAATGACTTTTAAAGATACATATGACAATTACTTCTTAAATGTGGTAAATTCCTGTTATAATTCCTTCAGAAATAATTTTTCACCTTTTACTCGGAATGATGTCCTAAAGGAGAAGGAATATACTAACGTTTTAATGAAGGGTAAAAACACAGCACAGGTCCCGATAATCTCCCTAGATCCATCCTAAAACCCATTCATAACAACATCCATCAATATACAGGTTGGCGCACCACCTAGTAATATGGTGTATTGAAGCATTAATTTGTTGACATTTGTTTTTTCAAAGAAGGCTTTGGTGGAGCTGACGCTATTAGTCAACAAAAACAAACATTATTTGACAGTCGATTGTCAAATTGTTAGTTTAGTTAAACCATCATTGTTGTTCAGGGTTGTTTAAATAAAAATATTTTATTTAAAATGAGAACTTACTCCCAAGACAAAAATACTATTTTTATAATTGGAGGGAGGTCTGATGACCTTGCTAGCCAATGCTGTGGACTTCTTCTGGGCACCTATTGGGATATTGACTATCTAATTCATTTCTAAAGTTTACTTAGAAGTGCGCAGAAGCATCGTTTAATTTCATCCACATTCTTTCTCGAATGTTAAGTGGTATATTTTCCAAAAGTATCACTTATAAATTTAAGAAACATGGTGCCGTTTAAGTAGCTTTTAAAAAACTATAGTCCTACCACGGGCGTTCCAATTATTTCAACAGTCCATCGGTGCTGATGATCGAGGGTTCTAAAGAAATTGGGATTTTCATTACTGTAATAATGCGAATTATTTCTATTAACAAATCCGTAGAAAGTTGACTCATCTGAGAAACGTACATAATCAAAGAAATGTTCATCATCTCACAAATTTTCTAGAACCCATAAACAAAATTCAAGGCATAGGCCGTAATCTGCTTCCGCAAGTTCCTGATAAAGTTGTATATGATGCGGGAAAAAATTGTGTTGTAATTTCATTTTGTCGCTCTGTTTATTTACAGCAATTATCTAACGAACACATGTCAGGATGACGTTTGTTTGGAAAATTTTGAGCGTAATCTATCGATACTAACAAGCAATTTTCTTCACACTCATCAATTACTAAAATAATACTAATTCTTTCTTCTCGGGAGTAAGTCCTTATCTCAAATAAAATGTTTTTTCTTTAAACAACCTCGAACAACAATGATGATTTAACTAAGAAGTACTGTCACTATCAAATAATATTTATTTTAGATGAATAATAGCCTCACATCTGCCAAAGTCTACTTTTGAAAAATAAATGGCAGCAAATTAATGTTTGAATTTGAAAATGGCAAATTACTCGGAAACTATAAGAACTAGGTATAGGAAACCTTAATATAATTTTAAAACTGATTAAAATTAGAATCTAAATATGATAACAATAGGGTGTTTAAAATAAGAAAGTTATTTGATGTTAATGATAGTAGATATCAAATGTTTATTTTTATCCACCCTGTATAAATTTTAGGGATCATTTTTATTTTATCGCCAAGTCTAATGCTTAGACTAAAAGATAAATACAAAGTAAAATATCTAGCTTAAAAATGTAAGACAGCCAAGCATCTTAAATTTTGGTCTACATCAGGCATGTGCAACTTCATCAAGACCGCGGGCCAGAAAA
Source organism: Ontholestes murinus (assembly GCA_963969525.1). Lineage (NCBI taxonomy): Eukaryota > Metazoa > Arthropoda > Insecta > Coleoptera > Staphylinidae > Ontholestes > Ontholestes murinus. The sequence continues at coordinate 88,670,723 of OZ018387.1, forward strand.
CAAAATCAACCTAAAATCGCTGTCGGACCTTTTATTTGAATTTATAAGTAACGGAGAGATTTGTAGTTTAATTTAATGAAATGATATAATATTTATTACGTTTTAACATTTCAATTTTTTTTTTAAATAACAACACATGTTCATATATGTAGTCAATTATTATAACTAGTTTTCAGAAAATAGATTAAAATGAACAAGTACAAACATATTTAATGGTAAGACTGTGACTTCATATTTTTCACCAAATAATCAATATTTGGTGAAATATCGGATGTCGCAACGCGCAGAGTGTTCCCCAAATGTGAGTCTGTTAATCTTGTACGTGTTTTTGATTTAACAAACTTCATTCTCGAAAATAGTTGCTCACATTTTTATGTACTTCCAAATAATGACATTTTTTCTAAGCCAAAGATGCGAAATTTGGAAATTTATCGGTTGGTAAATATTTTTTTATAAAAATCGGCGTGTGTCTAAATATCGCCATAAGATCGGATTTTTCTTGCAATGGAAAAATGCTTCTTTGCAGCAAAAATCTTTAAATCTGGTGTTAAATTCATCTCTTAAAAATTGTAACTCGTTTTGAAATGTTTCGAAGTTAGCATGGTCTTTATGATTTGCAAGAGTGAGAAAATGGTAGTTATTCCCTGTTCGGAGCTGGTTTTCCCAAAGACTTAATTTATTTTGGAATGACTTGACGTGACCATTCATGAACAAGTTGTTCTTGGGTTTGCAACTTTGTATTTAATTTATTCATATGACTTGTTACATCAACGAGAAACGCAAGATCGCAGACCCAATTTGTGTTCTTTAGCTCTTGTACAGGTTTTTCTTTCATATCCATAAAAACAAATACCTCATCTTTCAAAACATAAAATCGCTTTAACATTTTTGCTTTACTTAACCAGCACACTTCACAATAAAATGTCAGATCTTCAAATTCAGACTGCAGTTCTTCCAAAAATATTTGGAACTAACGGTGGTAAAGTGCTCTTGATTTAATGAGATTTATGCAAAAAACTACTGTTTTCATTACATGTGTAAATTTGATCGATTTTACACACAAATTTTGTTGATGTAAAATGCAGTGAAATACACTCACATCTTCAGTGTCAATATTCCTACTACATAGTTACAAATTAATTCTATTGACAACTCTTAAATTAGAACCAACCATATCTGGAGCACCATCAGTAGAAATCCCACTTGAATTCTCCCATTTAAGCTCAAATTGATCAAAAACTGCCTTTACTTCTTCGAAAATGTTTTCTCGTCGTGTGGTATCCTTCATAGGTCGAAGAGCCAGCAATTCTTCCATGTAATTAAATTTGATATCAACTCCGCGAATAAAAATAGCTAATTGTGCGGTATCGGTAGAATCTGTGCTCTCATCGAGAGCAATTGAAGATGCCTCAAACTTTTGCGACGCACGTAACTTAAGGTGTGATTTGATATCGTTGGCCATATCATCGATACGTCTTATTATAGATCAGCGAGAAAGACTTATTTTTTCTATATCCCCGCTCTTTTCAGGACACAGTTTTTTGACACCTTCAGAATAAGATTTGAGATTTGAAAATTGTGCTGCTGGCCGGATAAAATGAATTTAGGGGGAACTATTAAAATATGTAATAATATACAGGGTGTCTCAATGAAATTTATATAACTTTGGTGTGTAACTTTTTTTGAGTCACCCTGTATATATCAAAATAATTTTAAAACGTGCTTCTAATAAACCTACATAGCTCTCAACAAAAAGATTTGAAAAATATTTTGCAGTTAGCCGTATATAAGCCGACGCGAATGTGGTGCGCCACCAGGTATATTATATTTGTACTCTTAAGTCTAAAAGCCTATATCCAAAAATTTCGTGCCTTATGGCGGAAATTGCTCTCAACACAACACATTTATGCTCTTACTGTTTTATGTACTATTACTAAAATTTAAGAAAATACTAAATTTATCTTTACGTTATACAGTTATATAATAAATAATTAATATTGTTTTATTAATTAAAATGGTGGAAATAATAAATAATAGTTTCGGGGTTACTTCAAAATTGAATACTAGGTTACTAGAAATAAATGATAATTATACAATTTTCTAGACTTTAAAAATAATTCACAATTGTTCTTATTAAATGTCAAAATTATTAAATTTTTTATTCATACTATTAAACTGGCGAGTATTCTCTTCGCAAATGGAATAATTTATACTGTCAAATTTACATAAACACAACACATATCATAAATATAATTCCATATATTTCAAACATTTAATAATCAAACTTAATATGTCTGATACTATATTAACTAAATAAAAAAAAACGATACTAAACGATTAAAAACAAGCCATATATTCAGAAATGTAAAAATTAAATCCTCTTGAAAACACTCTGTCAATACTTCAGGTGAGTAACATGGGCCAAATTTGTCTATGGGTGAAATTTCACGTGCCTAAATGTATTCAGATGTATTCATGGGTGCACATCGTGTGTGCTTAAAACGCCGACTGCCTTTCTACGGCCTTGATTCGAAGCTGCGGGATCTTCAGAGTGAGTTTTACTTCTCGTTCTTGTTCTTTCTTATTTTTATTATTTATATACTTATATACCATTGTATGCCCTTGAATATAAGTCGTACACTTTTCTGATTGTAAACACATATTCCTCTCCGCGTCCGATACACAGCTAGATAAATCTCGGAACTTATCAGGATTAGTTGATCTTTTTGTTGCCATGCTCGATCTCTTAATGTGTAAGGACAAGTATTTTATTCAGCAATTACGCGTGAATATTATACACGAATATTTTTAATCGTCTCGTAAGAAATAAATGAAGTGTATTTGACCCTGTACCAATACTGGCGGTGTGTCGTCTAGATATTCGATGAAGGATGTTTACCATTTATGCACGTTTTGTAGGTACTTTAGTGATTGAATTATGGTAGTGGTTTTTTATTTTGAAGTTAAGTAGCGAAGCATGTAATATGGCAGTGTTTAGTTTCAATCGCTGTAGTTTATTTGCGGTTTTAATTGCAGGTTTGTAATATGGATATTAAAAATAAGTACGTGCTTTCATGCCGTACTGAATTTCAAATATAAAGCTATGCTGGTATATTATTTATTATTGAATTGACAATTCACGGCACACAATTAATATTCATTTAAAAAAAATTAAAGCCATTAATACTTACAATACTATAGTTACTTAATGAAGAAAATGGTTGCGACCGTTATTACTCGGTAATCTATACTTACACTGAATTGAAATGTCACTGTCTTTTAAGTACAAATAATGAGCAAAATAGTAAATATTTTAATTCAACATAGTTACTGATGTTTCCATCATTAATTTACCGTTAGTTTGCAACAATTATACAAGAACTAAAAGCTAATAGTTAAAACAACTACTCCTCATACTAAAGTACCACAAGGCATTGTATTTCATAACTATTAGCGGGTAAAGTAAGTAAAATAAAATTATTTTTAAGAAATTGTATAGGAAACATATAAAATATAAAATAACTTATACTTTTGCTCTGAGAAAATGTATGTTAAAATATGTTGATTTTAACACTATCAAATGTAGTATTTATTTTAATTAATTACACTATTAACTGTATTTATATATATATATATATATCTCAGCGCAAAAAACACTCAAGATTTCTTTGAAATGAGCCCAACATAATATAATCTTCTAACAAGTGGAATAATTTAAACTAAATTATATCATTGAAAGTGATACTACTGATTAATATAATCAACTTTACTAGTACATCTATAATAACTAAAAACCACTTTCTGATAGCGACATAAATCTAAATGCTCCGCAAATTATTCACTGATAAATTGGATAATTTGTTATGACATTATTTAATTTATTTTAAGACTCAATGATGCGAACTAATAACACCGTTTTATATAATCCCTTCTTTCCATTGATTAATACAGCCCCATTTAATTATTTAAAAATGTGGTTAATGTTTCGTAATTAGTATTATGAGTGTGTTAAAGCATTTCCCTGTTTATTTCCCATTAGTAATAATAACAGGTGATTGATTATTTCCTGTGTAACGATCTACTGGTATTAATTATTACCACGTTACATTCCAAGCAGCGAAACTGTGGATAACTTTGTAATCCAACTACCAACTGCCATTTTTAATTTATGTGACAGTCACCATCTGAGCAGATGGACGGTGGAAGGAAATGGAAGGCATGTAAATAATCCGATAATGAGCATCGTTTAACGTAATTTTTAGGCGATATTTTATTATGTTAACTGCCACCCACACAATTCTATGTTCGAATGAATAAAATGAATTGGTGAAATTTGGATTCTTCAAATTCATACAAAATAGTTTGTTAGACAACAAAATTGCAATTATTAAGAATTTATTATTTAAGTAAATATAAATCAGACATATAAATATTAAAAATATTGTAATGTTTAAACAAATGTAATTTTGGTGTAGTCGAAACTATACAGGATTTCGCAGAAATATTTAATTTATTAAAAATGTTTTACTATATATACCATATGAATACATGACAATAAATTTGTCAATATATAGTTCATTTTTCATATCAAATTGATATTGTTTAAATACTGTCTCTTACTATTAAAAAAAGTGATATTTGTTAATAATATTAAGATGCACGATTAATTAATAATTTATTACCGTTAATAAAAGTACAAACTTGACTCTATACAATTGTATTATTATGATTCGTTCGGTTCGACTCACTGTCGCCGACTTCTGCTTATTGCTTATTTTTAGGGTCTACGGGAGGGAGCTCCCATATTGCACCCGGGATGGTTCTTAAACTCGCAAACTTCTATTATGCGATAGGTTAGTGATATACTTTTTTGCTTTTATATAATTATGCACAGTGAACTTTCATAATATATTAACAAATAAATATCAAAATTAAATTACGATTGAGGTTAATGTTATCATTCTTCTATTATAATTGCATCTTGTTTAAACGTTTGTATTGCTTTCATATTTATTTCACATCATTTTTGTTCTTCATTTACCATTTTTTGCATACTTGCTCAAATGAGATACGTTATTACTACCTGTTCTATCCCGTTGGCAAGAATATTTATAATTGTTGTTTTATCTACCCATAAAAATATATTCAAAACGATATTTGCCATTTCCGTACATTACCTTATAATTTTATATGAGGAGTGCTTTAAGTTATTATAATGGCGTTGTTCGTATAGCCGGCACTTTTCTAATATGCACATATATAGACTGTAAAGCCTGGACTTTAAATTTATCGCATAATTTATTTATAATATTAAAAATTGCCGCTGTGTTATTTGTATATGTGTGTGTATGTATAAATGGGCTTGTTACTTTAAAGGATCGCCCCTTCTCTCTAAAACGTCAATAATTGTATCCCTATAGCATTTGGTATCGGTCACTCATCCAATTGCTCAATTGTTGACCTGGTTGTACCACCGACGTTTGGTCATATATGGTATAATCAGCCGCAAACAAATGAGTAAGAAAGCTACTATTATGGGGTTATATGCAGTTAGAATTTTCAAAAAATCGATTTTTTTTGTTTGCATTTTCGGAATGTACATATATTTAAATATATTCTCTGAAAGTTTGAAGCCAATCCGATATATATTTTCGGAGATATACCTGAATTTGTAAGGCCTACCTGAGGTTCCATTTTCTATTGTACTTTTATCGTAGAAGGCGAGCATAATAGGTCCACTCCACGTTGTAAAGTCGTGCGTTTAGTTCAAACTTGTTTTTCGTGATTTTTGGTTTTATATTGGAGTAAATTTTATTTAAAAGTTATAAAAATGCCCCGTAAATGTTCAAGATTACGAAGAAGTATCAAAAAAATCCAAATTTCTAAAGGTAAAAGGAGTACACAGGCTTTTAATCCAAATACTGCTGAGACTGATAAGAGTAGTTTTCGTGCATTCGCTAAATAAATCAAAATGCAGAAAGGGATTTTAGTTTCACGTGATCCTACGATTGAATATAGAATGTTAAATTTTATTACTATATTTGCTGCGATAAGTGAATATGTGAAATGTAACTCTTGTGACGGAAAAATAAAAATTGAAACTGCTGTGGACTTAGTTTTAAAATCGTTGTAGTATGTGACAAGTCTGAAAATCGTGTTATAAACTCCAGTTCTTTTTTCGGGTGACGGCACCTGGAAGAAGCGAGGGTTCAATTCTTTGTATGGAGGGACATCATTGATTGGATATTACAGTGAACAAATCATTGATATAATTGTAAAAAGTTCATACTATAAACAGTGTGAGGTTTGGAAACCTAAAAATGGTACTGAAGAGTATAATAATTGGTATAATGAACACAAAGATGCTTGCTCTGCAAATCACCAGGGCTCTTCAGGTAAAATGGAATTCGATGCGGTTATTGAAATGTTTAAGCGTTCAATAGAAAAAGTCGAAGTTCGTTATAGAAACTATATAGGTGATGGCGATTCAAAAACATATTCTGGGATTCTGAAAGCTGCTCCTTACGGTGAAGTTGAAGTTGTCAAAAAAGAATGTATCGTTCATGTTTAGAAGAGAATGGGTTCACGACTCCGTGAGCTAGTAAAAAAATACAAAAACACTTTAAAAAGGCAGAAAAAAATGCAAGAAAAGTACTTTCAGGGAAAGGTAAACTCACTGCTAAGCTAATAGATAAGCTGACAGTTTACTATGGTTTGGCAATAAGGAGAAATTGTGATTCTGATAATATGTATAATGCAATTTGGGGAACATATCATCACTATTGTTCGGCTGATGAGGAGCCTCAACACAAAACATGCCCAGGTGGAGAAGATTCATGGTGTAGTTGGCAGCAAGCGCTAGCAACAGACACATTAACTTCTTACGCCCATGATTATCCAACTATACCAGCTGATGTTGCTGAAGCTATATATCCAATTTAAGAAGACCTTAGCAACATAAAATTATTGAAAAGGGGTGTTGGTGAATTTACACAAAACAATAATGAGAGTTATAATCAGTAAATATGGAAAATATTTCCAAAAATTATTCCATGTGGCTCTAAAGTTGTTGAAATAGCGGCTTACATTGCAGCTGCAATGTTTAATGAAGGTTCAAAATCATTATTGTACGTTATGAGTCCATTAGGACTTTCATTAGGCACCGCAGCTCATGCTTATGTCGACAAAGTGGACGAAGAGCGTTTGATGATCTCCGACGCGAGAGCGCATGAAGGCACGCGAGAAGGAAGAATGGCTCGACGACAACACCAGATGTACTTATTAGAAGCTTCCGATAATGCAGAAAATCTCTCTTATGGCCCAGGAATAGATGATACCATGTAAGTTGAAGAAAAAATTTAACTATGTGTAAACTACTTCTGAAACTTTAAACGCATTTTTCAAAGTCGGTGATCTCGATTTCTCAGAAATGGCTTAACCGATCAGTCTAAAATTTTCACACAATCTTCTTATATATATTCTTCAGGTATTAATCGAAGGAATTATATTTTAAAACGGTATTACTATTTTTTTAACAATTTGGGGCGAAAATTTTAGTCAAAAACGAATTTTTCTTTCAAATGGACCGCATTTTGTCAAAAATCAAATTTTTTATTATTCCGTCGTTCAATACCTGCATTAAATATCCTTTAAAAGAATCCACCATATTTTTGATTTGATATCATCCAAACCGCCTAAATGGAGATCACCCAAGCGCCTTTTTTGGAGGGCGTTCGGGACATCATCTACAGGAGCAGTGAACATCAATATTTTTACATGTTCGACGCGCTATTGTATTCTTAAAAGTAGACTCTAACTGAATTACCATCACTTGTAATTGATATATAAAAACTGTTTCTATAAAAAAAAATCATAAAAATACGTCTTTTTTGATTCCCGCAACTGTGTATAACCCCTTACATCATAGAATACTTTGAATTGAAGAATTTCATATTTTAATCTCATTTGTTGTATCAGTATGTTTGAGTGAATTTAATATGTATTTTTCTGAAGCATTAGCTGAATACAAATTCGTATACAGTGTGTCCCAATTTCGATGCTCACCATTGGTATTTTATTAGAAGAGATAACGCAACGGTTAAATGGGGATTGTTTTGCAGAAATCAGTACTCACAACAAATTCTATTTCAAATTCACCTTAACTTTTTTCAATTTCAAGATATTTTGGAAAAAAAAACAAAATTTACCAATATTAATTTACCCCAATCACCAGATAACGCTCAACTCGGCCGCTAATAAACCTTTACATTATTCAGACACTTTTTAAGGCAATTTAAACAGTAACCCCCGTTTCGCATTTGTTATAACCTGGAAACAAATGCGAAACGGGTGTTTCTGTTGAAACTAGTCCAACCCTTGATCTTTTTATTATATTATTTTTATAAGCTATGTATTTTTAATAATATTATTACGTGCTGCAACTCTAATGCTGTCATAATAATATCATTAAAAAATGTCAATATTATTTTATTTATTTTTTAAAAATCGGCAACTTTAAAATTACTTGTTATTTGACTTTATCATTATACATACCATATTTAAAAAAGAACGTTCAGTGTTTCATACTTTAGCCTAAACTAACATTCTATGATTTTACCACCATTTAATATTTATTAAAAATTACCATGTAATTAAACATGGAGTTTAATATAAGAAAAATAGTTGTAGGTGATAAAAAATTGTCAAACTTACTACATATTCATTATAAAAATCTCATTATATATTAAGTTTCTATAAAAGGTTTACATATTAATACTCGTATTTTTCATAAATACATTATATACAATATACAATAAAAATAATTATAATTCCTAAACAATACAGTTAATTATATTTTTAAATTATTACCTGGAAGCTATTGCATTGATAATAAACTGCTATTCACATAAAAAAACACAATCTGATACTATGCCTTGAACTTTTGAAAAGAAATGCCAAGGCGCTAAATAATTAAAACCTTCAATTATCTTCCTCCTCCCTCTCAAACCGGCGATCGTGTTCTATTGTTAACGCAACAGCTATTAAAATATTTGCACCGAACAGAATTTCGCAGAATGACCCCATATATTTATCTATTTATCTAAATTTGCCAAAAATGCAAATTTCTATAATTATAGATATTCGGTACAATTTAAGACTTCTGCTTAAGTGACCAGGATCTCTTCGAATTCAGTTCAAGTGTGGTATTTCTAGATATAGTTTTCTAGTGATTTGCATATATAGTAAATAATTATATAATTGGCAAAAATTACATCGATTTTGTAAATCAAATACTAAATTTTTTATAAAATTACTAATATTATAAGTTTGATAGTTAGAAAGGGATATCTAATTTATAATATTGAGTTACCTCCATGTAACACAAACATACTAACAGATATAAAATTATTAAGTTTATCAAAATATTCCAATGTCGGCCATTTTTAAAAGTTTTGATTTAATTATATTGTACATTGAAAATATATCTTTATATGGCAATATCTAGTGCACTTTCTCGCAATTTACATGTTGGAGTGTATAAAACGAGATAGTAACCATTAGATTAAACTCACAACAAGCGTATATGTAATGGTCGAAGATTTATTGTGCCATTTGATGACCTAAATATCTTAACATGACATAACTATTTTGTCCACGTTGCGGAAATCGAAGCCTCTTACATACTATTTGTCAGGAAATTTCAGTGCCAGTAAATGGTAAAGATTGATCTGTTCTGGCATATTTACGAGAATTCCGTATATATTTGCATTTTGGGAAAGCATGCACGATCCGCTACTACGATAGTGTCAGCCGTATGATTTCATGGAATTACCAGGTGATTGCCTGATTGATTGATGGGCTGATTGAGAGTAGAGCTATTTGTTATTGCTTTATAAAAATTTCCGGGTATCTGTTTATTTTATCATAAAGGAACGACTATGGCGAGGTGCATGAATAATATAAACTGTATACGGTTCTGTTATATTATTTTCTGCATATAAATAAAATTAAACGTGTTACCATTTTAGTTTCAATTATTGAATGATTACTAATTTAATATATGAAGTATCCAATAAGTTATTGTGGTTATTTTTAATATAATTAAAAGTAAATATAACTGCCTATCCTATATTGCCCTTTTATACAATAATAGAAGGCGACACACATCCACCCAATCCAATTCAACTACAATAATAGTAAAGTCGTATTTTGTATATATCGAGAAAATATAAATTCTGAAATCATATCAGATTTATAGTTATTATGCCATAATAATGGTTTCTATCCTTAGATTTAGTGTTAGAAGTTCCGTCTAATAGGGTTAATTATTTGATTTGTGACCTAATCTATTTAATACGTAATGCCTCCACGAGGAATATTTAAATTATATAGATATAATATCAAAATACAGAGTTTTCTTGAAATGTAGATTTCTTAAGTTAAATGAATTATTATTTCGCATGTTTATTGTCCAAAGTCAAATAATGGTAAAATATGTGCCGACAATTTATCTGAAGCAGAAAGTTGTGCAATTATTTCGGACACTGGCCGTGATAGTGATTATTCTATTTTTCCATCCACCAAAAGAAGAATCGGATTCGAGTGATATATAGAAAATGAAGAAATTATTTCCCGAAGTCATTGATCGCAGGCTCTTGTGGAGTTATAATACCGGAGTTATTTTTAGGTATTAAAGTTTTTCCGAGAGATTCAGAAGATATATCGCAAATACGAAATATGTTTATTGATAATGACTTTGTTGCCTTATTGAAGACCAAAACAAACAGATATCGCCAACAAAATGCCCATAAGTATAAAATTATAAAATATGTTAAGCGGTGGACGGACACAACGGTATCCGATCTAAAGAAATCTTGGGATTAAATATACTAATGAGACAGATTAGGAAGAATAGTGTAAATGACTACTGGTTCCACAGAGCCTTATATGGAAAAACCTTTTTTTGGCAGAGTAATGAGTTGAAATAGATTAGGACAAATTCTACAATCGATCAATTTTTCCAACAATGAGGAAATGCCAGAAATATTTAAATATATTTAAATTTAAATTATATACTGGTAATGATCAAAAGTTGATATATGTAGTGTGGGTGAGTGGCCTCTATCTCGCCCTCCAATCAGTAAAACATCATCAAAAATTCTTTGAAAAATTTGTTTGAATAAATTTGCAATATATTATTTTTATTTACGTTTTACAACTTTTAATTAAAACCCTCGCTTATGTTTTGCTGATTAGAGGGTGGGTTAGAAGACACAGACCCAACCTACATAGACATTATAACTTTATTCTATTTGTTAATGATTTTGCTGCTTATAAAACAATAAAACTTTTATGTAATAAAAAAGCATGCTAATCTTAGTTAAGCTTGATTTAAAGCCTTTCCACGTATCATCTATATAATGTTTATATATTACACTCTAAAAATTTAACTTAATTAATTAATTAATTTTCTTTTATTCAAATTTTGTAATTAAAGTTACAGCAAACCGCGTGGCGATCAGTAATAAAAGTTAATATGTATATGTAGGGTGGGTGGATGACCTTTATTCCACCTTCCAGTCAGTAAAACATCATCAAAAATTATTTGAAATATTTATATATTACTTGATGAATACATCAATTAAAAATTGCAATTATTTTGTGTTTGTTTACATTTTACAACTTCTAACTAAAAGCCTCGATTACGTTTTCCTGATTGGAGGGTAGGATAGAGGCCACTCACCCACCCTATATATACATTATAACCTTAATTGCTAGTTGTTGATGATTTTGCTGCTAAAAATAATCAAACCCTTTATGTAATAAAAAATAAAACTAAATCAATATTTAAGTTTAAATCTAAATGGCTTTCTATAGCTAATCTAATCTAATCTAATCTAATTTAGATTTAAAGTCAGTCTACCCATCATGCATAAAAATTTGTTCTAATCTACTTTTTTAAAATTTTAACTTTTAAATTTATTAGTTTGACATGTGAAATCATGGGTGCAATTAATTAATATCTTCAAAACTAAACCTAATGTCAATCAAATGCAACTCAGACTATTAAAGTCACATTGGTGTGGTGTATTAGAAATAATTATTCAGTTTTTATCACGTCAAAGTCTGGCCTTTTCAAGTTCCTCGAAACATTTTCTTAAGCATGATACCGTCAATAGAAATGATAGCTTCTTTTGGTTTAGTTATGCGGGAACATATTTGCAGAATTGAATTGACATCTGATTCTATTCGGAAGGGTTTAGGAGATGAAATTCAAAACGAAATTATTTATCGACAAAGCGATAAAAATGTATTTTGGGCAAAGTTAGAGAATTGAAACATTTATGTCATTTCGTGCAGTCACCAGTTTAAATGGCGTGGGTTTATTAATTTTTTTTTATTTTCACAATTACACCTAGATAATCAAAATTTTCGTGGACAAGGTTATGATAATGGATTTAACATGCATGGAAAAACACAATGGGTTTCAGAAAATCAGCTCATAGTCTAAATTTAGTAGTCAATTATGCACCAAATTATTTTTTTTTCATTCTCTACAAAAAGGTAGTAGATAATTTGCAAACAGGTACAAGATTTAAAATTAAAAGTGTTGAGTACTACGCGATGGACCAGCTGAATTAACGCGATCAAACCGTTATGATATCATTTAGAAAATATATCTAACGCTCTTTTAAAATATCTGAAAATACCTCTGGGTGGGATAGTGCCATAACACCCAAAGCGCACTTGCTCCCTTTAAAGGTTCAACATTATACATTTATATGCTCTGTTGTAGTCTGGTACGAAATTTTTAATGTAATTAATTATTTAATTATCCAACGTGCATATATTTGATAAATATTTTGATCGATAAGTTATGAAATCTTCGAACGGATAAACATTTTGAAATTATTTTATAAGAAGCTACCGAAACAAACTTCCTACCATTAAATACACTTCGTCCAAGAAGAAAACCAACACAATTTAAGTATGAACGATGCGGTGAAGTTATATTAAACCCGAAGATCAATCTACAAAGTAGAGTTTTTTTTAGAATTTTTAGATCAAACATTAACTTCCTTAAAAATTGATTTGAAGAGTTAAAACGTGTTTGGCTTTCTCTGTAGTTCATTATTTACTAATCCCAAGGAATAATTGTAAAGATTTATATCTGAAACCTAAAGACGATGCGAGAAATGAAGCTGACATTGTCGGTATTAATTTGTACAGTGAAATTAAGGCTTTGATGCTACATTTTGTAGAAAATCTATCCACATTAGCATTAAGGATATTTTCCTAATCTACCAATTACAATTGCATCTGGAAAAAGATTTTCTCCTAGGTTAAAATTGATTAAGAATTATTTAAGGTTAAGTACGCATCAACCAAAATTGAGTAATTTATCCATTATTTCGATATAATCTGAAATATTTATAGGTAGTTGCCTCTAGAATTAGGTTTTATTTTAGCCTTTAAAATAAATTGTTTGATTATTATAGCTGTTTTTATACTCTCCCATAACCAAATTCAAATTCGGGAAAATAGGATAGAGGAGGGGCGGCCCTGTCAGTTTCGCACGCGGGCCCCTGAAGCGGCTAGCTGCGGGCCTGTGTCCAAACCATCATCCAGTGAAGAAACTACAAAACAGAGTGAATATTAATACTAAATTATAAAAACTAAGTTACAAAAGTTTCTTAATATATATATATATATATACATATATACCGTGTGTCCCGTTTGAAGACGCATCCTAGAGAATTCCCATGTAAAATTTTCAATTGCAGTTTGTATCTCTATTATTGAACGAAAAATTATCAAAATAAAATTAGAATGATTCATTTATCTACTAAGATGATTTTAGATTATTTTTGTTTCATCTTTAGTTTTAATCGAAATATAGCTTAAAAAGTGTGAAGAAATATTCGATAATAAAATCCTCAAAATAGTAGTTGCTATGAAATGTCAGTGTTTGTTACCTAAATTGATTAAGCCACAAACAAATAATTCAATTCAAAATAAGTGCTTACACCACAAAAGAAAAAAGTTCATATCATCAAATTGAGTTTTGGCGGACATTTGCGACTTATTTAGTATAAATTTTGAAGCCTGTCCAGTGTCAATCAACAATTATTAGAATTGATCAGAAATTTGAGGATAATGGTTGTGTAAACGATGAACATATTCTTAGGAATAAAGGGAGGAAATCTTAAGAAACTGTAACAAATGTATTGCAAGGATAACAGTACGTCTAACATCAAGTGTAAGCTTATAGTTACCGACCCTATAAAAGCCAAAATCATAAAGAACTGAGCAGTAGATCCTGATTCAAGATCTAAAATTTTATTAAATTATTGTGGAAAAGTGTAACAAGAATAAGAGATTTCCAAATAGTGTGTGTTTTAGAGATGAATGTACTTTCTATTTGGTGTCTGAAAAATAACGAACAAAATAATCGTCAATGGTCTCAAAACATTCTTCATATTGTAACATCAAGAAGTGAATATCCACAAAAACTCAATGTATGGACATGCATTTTAAAAATAGCGTTGTTTTATTTTTATTGCAAGCAAATTAAAGTATTTATC